>VWYP01003600.1:8914-189042 GCA_013400435.1 Pycnonotus jocosus | reverse complement strand
TTCTGTTATTATTAGGATCCTCTCTCTCTGTAATTGTGTAACTTAGAACAAAACTCACTTTAAACAGCAAAAGAAATGCCTTGTATTCCTGGTGCTGTTGGACTCTCAGAACAGATCTGTGTATCTCAGAGTCTCACCAGCCTCTTTCTACTCCTGCTCTTTTGATTATTTATTCCTTTCTGCATTCTCTTTGGCGTGTGGAGGAGCTGTGTGCCCTGCACCAAAGGCCTCCTCTTCAGCTCTCTCTCTTCTGTGTCTGCTGTAACACCCCACAGAAAGTACAGGTCTTGGCTGTGTGATCCTAAAGGGGGTTGTTCTCCAAGGACAGGGTTTTGGCTTTCTCAGGGCATTGTTGCAGAGCTCTCTGGGCTCACAGAGCCCTCACCAGGCTTTCCTCAGGCAGGGGGAATGCCTGAGGCACAGAGAGCCGTCTTGTGTGTCTGTGTGTGACCTTTTGGTGGGACCTTTTGGAGATAAGTTACTCTAAATAACCAACTTCTAAACATAAATATTTTCTTCCTGATCATTTAAAGTGTTTACAGTGGGGATTTCACCTTTATGTAGTTTCAAACTCTTACAGCGTTTTAAAATAATAACAGGAACTTCCAATTTAAAGACTTGATGGAAAACATGAACCAAATCTTCCTGAGAGGGACTGTGCATTGATGCATTTCTGGCTGTGCCTAGCAATAAACATCAGGTGTTTCTAAAATGGTCTTGTGAGTTTTCAGTCATAAAGGCAAATAAAATTGTGAAGAGAAAAACAAATCCTCAGTGAAAAACTGAGGGCTGGAAACAACTCCTGCCACGGGGAGGGAGGAGGGATCCCCACCACTCACACCTGATGTGTGTCAGGGGGAGGATTGGTGTCAGCTGGCAGCGATACAAAACCCAGTGGGATAAAAAGGGGTTTGGGGAGAGGCTGAATCCTTTAAGGGTGTGAGGGATGGTGGAGTTTGCTCTTTGTCTGCAGGTAAGAGCTCTTTTAGCAGAACCTCAGCTGCTTGTTTTAATGGCATGAATTCTGTTTTAAGCAGAAGGGAAATGATGTGGTGCTAAATAGCTGGGGCACTGACATAGCAAGCTAATTAAAGATGAGGTTTTTGGAAGGTGATAGGGCTTTTTGTAAAAATGCCTTATAATTTCAGGGCACAGAGTCAGGTACCTTTTGCCAAAGGGGCACTTTCAGCCCAGGCCTTGCTGTGCCCTGTGGGCTGTGGAGGTTGTGGGATGAAGAGTGTATGTGAGATGTGCTCCCCTCTGAAGGGAAGGGGGAAAGGAGTCCAACCCTGAAGTTATTCCTGAATTTGACCTGAGTAACTCTGGGTTGATCAGAGGCTGCTCTGCCTTGTTTTAAGAGAGCTTAAAAAGAGAATTTGTTCAACTCTGCTGAGCATTGGCTGCATCGACTTTAGCCACCATCTTTTAGGAAGTTGTAGTAGCTCATGGAGAGCTTTGATGAGGTTTTGTTAATGAGAAAAGCAACTAATTACACCTCACCTTGCTACAGAAATATCTCCTCCTTGTGAGATGTGGGCAAACAGTTC
This sequence comes from Pycnonotus jocosus, assembly GCA_013400435.1. NCBI lineage: Eukaryota > Metazoa > Chordata > Aves > Passeriformes > Pycnonotidae > Pycnonotus > Pycnonotus jocosus. The sequence continues at coordinate 187,495 of VWYP01003600.1, read as the reverse complement.
TGTAGTGGTTTTTCAGGGCTGAAACAAGGCTCCTGTGTTCCCACTGGGTTACACAAGGAAAAAAAAAATATTTGGTGACCTCTTTGGGGAGGTGAAGCACTCACACAAAATATGAACTGTGTGACTGACATGGAGCATTAAAAATTGTATTGTGCAGGTGTTATGAAGTACAGGCAGAGGGACAGGTGGAGCCTCTTCCAGAGCATCTGATGGAGCTGTGCTCTCCAAAAGAGCAGAGTGAGGAATAGCTGAGCTCTCAGGAGCAGCTGCATTTTGAGGAGAAACAAATCCCTCAGCCATCAGGTGTGATGGTGCAAACTGCCTGACAGCACAAGGACCTCTCCTGCTTTTCTGGCTGGTGCAGGTAAGGTGTTGATTCTGAGTTTTTCTGTGGCATGTGGCTGTTAGAGCTGGCTTTGATTTCTTTCTCATGTTATTTTGACTCTGGTCAGTTCCCACCCTGCAGGAATAAATGACCAGGTTTGCACTTTCCAGCTGAACTCTGGAAAAAGCTCATCTGGGACTGAAGCAGCTTCAGCTTGTGTGTGTGCACCTGCAAACAAACTGGAATTGCTGTGAGCTGTGAAAGGGTCCTGGGTGGGAGTGCTGAATTCCTTTTCATGGAGGAATTAGGAACTCTGAGCACAGTCAGCCAGCCTCCCATGGCTCAGAGAATTTCCCTGTGTAGCAATGGGGTAAATCTCCCTTTCAGCTGCACCTCTGCCTGCAGGGCAGTGCCAGCCTGGGAGCTGCAGTGTTGGCTCTGCTGTGCTGGCTGTGTGCCACTGGGTGAAATATTTAAGGGTTGGGGCTTTAGGATATAGAATATAGTAAGATAGATATATATAAAAGGGAAAATAAGGAGAGATTTGGGCATTGCCTGAGTTCTTCTTCTTCACTTTTTCCTCCTTCTTCTTGGGTTTGGGTGATCTTTTCTAACTGATTAGTGAGGGTCTGCATTGTGGACATTGCATGATCTTTAATTGGGTTATAAATAAAAATAACTTAGGTGTTGGGTTTTAATTGGTTTTGCTTATTGTTTAAAAGTCCTTGGAATGAGTTAGAAGGAGCCATTTTCTTGCCTTGCAAGACAGAGCTCACATTTCCTGAGACTGTAGCTGAGATAAGATAGAATAAACAACAAAGTCTAAATAAGATCCCATCATGTCCAGGGTCTTTTGTCCAGATCTGTCTGGAGCCAACACCACCACAGGTGTGTGGAGCTGGACCCTGGGATCTGGCAGTGCAGGGCCTTGCCTGTGTCCATGGGGAAGGAATTTGCCCTTGTTCATGTCTGATGTTTGTCTGCAAAGCTGCAGCTCAATTCCAGACACAGCCCAGCTGCAGGAATCTCTGCCTGGGACCTGCTCTGGGACAGAGGTGCCAGCAAATCCATCTCCTCCCACCAGGGTGGCTCTGCTTTGTGAGCCTGGATGGGCTCTGCCCTGTGCCACCCTCCCCTGGCATTATCCAGCACAGGCTGAGTGAGGAGGGCACGGCAGATGTGCAGAGCAGCTGGGCTGGGTGAACATTTGGGGGTCATGGACAGACTCAGAGAGGTCAGCCCTGGCATCTTTGATCAGGCAAAAACCCCACTTACAGACAGACTTGGCAGGAATGCAGAATGAAGCCTGGCAATAAAAGTGGCTTTTAAAACTTTCTCTTCCTCACAAGTTTCTTTAACGAGAGTTCCAAATCTTGGCACAGTTCAGGGCTTGTGATTTCTTCCACAAGTCACAGAGGGTGAATGTTTTATACAACTGCATTTGAAAGAGGCATAGTTTTGTGTTGGAGTCTGATGCTTTGAAAATATTTGTGATGGGAACTTGTCAGTTGTGGCTGCACAGCCTCCCTTTGGCTGGATGTTAAAAGCACCACCCCAGAGCCAGTGGTTGCACTCTGGACAGGCTTGTGCACATCTGGTGCTTTCTCAGCTGGTGGAAAGACTGGACCACTTTTTTCTTTTTATTTTTTTTAAATCAGCATTGTTTAAGACAATCTTTGTAGAAGTGTAAAAAAAATTGTAATGCAGGAGAAAGGTAAAACAGAGGAAAGGAGAGAGTGGAGGTGGCTGAGAAAAATGTAGAGGGAGAGGAAACAGTCTGTGGCAGAGTGGGAATCCAGACCTTTTCCTTCTGAGTATGGGAAGCAAAGCCTCCTGGAGCTCAAAGCATGAAATTCTGTTTAACATTACCCTGTCCTTAGCCATCAGCTGGCTGTTCAAAGGATTTGAATGTGTCTGTGTGGTGTTTGCTAATCTAAATCTACTGCAAATGGATGGAGGAGCTGGTTAACTTCTTGTGTGAAAGGTTATTCTGTAGCTGAAATTGCTTTAGGTGGCTCAGCTGTATTTTGTCAATAAAATGTGCCATCAGTGGAGGAACTGGCAGTAAAGCTGCTCCTGTGAGCTTGTAAATGGGAAGCACGTTTGAAGGGCAGCAAGAGTGTTTGGGGGCTCTGGCTGGCAATTGTACCATCACAAAGTCTGCCTTCTTTTGGAGTTAGAATTGCAGTGTGTTTAATTGCAGCAGGCTGATATGATTTACAGCCTGGACGTGGTTCTTTCATCTCTTCTGGTGGCTGTAAAGTGAGCTGTGAGTTCAGTGAAGGGCAGAAAAGGGTGCATTCCCAATATATTTATGGATGTGCTGGGAATACACCCCGGAACATCTCAGCAGGGCACAGGGGATGTGGGGTGGCTGTGGTACATGGCATCCATTTTTTTTTCATTTGAGGCACATGAGATGGGAGGAAAGGTCTTGCCTGCACTGACTCCTCACACATTTCAGCAAGTTGAAGTGCTGATTTGTCTCCAACATGACCACATGGGCCAGGTTGTTCCTCAGTGCAGCTCCTCCTCCTGAAAAAAACAATTAGTCTTGATAATAATGCTGGAGGCTGATGCCTTGTGCTTTTTTCCTGATTTTAAGAGTGAGAAATGATGGTCTTGACAATAAGGCACTGGGAATCAAGTGTCCTCCTTGGTTCTGATGCAGACTTTCTATGTGACCTGGGATGAACTAATTCATATTTTTATTTGTTCCCTTCCTGTTTGTTCTGTTTATTTAGGCTGTATTGACTGGCACTTACAGGCTTTTGCTGCCCACTGTGGTTAAGGCAGTGAGGCCTGAGCTTCATTTGGGTTTTCAGGTGTTGTGGCAGAACCAGGTGGGCTTGAACAGCTTTTCAACAGACCCTGTTTGTAAAGGACTTTGCCCAAATGTTATCAGGGAACAACAAGCTCTGGTGTGTGTGGAGGGAAACATCCAAATGTGGTGCCTGGAAGCTTCCAGCTGATGTGATCAGCTCTGTCAGAGTTGTCTGCTGCAGTCCATGGGGGCAGCAAGGGTACCCTGCCTGTATCTGGAATCTGGCCCTTGAAATCATATTTTGATTAATTCTTCAGCAATCTTTAGGAAATGATGTCAGTAGCTGACAGAAATATGAAATCTGCTGAAGCTGGGCTGTGAGGAACCCTCCAATGAGTCAGAGCAGCACTAGGAGTGTGTCTTGTACAGAATAATTCAGGGTCACCCTCAGACCCCATTTCAGTTGTTCTGCAGAGGGTTCTGTGATCCCCCAGCCCCCAGGCTTGCTCTGCACAAACACAAGTGGAGTTTTTTGGGACTTATTACCATTTCAAGGCAATGAGAAATGAGCTGAGTTGCTGCTCAGGGCCCAGGGCTCAGCTCCTGTTTTCTGTGGGAATACAGATGTGCCCAGGCTTTGTTGTGACTCTGATTCTGTGAATCACTTCTCCCTGCTGTAATACAGTGGTGGGAGAGGGCTGGCTTTGATAAAAATGGAAATATTTGTCTGTGGGTGGAGAGGCTGTTCCACCTCTGGCTTTATCTGTTCTTCCTGCTGCTCTCTGTCCTGAGCAGCAGCAGCTTGGATACTCTGGGAGTGAAGATTTGTTGATTTAGTGGGTTTTTTTCAGCCTTAGCTCTTTATTGAGGAGTCCTGAACAACGGAGATGCTCTGGGATCTGTCATCCCAGCAAGGTGGTTGTGCTCAGTTTGGCATTTTGGAGAGTGCTGATGATAAAAAGACAGGATTATGGAGCAGCTGTGTTACCTCACTGCAGGGCCTGGGTTTGTGAAAGCTGCTGGGGGATCAAGGGTCTGTTTAATACCAGCAACCTAAAATAAAAGTAGTGTGTATCCAGATTGAGGAACTGATTCAAGGAATATGGAAATACTAAAACAAATCCTAATTATAACTTTCCACAAAGCTCAGGAAACAGGTTTGTTCTTTGCAGCTTATATCTATATTTTTGTGATAATGGCATTTCATGATTTTTCTTGTTACAGCTGAGTGTAGGCTTTAGGAGCAATGCAATCCATATATTCAGTTTCTATTCATGAAGCACCGAGCAGCCAGAGATCAGGGCTCTTTCAAATGAGATATTGTGCAGTTTCCAAAAGAACAGTGAAGAGCCCTTCCACCACACTCTGCAGTTTATCAGCTTCCTACAGATGAAGCCCCAGGCAGCTTCTGAGGGCACCTGCTCAGTGGAGGCTTAAATCAAATGTGAGGGGTGTTATGTAGGAATATCAATTGGAAAAACCAGTTTGGTGTCAGCAGCTTTGACCAATGTTGGGGTGGTTTTCAGCTTTTGCACAAAAGCAGCAGCTGGTTTGGTTCTCTGGTGGCTGCTTGGGAAGGAGAAGGAACTCTGTGAAGGTGGAAGGAGAGCTTGGATGGGGCATTTACTCACTCCCAGGGCAAGGTGCTTCAGGAGCATGGAGAGGGCTGGGCAGGCTCTCCCCAAACCCACAGGATATCACCAGAGTGCTGATAAAACTGCTGTGGAAGGATTGGGCTGTTAGTTGTAGGTGAAGCCCCAATCACCTGCTGGGGGAGCGTGTCTGGAGAGCCAAACATGGAATTAGGCTGGATCTGGTGGTTTTAACTTCTGGTTTTATGGTGTTTTGTCTCATTAGATAAAATTAGAATTTATAAAGAAGATCCAGAGCCCAGGGTTTTGAGCCTCCTGGGTGTGAAGGTCCTTGCAGCTCACAGTCAGTGAAAAATGACCTTTACAGCATCCACAGAAGTAGAATTCCTTGATCTTGGGGCAAAATATCCTGGTTTTGATGAGTGAGTTAGTGAATATGCACACCTCTGCTGGGTGATGTGTCCAGGATAATTTTCCTGTGCCTGGCTCCCCCCTGACCTGGCCAAGCAGCAGAGTTGGGTGAGGACAAGGAGGGAGCTCAGAGCCTTTGCTGGAGCCTCCCTGCCCCTGTCTAAGGGATAAAACATGGAATTTGCTCCAGCTCTCTCATGCCATGTGCCAGTGCCATCCTGACCAGTGCATTGTGTATTCTTTGTGTTTTCCTCAGCCAGAAGATCACATCCACGGCAGGACAAGATTCTTTGTGATCCAGGAAGGGCTTTTTTTCAGCCAGCTATGCAGGCAGGGCTTGGTGGTTTTCTTTTGCCCTGGAGGAAAAGACTTAGAAATATGAAATTTGATCTTGTGATGCTCAGGAAATAGGTTTTTTCTTTTCTTCTGTTGCTCTCCTAATTATAAAACCTGGGTAAGTGTATATTTTGGTATAAATATTACTAACGTTGGCAGTAATTGAAGGTGAACCTGGCAAATGTATCTATCAAGCCATTTCACAAAGTAATCATTTATGAACATAGCTCTATTAATTTGTTTAGTCAGATGCAGAGAAGCAATAAAAGTGATTGACTAAAAACAATTAAAACAGTAAAAGTAAATTGTTGTGTGCATTAAAACCTGCTGAGCCTGTCAGATGAAAATTGTAGGTTTAAATGTGAAAATTAAAGCTATTGATTTTAGCTGGTGTGTATGTGGCTACAGAGTCCTAATTTGTTCTGGTTTCCTTGGCTAAAAGTTGCTGAGACAAGAATGAAGATAATCCTAAAACTCATTCCCAAAAAGGCACATATGATAAATATTTGTCTTGTCTTGGGGAGATGGGAACGTTTTTTGGAAGCCTTATCTTAACTGTCAGTACCTTGACAGTGCAGAACTGAATATAAATATTTACCAATAATGGTAACTTATTGTACTTCAAAGAAGGTGAGGAATGAGACAGAGCCACCAAAAGAAAACAGAGCAGAGAGCTTCTTGCTTAATTTATGTGTGTGACTTTATTGTCATTTTATTTTTATGCCTAACAGTAAATCTGGCATTCAGTGAACTATTATTTTTTAGTGTTCAATTAAAAGGGTAGCACAAAGAGGGGGCTGGATGCAGGAAGGTATTAAGGGAGAGTGATGGGGAATGAGGCTCCAGCCTGTGCCCAGGATTTCAGCCTTTCCATGTCAGGAGCCCTCTGAGCCAGGGCTTTACACAAATATTAAAGGTGTTCAGCAATAGGTCACTGTGTTATTTCCTCTTCCAGTTTCTTTATATCTCTTTATTTATCATCCCTCTAGACTGTACAATGTGTTATTTGATAGTTAACTACTTGATCAATAGACAGAGGGCTTTTCAAGTCTTGCTTTGAGGAGTGTAAAGTGGGTTTTCTGACAACCCTGTTTTTCCCTCTTTTGGAAACAGACTGAGAATTTCTGTGACCTACAAACACTGAATCTATCTAGACTGAAGCGAGAGATGGGGAAAGTTTGAATTTTTCTGCATGCTTGAGCAGCCCAGAGTTCACAGGCAGTGTTTGTCTCAGTGGGGGACTTTTTAAATGAAAAATTCAGCTACTGGGGCTGATTCATCCGAGCACCACGAATTCCTGCGGGTCTGTTCCCCCAGATGAACCCTTTTGAGCACGTCCTTGCAGAAGATAACACGGTGGAGGTTCCAAGGAACTTGCAGCCACCACACAGCTCACTGAAGTGTCGTTTTAAGTTGTCAAAGCACCCAGTTCTGTCAGCACATCAGGGGGTGGTGTCACCAAAATGCCATCGAGGGAGGAGTGAAATCTGTAAATCTGATTCCAGGGCAGGTTTTTTTTGTGGTTTTTGAGCAGCTCCTTGTTGAGCAAGGTTGGTTCAGAGTGTGGTGTTTGAGCACAGCTGCTGCCCAGTGCAGGGACAGAGCCCCACAGGGACACTGTCATTGTTGGGGTGGTCATGACACACACACACAGTGACACCCTAAAAGTTCACAAGGCTCTTTATTATGGCCTCATGCTGCCTTTTGTACAGGTTTTACAAACCTCCAGGGCAACTTCTAATTGGTTAATGGCTTTGTTGTTAATTATTCTGTTGGTTAGTAAAAGACATTTTACCAGTCTATCAAATCTATCTATTCTGGGATTGTTTATGTATTTTTGTTACTGATTCTCATGGGACAAATCCCTTGTTATTGCAGGTGCACTTATTTTTCACCCTCAGAGTAGATTGCTTTGTTAAAGGAACTTCTCAAAATAACTGTATATGGGAATTTACAGATTACTTGTGAGCTGCATTTAGGAGACAGATTAGATAAATGACCTTTTAAAAATAAAAAAAGACTTTTTACCCTGTTCCTACAGAGCATCTCCAGCCAGATGTCCCCTCCACCAGGCTGGGAGGGTCCCCACACGGGGCTGGCTCTGGGCAGTCACAGAAGCTGTCACAGGGGTGTCACTTCTGGGCTCTGCTTCAGCAAAGCTCAGGAGCATCTCCTGAGATGCTTTTCTGAATCAAGTTCCAGCAAAGAAACTTATCAGAGGAGTTTTACCTCTACCTATGCAATCGTCAGCATGATCTTAATCCTCCCAGAAACTTCTGTGGTTTCCTGGTAGTGACTCCCACTTTGAAGGAAGGTTTATAGTGGATTTCAGTTGTAGACTCTGAGTTAAGCCATACTAGGTTTTTTTTCTACTTCTGGCTTTTAGATTGATACTATTTTCCTAGAAAATAACAAGAAACATTTATTGGAAACAACATTAAGCAGCCTGTGTCAATGCATGTTTATAAAGGCATTGCTTTATGCATCTATGTAATCTCTGTCACAACCTCCACCTCTGAAAAATTCTCATCTGAAGCACAGGCTGTGAGGAAGAAGAGGAGCAATGACAGAAAATCAAGTTAAAGCAATTTTCTGGTGGAGCATGTTCTCTTTGTTTTAATTTCTTGGTCATAGTACAGGTGATGGCTGGGAAATGCAGTTTTCAAGTGCAAAGGGGAAACAAGCAGCATCCCCACAAGCTGAGTGGGTCTTCTCATTACTCATCCAGCAACTCACAGCCTACTCCTGAAGTAGTTTTACCTCATTTTCCATTAAATAATGGAATGTGCAGCTCAGGCAGCGAGCCTGGTAGACAATGAGGATAAATGTGTGGCCACAGATGGACAATGGCTTTCCCCAGTATGCTAAAACAACAAAGTGAGATAGTTAAATTTTATGGCCTTACATATGTAGTCGTTGCCCTGACTGTGCATTTTCATACAAATAATAATTTATCCACCCCGATTGTATTTCCACCGGTCCTAAAATTCGATGTGTTTTATGTTTAGCATTATCACAGGAGGAAACTATTCCCCTGAGGGCAGGAACTCAGTGAATTTTCACCTGAGCACTGCAGCAGCTTTTCCTTCCTTGTGGGGACTGCAGCATTCAGCAATCCCAGCCCTCCTGGGAGCTGTAGTGTGGCCCCTTTATAGCAAATAATTGGAGTGGTGATGCTGCTACGTGCTGCTGCTGGCAATGCCACGCTGAGCATTCCAGGCATTTTGAACTCTGCTTTTGAGAACAAGAGGGTTCTTTTCCCTGTTTAGGAGGATGTGACTTGATCAGGGTGAATCTGTTGAAGTGAAGGTTGGTTTCAAAAAGCAAACAGAGCTCGCTGGCTTTTTGCAGGGGGAGAAGGGGTTGATGTGTGGAGCTCCTGCTTCAGTTTCTGTGAGCTGCAGGTCACTGGCCCAGCCCGGGGTGGCAAAAGGATAATTAATGGACTCTGAACATGGGTGTGAACTTCTGAGGCTCTTCCAGAGGGGAATGTCCCCACTGGGGAATGGAGCAGGCAGCAATAACACTGATTTTTCCCTGAATGCCTTGCTGGAGGCTGGAGAAGATGCACCTCCAGTGGGACATTTGGACTATTTTGACTTTTGTCCACATGGGCTGTTCTTTAGGAAGCATACAGTAATTAAGAGTAAATTCTCATTTCTACACTGACTTTATCTCCACATCTTTGGTAAAGTTGATTCTGGTGTGAATTTAGTTTGGTACTGAAAGCTTGGCTCACCTGTGGAGCTGATGAGGCTTTGAGGGACCAAATTCTGTGATTCCAAGCATTGCAGAAATTCCTGTCTGGAATTGGGACTCCTCCTAGTATTGAAGCTGAAGTGTAGTTAAAAGTGCTTGTCCCCTTCCTATCCAAAAAATTGCTTAGTTGGAAGTTTATTTCCCAGCATGTACCCCCCTCCTCCACATTTATTCCTTTTATTTTGGTGAGATGAACACAAACATTTTGTAGAAGTGACTCTATTCTTAAGACTCTTAATGCACCACAGTGCTTTAAAATGTCAAGTTGAAATACTGCTTAGTAATTGTATTTTCACTCAGGATTGAATTACCTGTTACTTTAGGTATTGCAGAAACTCAGTTTTAGTTTTTTCCCTGTGTGAAATGATAATAAAAAATTCAACTTTGTTACAGAACATTAATATGTAACTTTCCCTGCAGTTTTAAATGTAAGCTGTATTTAATATATATGCAAATGGCCTTTTTCATAGAAGTAAAATTTCACATAAATTGATAATTAGCAATTCAGCTTCTGCTGTGTAATGTGCATTATGGCATTAAAGTGCTAAACAGAGCTGATTTTCAAAAAATTCAGTGTGAACCATGACTTTTGGCAGCACATTATGAAGAAATAGTAAGTTCTAAATATATGGGCCTAGTCATCCTAAAAAAAATTTTAGGATCATTAGAGTGGGTCCTAAAAGCTAAGTTTTGTGTATGATCACCCCTGAAGCTTTCTGGTTGGCCTTTAAGTCTTTTGGGATATATGGAAGGTTTTTACAGGTGGTTACCTGGAATTTGCATGCTAAAACCTAACATGAAAGCAGAATGCCATTTTTATTTGTGTCAGGGTGCCCTGTGGTACCTGCATCCCTTAGGCTGCAGCTGGGGATAACAAAAGGAATTCAAAAACTGCTCAGGAGATGTTGGCTCCTCCTCCATCTCTCAGCCTGGAGGATCCCAGACTATTTGCACTGTTTGTGGATTACCTGTGGCACTGACTGAGGCCTTGGGAGATGTTTTTAAGGTCCAAGCTCACCTCTGTGGGAGGGCAAAGCCCTGCCCAGCAGCTCCTTCTGACTCAATCTGTGCTCCCTCCACTGCCAAGATGATTCTTTCCAAAAAAAGCATCTGGTTTGCTAAGTGTTGCTCCCTCAGATATCAAAGGGGAGAATAAACCAGGGATGTTGGTGTGGAACTGCCTCCCCCAGTGCCAGACCTCTCTGTCCCTCTGTGCTTTGCTCAGATCCAGTGGATGGAGCATGAGCTGCTCCTCAGTTGGGATATTCATCATGAGAAACACAGAGCTGCTTTGCTGAGTGCTGTGTTATCCAGCATTGCCTTTGGAACCTCTTTTTTTGGTCATCTTGACACTCTGTGAAGCTTTCTGCACAGCTGCCTCCTTTTGGAGGAAGAACTCCAATCTTCCAGGAAAAATGAGGCCACTCCATCGAGCTGAATTGAGGGGCTTGGTGGAAACCTTACTTCATCATAGTTTTGGGCATCATTTCAAACAAAATATAAATCAGGCCAGATCTGTTTGAGCTAAAGCTCCAATCTGCCAAGAAGATTTGCAGACTTGAGAAAATGCAGTCCAATTTTTACATCTTACACCGAAACCCAAACTCGCTCCAATTTGATCACCTTTACAGAGACTCTGCACAGCTCCAATGAGACACCTTTTTTTCAAACACTTCATTTAAACTTTATGCCACGAGAAGATGTGAACTCCCACTTTCTCCAGCTCTGCAAGAAAAAAGGAAAAAAAGACTGTGGCTGTTGTGTTTGGAAGTGTGTGTGCACTTACAGGAGGGGTTTGCAGAGGAACAGAATTTGTTTCACTGTGTGGCTGGGAGGAAGAAAATGCTTGTGAAGTGTTGCAGTCCTGATTTAACATGTGCTGCAGTGGATGAGTGCAGCACTGCCAGGAGAGGAAAGAGAACAAGATGTGATGTAGAGCAAGGCAGCATTTCCAGAAATGAAGAGTTGTTTCTTCTCAAGGTTGTTGGTGGGCTGTGGTTCTCCAGTGGAGGAAGAAGCACTGAAATGAAATTCATGTTTTGTGTGAAGTGCTGAGCAGTGCTGCTGCAGAGAATTGAGATGCAGAATAAATCCAGAGTTTAATGTGAGTGTTCTTGAGGACTTCACAGACTCTGGGGTTTCACCTGGCCTCTCTGAGGACCCTGGGATGAATCCTGATATTCCTCTGAAGGGCAGAGATGTGTGTCCATCTGGGGTTTAAGGTCCTGGCTTGGCAGTTTAGACACAGCTCTGCTGGCTTTCAGTGGCTCTCCCTGCCTGTGGTGGGTTTAATAAAGTTTATTTAATGCAGGCAATTAATTCCCATCCTGCTTTTTCTGCCTTACTCTAACTTGCTAAAGAGTTTGCTTAACCATTTTACAGGAAAAGATCAAATATGGAAAGGCAGTCATTGTCAAACACCACCTCTCTGGTTTTGGCTACCTAATTATTTTACTTTTCTTTACTCTTTAGCAAATGCTGGGAAAATAATTGTTTTACAAACCTCTTTTTTTTTTTTTTCCCCCAGATCTAAGGGTGCTTGAGATTACCAATAGTTGTTTGTTCTTCAAGCTACACTCTGTGTTGTAAAGGAGCTTTTATTTTCAAACATTTTTGCAGCAATAAGTTGGGGGTGAAAAAAAGTGCCTTTGTTTGCCTGATGATGTTGGCTTTATGGATCCATAGAACATCAGTGCCTTAATTACTACAAATGGATAATAAACACTTTCCTGGATATGAGAATGGGAGAGGCACAGTGTGACTGTCATTAGGAACAATTGGATTTTCTCATGATAAGTTGGTAAAAAATGTAAATACTACAAATAACTGCCTGAGGGCTTGTTTAGACAGCGGTGCCAGAAACCAGGCAGCAAAACTGGGTTTTACAGAAATTGCTTCCTCTGTTGGAGCTGAATACAGAACGAGCTGAATGCACACTCTCACGGAAGCTGCAATGTTTTTCAGCTGCTTTGTGACTATTTTGCATTAAGATATCTGGTGCATAGTTTCCTCAAATTACTGAAAAGACCTGAATATTGGCAAAGGAGTGGTTAGGATTTTTTTTTTTCTGCGAAACTATCAGAGGGCTGTTAAAATCACCGCACTGACCATGGGTTCCTCATCAATGTATCTGAGAAATTTCCACCTTGAAGCTGAAATTTCAACTTCCACCTGGAGTCCTTGGGAGATGCAAGAACATAACAGGGGAGGNGCTGAAATTTCAACTTCCACCTGGAGTCTTTGGGTGCTGCAAGAACACGACAGGGGAAGAGGGAGCAAGGCAGAGCTGTGGCCAAAAACCTGGCTGTGGTTTGGGAGGTGCTGATGGGAGCACTGGATGAGCTGGTCCTGGTGTCCAAGGAACATTTTTTTAGGGAGCTGCCATGCCATGGACTGAGGAAGAGGAAGCACAAGATAAATTAGCTGTGCCATCCTTGGTAGGGGATGTTTATGATGTATTCTTCCCTGTCTGGGACTCCCATCATACCTACTCCCTAAAATGAAGGCTGGTGAATAATGGCTTGGGCAGGCAATAAATACATAATGCAATGCCACCTTTGAACCTTGGAGCTTGTGTGTAGGTCAAAGATTATATGGGTTGTAATCATGATTTATGCCTTCAGTCTCTTGGTATTTTTTAGACCATCTTTGCTTGTCTGCTGGTATGACTTTAATTATTTAATTATTCTATTTCAGGAGGCCACTGTGATCCTTCTGGTGCTGCTACAAAGAGTGCTTTTTTATCTTCCTGAATATGAAATAACTCAAACTTTGTGTTCCATGTACAAAAACTTGTGTTTGTTGAGACAAGTATATTCAGAAAAGTGCATCCATACAAGTGTCCATACTCAAGTTTAACAATTTGTTAAAAAGAGAATTTGATTTATGACTAGTACCAGGCTCAGCAATTGTCTCTCTGAGCAAATAATGTAAACTTCCTAATTGTTGCAGAACAGTAATTACACAAAGACATCTCAACAGCTTCTGTATTAATTAATCTCCCAGTGGTTGGTTTGAAGTTTTTTAACTGATGAAGGATGGCTTGATCTCAAAGCTTCCAAGATTAATGCTGTTTGATGTTAAAAGAGCATCAATCAACCCTTAAGCAGAGCTTGACACAATAATGTGATTGGGATGTTTTCCCACCTCTCCTGATCCTGCTGCTTTGCTGTACCTGAGCTCTGGGCTCACCTGGCTCCTGCTGAAGGGGCTTCCTGATGCCATGAAAGCAAATATTGACATTTAGATCTGCTGTTCTTGCTGTGCAGCTCACAGGAACTTTGCTGCAGATGGATGGAACTTGCTCCCAGTCCTGCAGAGGAAAGGTGCTCACACAAAGCTCTCTCTCATTCCCACCCTTCCAGGCTGAGCTGCTGGGTCTGGTGATGTGTGAGCACCTCGTGTTTGCTGCTGCAAGGCAGCTCCCACCTCCCACTCAGCCCCCAGGATGGGCTGTGTTCCCCTCCTTTGCTCTGATGTTTGGAGTTCCTGTCCTGTGGAGCAGTGGGTGCTCTTGACCCACCTTATTTCTTTAGGATCCCTCAGTGGGCAGCTTTCACTCCGTGCCTTGTGCTGTGTTTGGCAGACTCGTTCTGTGCTCCCTGAGGATGCTGGAGGTGATTTTCTCCTGGAAGAGGTTGGATTTGTGAAATCTATGCTCACACAGTGATGCAGCAGCCCAGGAATCACTGCATTCCTTCTTCAGTGGCACACTCTGCTTTGTCACCTGAGGGGAGTGACTGATGTGATCCTCTCCAGGCTGAGCCCATCAGAGTGTGCTTTCCACAAGGGTGATTGTGGTGTGTCACTGGAAACCTCAGGCTGCCCTTAGGAGATTTTCCTGTGGTTCTTGGCAGCCTGTGGGATGGAGGAGGGTGCTGGCAGTGGGAGGGATGATGGTGCAGTGTGTGCAGCTCTGAGGGGCTGCTGCCCTGGCACTGCCATGTGTTGGCACATCATATCCTCAGTGCCAACTCCTCCTTTAAACCTGCTGCCTCTAAAACACACCACCCAAAGATTCCAAAGCCATGCTGCTGTCTGCCATCACTGATATTTTAATCCACTATTAGCTATGCTAATGTATTTTCACTTTGTGTTTCAGTCCTAATGATGTGGATAATCCCATTAACTGTGGAGCACGGCCCATCAGAAGAAAACCTCAGCACTCAAATGTAAGTGGTCCTGAACATATACAGTTAACAATCAAGTGTAATTGCAAGGAATAGTGCTTGGAATAGCTGACTGCACTCCAGCCCCAGGGCATTGTGGCAGATGCAACATAAGGTTTAATAAACTAGGTCCCTGTTGCCACTATTACTATATAAGAGTAATAATAGCAGTGAGAGTGAAAACATCCATCAAAAGCTGACAAATCTGACACAGATTATACATATGCACACGCACAGACTAAAGATGCCATTTAAATCTGATGGAACTGCTAATAAAAAAATCGTTAATGGTCTTAATGAAACATCATTTTGTGCTTATTACTCCTTTCACATGAGGTTATGCTTGTGGAAACAATTATTTGAGTGTTGGAAAAGTGTTTGTAATTACAAAAGTAAAGAGCAATATGTTGCCTGATAAATCATAGACACAATAACTCTGTTCAGGGAGCACCTTGTAGTTAAAGCTTAAAGTCAAAACCAGAAGCGTGGTGAATATACTCACTTATTTTTAGCACAGAGACTGTGTCATTCTTGTTGTGTATTCCACCAGGAAACCCTGCTAGACAAATGACTCTTACTTCAGTTTGTGGGTGGCCTCATTGCAGATGTGCTTTTTAAAGAACCCAAAAAAGAACATGTGTGTGATTATAACGAATTTCTGTGTGGGTAGGTTTCTTTTTTTAAACAAAGAATGTCCCAAAAGAAGCAGCAAGGAGGACATTCCTTTGAGCTGACCCAGCTTTGCTGCTGGTGGTGTCATGAGTGTCCCACTCAGGGGGTGATGTCTCCATTGGGGCTGGCAGTGGTACCTGCAGGATGAAGTTCTGATGTGGTTTAGGCAGGTGACAGCTTTGGCAGTACCTGATGGGCCAGGTCATCCTTCCTCCCCCTCTGGAATGAAATGTTCTGTGATCCATTGCTGAAAACCAGTGTGGGTGTGAGTGGGTTGGGAGGAAACTGTTCAAATAACTGAATTTTTATGGCAAGACTCAGTGCCAGTGTCCTATTTAAATAAGAGCAAGCTGCCTGTCACCACTGAACCTAAAATAGTGCAAATAAGAGAAAGGTTTGTGGTTCAAGTGTGTGCATGCAGCCATTTTCCATCTGTCTTTGGGTGTGCAGTGCAAGTGAAGAGCATCTTTGGAGTTCAGATCAATGCTTCTGCCCTGAATTTTGAGGTGTGGGGTGAAATGTGAACCCTGTGAGCTGCTCCTGAGCTGTGTGCCCTCCCCAGGGCTGGAAGCAAAGCCTGCAGCTGGAGATCCCACCTGGCCTTGCAGGGAAATTCTGTGCTGCCAGCTTTGGGGTGTGCAGCCTTTTCTCTCTGCCTGTGTCAGACTCATCCCTGCTCCCTGGAGCAGCAGCTGCCCTGGGGATGTGCAGGAAGGGAGGGACTCCCTCCCACCAGGCAGAGGCTCACAGCCCGCTAGAAATCCTCTTAGCCCTGTTTTGTGGTTTGGTTCAGTGGTTTTTCTCAGCCGTGGTGGGCAGTCACACCCACATGACTTTCCTCTTGTGTGATCCATGGGTTCAGAACAGTTCTGAGCATTTCCTGCTGATGGTGCTGGCACATCCAAGGAATCTGGGTACCGGTGTGTTTGTGCCTCATCACAGTCAGTGGAAGGAAGCTGAGATCCTCATTTGTGCTGTTGGGCTTTCTTTGGAGCCTGTTGCTGGAAAAAAAAAATGCATTTCTTTTGGAGCCAGCATCCTATTTGCATTCAAATGCAAGTGCTAACAGTTGTGTGAACCTGTTGCAGGTGCCGAAACGTGGCACCTTCTCCAGGGGGCTTA
Source organism: Pycnonotus jocosus (assembly GCA_013400435.1). NCBI lineage: Eukaryota > Metazoa > Chordata > Aves > Passeriformes > Pycnonotidae > Pycnonotus > Pycnonotus jocosus. The sequence goes on along the minus strand of VWYP01003600.1, from coordinate 171,346 downwards.
ATAACACCAGTAAAAGAGAAAGTAGCCATGAGGCTTGCTTAATATGGCCTCAGAGACTGGGTTTGTTCCTCTGGAAATGTATGCTAATGAGAAATATATTCAATAAACCTCCCCTTTTCTACTGCATGAAATGTGGGACTCTTGGAGCATTTCGTGTTGGGCTTTCCAAATGAATACCTTGCAGGATGTCAGTGTTATACATCTCTGTGGGGAGAGTTGGGCAGGGATAGAGACACCCTCAACTCTGGTTTTTGGATAAAAAGCTTTCAAACTTACAAAGTTCTTATTCTGGGAGCATTTGGAAGCCTGGGTCTGTCTTTGAGTTTTGTTTTGTGCCCAAGGAACTACACAGAAATGTTTATTAATTTTTGTTGCTGTTGCAAAAAATTATGGCAGCACCTGAATTATACAAAGGTGCTTCCCAATTCAGGAAGGTGATGGATAGGCCACAGCAGAGATCACATTTCTTGAAGTTAATATTCTTTAAGTGTGTTCTTTGTGTATCTTATTAAACTTATTTGTGGCCAATGACCAATAAAAACACTGCTGGATTTTGCTGGAGTTTTTTTTTCCCCAAATGTGTGATATATTCACATTTTCCAAAGAGGAGGGGTTTGTTTGCATTGCATGGTGGTGGTGCTGCAAGAGCTAATATATTAAACATTTTCCCAAAGGATATCAGTGGTCTTTAATTAACTTTTTTTTCCCATAGGCCTATAACACAGCATTATACAATATTTGGTCAGTACTCTGCTCTCCTACTCCTGGGTTGGACTTATTGGCTCTCATTTCCTGGGGGAGCATTATGAGTGCAGACAGCAAGAATGCATCAAATGAAAAGTTAATTGTGTTTAAGCCGTGGGTGAGAGGGAAAACAGCGTTGAGACTTCTGTTCTATTGTGCCTCTACAATAAGAAAAGCTAAATATACAGTTTCCTAGCCCAGGAAAGCAGGGGGAATTTAGCTCAGACACAGAAAGGACAGAATATAAAATATGCAGGCAGCCACAGGAAACTTCCTACTTCAGTCTGAAAGCTGCTGGCAGGATGGTGGAGGTGAGAACACGCCAGCATTCCTGGGGATCACTTCCTGAGGAAGGATAAAATCCTGTCTGCTTCCCAAAGGCTGCTCCGAGTGCTGCTGGTAATCAGATTCCACAAAAGCAACAGCGAGGAGCAGAGGAACTCATCCCTTCACAGACCCCTCATAAATCATGGCAGAGTGTTTGATGCCAGGCCATGGGCAGGGTCATGCCCCAGCTCTGTTTTCTAAACCTGAAGGGTTTTTTTGGGGGGAAGCCAAAGTGGGGCACATCTGAGATGGGATTTTTGGCATTTGGAGCATCCCTGAGTGCTCTGGCCCCAGCTTGAGGCTTCCTCCTGCAAAATCTGTTCTGTGCAAGGACATCAGCTCCCAGGGGGGTGATAACAGGAGAAACAGCAGCTGCTCCAGAGCAGCATTTCCAATATCCTCCTCGCTGGAGATGTCCCTATTGCTTATAAGACATTTTCATTGGAAAGGCTCCAACTGTCAGCACCAATTTACCCGGAGAGGGTCTGTTATTTTCTGCTCTAATCTGGTTAATGGGGCTTTGTGGAAGCAGGTCCTCAGATGTTTGCTTGATCACTGCTCCCTGTGAGACAGTTCTAGATTTTCTTTTTCTTTTCTTTTTTTTTTTTTTTTCTTTTTTGGTGTAAGGTTTTTGTATGAACTAAAATTTGGTGAAAATTGCTGCATCAAAAAGGGTGACTTCGGCCATAGCTCTGTGCCAAAGCACTTGGATCTTGCCTAGCACTGCAATTTCAGTTTTAATCCAGATTTCTTTGATATTTGACTGTATTTTACTCAAAAATTCATAAACCAGAAGATTGTCTTGCCTGTAACTTTTGCTAAAGTTGGTTGTGTTAGTTAGAATTAATCACAAATTAATTCTGATCCTATTTGAGGTTGGACACTAGAGGCCAACTCCAGAGAAAGAATTTTGTTAACTTCTGGTGAACGGGAGGAGGTGAAGGAAGACAGATAAAAATACAACTGTGCTGATTCTCTTGGAACTTGATTTGGATTTTTTCAGAGTGCACAGACCAACATTCATTGAGTGAGAGCAGCTCAGGACCCAGCGCTGAGCATGTGTGTTCTTGTAAATCAAAATTAACTGGTGTGCTGGGATCTGATGTGCCAACTGCACATGGCAAGTGACACCACCACTGTGGCTTTATTGCTTGGATGCTTGTAACCTCTAGAGATCTTAATTAAGGCTTCATTGCACTGTTCATGGACTTAATTAAAAAACTCAGCGCACTCTGGTGTCCTGATTCTGCAAATACCTGCATGTTCTTACCTTTGTAATGAGTGATTTTGCTGGAAATACTAAAAATTCATAACATTTCAATATATAATAATGAACCAAACAGGTTGAGTACTTGCAAATGCCCCAAGGTTGTTGCTCTCAGGCCAGTACTGATGATAATGTTTTAAGAAAGGTTGATTATTAGTAAATGTGTGCTCAGTTGTCACAGCACCATCAGGGGAGCTGTGCCCTGTGCTCCACATTCATACCCAGGTGCAGCAATCACTTTGGATTTTCCTCTCGATGTGATGTGACAGACTGTGACTGGCACTGGGTGACACTGAAAGTGATCATTGCCCAGGAATCTTGATTGGCAGCCCAGGGAAATAAAAGTGGTTTTCTGAAAGAGGCTTGGTGGAAGAATCTTAAAATAATAAAAAAAGAATGGGGGAGCAGTGTTTAGCTTTTAATAGAAAGGAATTCCTACATGCAGTAGACTTTTAAGAATAGGCAGATCAAGTACTAATGTACATTAATTCCTCTCCTCCAGCACCCTGGTTTTATTCAGATTGCAGGCACACAGATGCTGCTGTGCCTGACTTTAGCTGTTATGTCCATAATATCAAAATAAGATGATTGGATTGAGGCTGTTTGTACAGAACACATTTAAATCTATTTAGAAATGGTGAGGATTTTCATTGAGATGGACAAAGTTAATGGTTTTCTTGAATATTTGCTGTGTGATGGGCTTTTGTCTGCTGTTGGGCTTTATGCAAACTCCCATTTTGAACAATTTCTTTGCATGCTGCTTTCCCCTGTAGCCTAAACAAGAACATAAAATTGCTGCTATGCTTTTAATCCTGGTGACAACCCATTATAAAAAAATCTTTTGATCTCAGACACCATTAAGTGTGATTAAAACAACTGGCAGTGGTTTGATGAGCAGCTGTAAAGGGGTGTGTTCAACTGCCTCCTCAACCTTTCATTCTTCTAACAGGACACTCAGATCAAATTCAGTGTCAGTGGAACTTAAATATGCAGTTTCAGGTAGGATGAAACAAAGAATCTTTATTTGAAGTTTGAACAGGATTTTTTTTTTTTCTTGTGTAGACAAAGGAGCTGCCTTGGAGATGAGCTCAGTTCTGCATGGATGATGGGGGGAATAATCCTCCACATTGATTTGTCACAATCTAACTCAGGGTGCTGATGATTCAGGGAAATGCAGGATGAATTCTGGGTTTAGGTGGTCAGCAGTAACCAGGCCTGTGTCTTTCTACCAGCTGGATGTTGTGAGTGCTGCAGAAGCTCCTCCTGGAGGAGCTTTAGTTACAATCTCACCTCACTACAAACATTCAGCAGTAGCAGAGCCAGGTCATCATTTGGTTTAGCTGCCTGTAAGAGATGTATCTGTGAAGCAAAAATCACACATAAAGTTTGTGTGTGTGCTTTAAAAAAGTGTCACCTGTTTCTTTCTTTGCTTTGGTGTCATTGGCAGTGGCACAGAGCAGGATTTTGGCTGGACTCACCCCAGCTTGAAGCCTTTGTCACGGAATCTTTGCCAAATTCCCCAGGCACTTTTGCTCCAGCTGTTCACTGGGGCAAATCCACCTGTCAGCAGGGCAGGTTTGTGGAGCAGCCTTTAACCTTTTGCAGGGGTGGCCAGCCTGAAAACCCCAATGAATTATTCAGGCTGTTCATTCTTTCCTTGTGAGCTGTGTGAGAGCACCCCCAGTCTTTGCAGAGGGGTTTGGTGCCCAGTGCCAGCTCTGTTCAGATCCATCACAAGATGAGGGTTCATCCTGGGGAACAGAGGGTACCTGAAGTCTCCTGCTGCTCCTGTGCCTGTCTGACCCCAAATTTCCCTCTGGGGACTGGCAGGGCCAGTGCTGCAGCCTGTCCCATCTGTCACTGATGCTCCAGCAGTGACACTTCTGAAACAACAAAGGCCTGTTGCACTTTTTGGTGCAGCATATGTGGCTGGAGCTGGCAAAGGACGAGGCAGACAGGTTCAGGGTCAGCATGCAAGAATTCTCTTTATTCTAATTTCTGACTCCATTTATATATGCTGTACATAAGTGGCCATTTATTGGCCAAAGGTTTGTTCTCTCATCATTTTGATTGGAGAACATCTCAATCACTCAAATGCCTCTCTCATAGCAAAAGAATGTAAACATTTTCTTATTTACATGAAGAAGTGTGAGAACTCAGCTCAGAATTCTAAAACATCAGAAGGCTTCAACTTTAATATCAGAATGCAAGTTTAAGACATGCAAAAGCAGAGTGACAAAGGCCTGCACCTATTTCGACCAGTTTAGAACTTGTCAAGACTAAGTTCTAAAGTTAAGACCTACCTGAAAATAACAGTAGCTATAGAGAGAATCTGTGTTCTGCTAGGAGCCTTTGAGCACTGAACGTGCTTAAATCATGTTTTGAAGGCATCAGGACTCTTATCAGAGCATAAAGGAGTTTGTATGTGAGTCTATATATGGATTTCCCCAAGATCTTGCATCTTGAGGAGAATTTAAAGCATCTGAATCTTTCATTATCTCAGCTCTGGTAAAATATGAAGGCTTTTTCTGCTGTGGCACAATGGTATTTTATTGTAATTTATTTTTTCAGTAGGCCCCAAGAAGCAGAGGAATTACTTTCAAGCAGTCTAATTTATAGTCTAATGTTTATATGGGACTGATTCACAAGTAATTAGGTATCTGTGCTTGTATTGAATTTCCTTTTAAAGAGCAATAACTTAAGCCTATAGAAAATGCTGTGGGATTTCACCCATTCCAAAGTCTCAAAGTGTTTGTTTTTTCAAAGTAAACAAAGGATGACACTTATTCCCTGCTTGTAAAACAGTGAAAAAGCCTTTTTTTAGATGCAGGATACAGGTTCACTATTTTAATGTCCCACTGCACTGTTAATGGGATTATCACCAACTGGATGATTTGGTGGCTCTTTGAGAAGTCAAACTCCCTGGAAAAAGTGAGTTTGGAATTTCTTAAATCTGGGAGATTTTTTCCCCCTCAGGGTTATAAAATCCACACATCTCTCTTGTGACTTCCTGTGCATCTGTGAACTGTGAGATTTTCTAAACCCCACATTGTTGTGGTGTGATTTTTGGGCTTGTGGTGTTGAAGAGTGAGATCTGGAAAATTGGTCTTGATAGGCACTTGCCCAGCAATTATGACATTTGGTTATTAAGTGAAAGATCCCAATCAAGTCCCTGGTCCAATTTTGTACTTACCACAAGTTTTTAGAGAGCAGAGCTGAGGAGGGAGAAACCCTGAAGGATTTGGGTGGGATGTCCAAGTCTCACTGGTGTGGAGGAGATTTTGCCTCAGCAGAGTCACCCTGTGCCTGTCTGCAGGAATGTCACTGGTGAAGGTAGAAAATTACCTGGGTTTCACTAATGGAGAGGTGAGTCTGTCCTGATAATGAGTTTGTACCTTTCAGTTAGTTCCATCCCTCTTTGGCAGAGTCAGCTGTAGGAATGAAGCCAGTGGCATTAAGCATCCCAGTGTTGTATTTCTCACATCATCATCTGACTCTACAGTGACTTCAGAGCTCTAATTACCTACAAGCTTTATTTCATCACTGAGGATTCTTCCTGAGATGAAAAATACTGTTGTGCTCTCTGCAAAAATCTTTTNTTGTGCCCATTTTGTTTCCACCTTGGGTGCAGCCCTGGCCAGGCTCTTGTCCTGCCCAAGGTGTATCCTGGAGGCCTTTCAATAAATCTCTCCTTTATTTTCCAGCTCTGTCCAGTCTCTGTTCCAGCTCAGCCTTCCCAAGGCATCAAGGGAAGTGTCTGAGGGCATCACCTCTGTTATTTTGGCAGTGGTTGCTGGGGGTGATTTCCCTGGTGATTTCCTCCCTCCCTCATGAGGCACGGAGGATTTGCCACATGATTTGCACTGAGGTTACAGTGAGAATCCTCCTGGCTCTGTGCATCAGTTTTAGCAGCTGAAAGTGTTTAAATGGTTTAATATCCCTTTATGCCACTGCATCTTAAGTAAAAGGCAGAGCCAGAGCTATTTCACTACTGTTTTTAGTATTTGTACCTTTATGCCCCTAGAAACTGATGGAAATGAATTTTGCACAGGGCAAAGTTTAATTCAACCCAAACTTGTGTGTCAGTCTTTGTGAAAGCTGCCTGGAAACATTTCTGTCAGGACAAGGGCTTGGAGTTTGTGACTTGGTTACTTTTACAGCCCCTTATGCCAAGTTGTGATCACACTTTCATCCAGTATTTTATGTAGTTTTGATTCTCATGCCTCAAAAAGTAAACCCTAACAAAAAATTAAAAAGTTACTCTTGTTACTCAAATTATTCTTTTGGCTAACCAGACTCCTTACATAACATTTCCTTTCTTTGGGTGTGATGAGAGAATGATGATTTTTTTTTTTAAAGATTCGCCAACTTATTTTTGAGGAAATAATTTGATTTTGCAAAACTGCCATGGTTCTAGAGAGATGCTTCTTGCTGAACATGAGAGAGAGACTGCTCAGTGAGCTTCAGCAGGAGTGTTTAATGAGGAGTGAAGACAATACAAATGCAAATCCAGGGAACAGTTGCTTTTTCACAGTTGGTAGGTTGTGTTGCAGGTGCATTTTCTTAATGAAGGTTAATTTGTCTCATATTTTAACCTGACAATGCTTGGCTTTGTTAGTATATGGGCTTACTGAAAGAGGCAGAGGGAAGCTTTTCTTAGGTGAGATTGGATATTCAATTTCAAGTGTGCTGAATATTAGATGGAGTTATTCAGAAGACCCCTGTTAGGTTTTTATGAGAGAAAGGGCCTTTTGATTATTTTGACAGATTGGCACAAGGCCAAAATCAGCTCTTTTCCTTGGATATAAATCCTGAAAGGCTGAGATAAAATGGAATAGATTGGTGCTGATCAAGATTTACTGAGGGAGAACCAGAGGCAAGCTTGAGTACCACAGCAAGCAATAAAAAGGCCCTGGACACCTTCTGTCACATTAAACCCAGAGTAAAAGCCACTGGCCTGGCTCAGGCTGGTCAAAATCACCTTATAAACTTTACTGTGGAACTGTAAAAAAAAAAAAAGAGAAAAATTACCCTGGACATAAGCAGAAGAAAAAAAAGCTTTCCTGCAGTTGCTTATTAAGCATCATGTGTAAATTATCCATTGTTATCCTACTGTACCTCAAAGCCTTTTAAATCTCTCATGCCTCCTGTATCGACTTGTTTTCATCCAATATGAGCTCTCATGAATGCTGGATGCTGAAGGACTGCCTCAGAAATCAATTCCAGCTTCTGAAATATTACCTCTATGCCAGTGACTTCTGCTTCAGGGAATCTAGTTCAATATCCTATCTTACACCCATATGGATGGCTCCTCCAGCTTTCTTATTTCTGGAACATGCAAAGGGGTGTTTCTGCTGTTGTAAAGTAAATAACAGCAGAAATCAATGTGTGCAAAGGGTCTGTGCTATCTCTGGCAATGGTCAAAGGGATTTGGAGTTTTTCCCCCCTCTCACCTGAGATGTGATCCCAGTGGATAACAACTGAAAGCACCATTTCCATGATATTTATACAATAAACCAATGATTTTAGTCTGGTTCCTTATAGATTCTGATGGAGGAAAAAGCAGCATAATCTGGCACCTGAGTTGGAAGCCTCAGTGAGATGTTGCATCCACTGACATTTTAATCTTGCTGCTCTTACACAGATACAGAATTGGTGAAAGGGTTTCTGTATTAAAGTGATTCTTATCTATTTCAACTGCTGAGTTCACTTCAGGAACAGGTTTTAATAAGAAATTGCCTGTACAGTAGAATAAAGTCAGATTAGAATCCTAGGGGATGCTATTGAGGGGTGGTTTGCTGCATGTTGCTCATGGTGAGGTGCAGTATTTTATCCTTTATAGCAGGATAAAATTGTGGAATATAGAAAAATTTGGATGTTTGCCAAGGGTTGTACTTAATTCGTGTGACAGATTTTTTTTTTTTTTTTTACTTCTCAGAAGCACTTTTGAAAATGATCTCTGTTATATCAAGAGTTTGATTTGAGCAGTACCTTTGGCATTTCTGCCTGTGTTACATTTTCTGTGTGTGTGTTCCATCAGTGGGAGTTACAATCAGCCTTACTCGAGGAATCCTTTGGAAAAGAAGATGTTTAAATTAACAGCCTAAAGCCTCAGTTATGCAGAAAGAACCAGGACAGTTCTTTGGCAGAGTCAGAGCTTCTATGAAAACCAAGGATCAAGGGAGTTTTGATCAGTTGCAGGGATTAAGGCAAAGGAAGCAGTTTAACAAGGTGAGATTTCAAAAATGTAGGTATTTCAGAGCCTCTGTTTTTAAAAGAAATCCCTGCTCCCAGAGTTAGAGCTTCTCTCACCTCACAGGCTCAGTTCCTTCAGCATCCTCATGGCCACACAGAACTGAAGATTTAAAATGTTTTGAGACATTTTACTCCAAGTTGAGTGGAGCATGGAGCTGACTTGCTTTGCAACAGCAATTACTGATCAATCCAAATTTAACTTCAGGATCAACAGCTTTACAGAAGCTGGTTTTGCACTCCCTGGTGCTGTGCTAGGTTAATTTATTTCTGTCTAGTCAGGGCAATGATAGACACAAATCTCACTTCTGACCGAATCCAAATAAAATCATTAGTCCCCTCCAGCAGCTGGGGTGCTGACAATACTTTAAAGAAGCATATCCATCAAGAGTGGAGCTCTAAAATCAGCTTAGGATGAGATCCTGAGCAGAATGCTGCTCGACTTCCAAATCAAATAGAAATACTCTGATTTTAAGTAGTTGTGTAACAAGTGGGGTGATTCTTTAGATCCTGAGAGAAGAGGTTTGTTTCCTTTTTCCTTTACTTTGCTGCTGTAAAACTTCACTTTGCTGTACCACATTTGTGTTCTTGAAAGGTGTGCTCTTACTGTATCAGGTTTTATGGCCATAAATAATTGTTGGTGCTTCAGGTGCTGCTCATAATCTTAATGATTTGTGTCACACATTAAGCTACAAACTTGCTTTTTATTTTGATTAAATTTCTAATAAACTTGCTGGTGAATAGTGATTACTTTTTCTAGTAGTAAATTCCAGAGCATATTTGAGGTGTGGTTAACAGCACATGTTCCACACTAGACTGCCCTACTGCTCAGGATCTTTTATTTTGGTTAAATGAAGAGTGAAGATTTCTCATTGAGCAGAGTTCTGTCTGTGGCTGCTTCCTTCACCTCTTTGTGGGGAGCTCAGGTGTGCCTTGGCAGGCAGTGAGGGTGTTATCCCTGATCAGACACCTGCCTGTGGCTCCATCCCTTACAGAAAGCTCCAATTAACCCTTCTGGGGAAGGTTTGACAGCTCAAGATGATGAGCTTTGGAAGCTTTCATAAGCACGAGACCACAGAGGAAACTCTGCACTTGCACATGAAAGTTGCATTTAGAAATTAAAGTTGGATGGGGCTTGGAGCAACCTGGGATAGTGGAAGGTGTCCCTGCCATGGGATCAGCTTTAAGGTTCCTTCCTGCCCAGAGCATTCCAGGGTTCTGTGGCTCTGAAGCTCTTGGGAAGCAGACTCTGATTTTATTCTCAGCATGGGGGTTGATGTTTTGGTGGGAAGCTCCCTGCCCAGCTCTTCTCAGGGTTGGTGGCCAGTGTAATGTGCCTCTTGTTTGCCTGCTGAACTTACAGAAACACACAGAAACCTTTAAAAATTAGAAATAATATTTCCTTGCAAGCGTACTTGTGTAGAAAGGGAATGTGAGAGTTGAAGGAAAGCAAAGCAGAGGAATATCTGTTGATGCTTTTTTCAGGGTGTGATGCTCTGCATTTTCACACCTTGCTAAAGGACGACCCTGACACAGACTAAGGCTGTAAATCTCCTGGAGGACAAAACATAAAATCTGCATGGATCATCTAATCTCTCCTGTTCTGACTGATAAAAAAGGGAAGGGTTGCTGGTGGGCAGTAAATCAGGATGCAGCACAAAAGTTTTACCTGGAGCTGTTAAATCATTTCACCATCCCAGGCTTGTAGGGCTGTCTTTGTTAATAATTCCAGAGGGGATTGTCTGCATTGGGGTGGAGAAAAATTCAAGGGAAGGCCAGCTTCTGCCCAGCCTTTCCTGTATAAATAATGGCCTCTGCAGATCCTCCTGGATTATTTTTGTCACTTTTGTGACATCAGTTTTTCATCCAGATGTTGGCAAAGATTCGGGCAGCGTTGCACACTTTGACCAACAATGTGGTGAATGTAAGGAGAAAGAAGGGCTGGCTTCACTGGCTGGGGGTGAGGAAGCAGAGTATTTTTGTTTAGATTTCCTAAATAGACAGTTAAAATCACTGAGCTGTTTAAATGGATACTTTATCCATATATGTGAGCCTTGGTGATGAAGCTAATTCTGGATGTCCTGCTGGATGTCCCCTAATTTATATATATATAAATAATTTAATCTTCTCTATATAAAATATATAATATATAAAATAGTATATAAAATACCATATATAATATATAAAATAATTTAATCTTCTTTGGTTGCAGAAAAATGTTAAAACCTGCTGGTGACTCTGTCATAACCAGTGCCACACAAGTCCCTGAGCTCTTGCTGTGTCTGCAAATGCCCAGGTGCCTGTGCATGCAGCACACTGTTAAAAGTTGTTAAAGGTTAGGATTTTGTTTAGAATTCTCCCTCTCTGCTTTAAAATGGAGCTGTGGGAGCTGCCCCTGCAATTGCATGGAAATCCTTGCTGCAGCAGCCTGTTCCCTGCTGAGCCCAGGCTGCAGGAGTGAGAGGAAAGCAGCTGGTGAGCGTGCTGGGGCTTGGAGGGTTTAGGCAAAAAGATGGATTATGTATTTCATTGAGGTTTTAAGCTCTTCCTCCCTTCTCTTCTCTCAGAAGCTGGAAAGATCAGATGGATCCTAAAACTAAAATCTTGCAGTGTACAGCTGAAAATCTCTGCTTCAGATCACTCCTGTGCCTTTTTTTTGGGTGTGTTTTACAAAGGACTCTGTTAAAACCAGAAATTCAGCTTTAGGAACAAGGAGGAGGAAATGTGTTCTTTGTAAAACAAATAAGTGTACACAGAGGTTTGTTTGTTAAAGACACAGAGTTTTGGGATGCAACTGAGGAGGAGTAACACAAGCATTTCCCAAAATCTGATAGAGCTTGACCTGTGCAGAATGAAAGAGCTCTTCTGCAGGCTGGGACTTTGTGACTGCAAGAAGCTGCTCAGGTTAATGGATTTCAGGACTCTTCTGAGTTTACCAATACTGGCTGAGTTAATTCAGGCCTTGATTGTCAAAGTAGCTCGCAGTGCTGACCTAACCCTGCCCCTGCTGAAGTTGGGAGGGGTTGGGGTGAGGCCAGAGCCAGGTGGATTTTGGAAACACTGCTGGACTCTGGGTGCCTCTACCCAGCCTGGGAAAAGCAACCTGTGCTCTGTGAGAGGCAGGAAACTTGGAATTATTTTGGTAAATTATTAGAGAACAGCTCTGCTGAGAAGTGATGGTAAGTTCTCTTTAGCCATCACAGCACAGAAAATATTCCTGTTTATTCCAGGGATGGTGTGGAGTTTCCAAGATGATTTTTGTGAGTTATTTTAATTGACTCTGGGAGCAGCAGAGGAGCAAATGTTATCAAGTCTTTTGATTTGTTGACTTGCTGAAAGAAAGGGGGGCAGAAATTGTGGGAAAGCTGATCATCCTCCCTGGTGTTGCCTCTTCCAAGTCCCAAAAAGATGTAAATAACCAACCTGGGAGTGCAGAATGAAACTCTGGACAGCAATATTGCAATGTTGCCATGCAGAGCCCCAGTTCTGTGGTGTTTGTGAGTGGTTTGGGGTGAGGAATCAGGCAGGCAATGCTTCATGAGATTTCTTTTGTTGCTGCAAAGGGAGGGAAGAGTGAACTGCTGCCCAGTGAGGGTGAGGGAGGCTGGAACTCTGCCTGGGAGGTGTCAGGGATGGAGCAGAAGGGTCACCCCGTGGGAGCTGGGGCTTGGGCCACATCCAAACGGGCTCAGTGAGACAAACAGAGCTTGTCCAAAGTGTGGCTGGGCTTCTTGAGCACAAATCCCAGCTTAATTTGGGGTTGGCAGCAGTGTCCCAGCAGGAGGGTTTCACTGGGGATCCATAGGAAAGGCTCAGATTGCTTTGGGGGCATCTTGCTGCAGGGGAAGTTAAAAGTTGTGTCTGTTAACAAAGTTGCTTGAGAGAATCACAGAAAGTCTGATTTCATGTATTCAAAGCAGTGTGTTTGTTCCAAATCTTTCAGGCATTCCTGCTGCCCATTTTTTAAAAAAGAAATTAATAAAGCATCAAAATTAGAAATGATGATTCCTTACAAGGGTATTTGTGTAGAGAGGGAATGTGAGAGCTAGAAGGAAAGCAAAATTACTTCAGGATAAGTAATTTTAAGTAACTCATATCTCCCCTTTCTGAGTCCCCTTCATTTTCCATTTGTTTTGGGGTGGGAGAGGCCTCATATCTATTGTAAAATGAGGGAAAAATCCTCACCTCCAAAACAATCAGTGAGAGCCTGCTCAGGATGATCCTGTCACTTCATGTTGATGTCATCCCTGAAAACCCAGAGCAGTGGCAGTGAGGCTGTCCCTGGCAGATGGGTCTGTCTGTGGCACCCAGCTGAATCCTCTCCTGCCCCTCCTTGTGCTCCCCAGCAGGCACAAGTGTCCCTGCCAGGGCAGGGATTCTTCCAGCACTGGCAGCTGGAGGGTTCTTGGCTCTCCTTTGGCAGCTGAGTTACCCCAGGGAGGTTTGGGGAGCTGCTCTAGGGCGGTGTTGGCCCCAGAATTTTGCTTTTCTCTCTGGTTTAAACCAGGCTGTGATGCTGTGGCTGTGCTCTGTGCCTCGTGGCATCATTACAATGAAAGATCTGTCAGCATTTCCAGGAGAAGGTGTTAATTCCAGGCACTTAAAACTCAGCAATAAAAGTTGCTTCAAGCAGGAATAGAAAATACAAGTGCTTAGTGGTGCTGTTAATATTTATGCCCAGTCTCTCAGAGCAGCAGTTGAACAACTTAAAGGAGATTTCAGCTGAACTCTCCTCTCTGTCTGCATTTCAGGGGATGAATTTCCTTACTGGCCATACTCCAGGTGTGTTTTACCCTGAGGATGACAATCTGCCTGCAGGGGACAGTCACTCCTGAGGCACCTCAGAACCCAAAATTATGGGTGCCAGCAGCAGTAACCAAAAATTTGGTGTTAAAACTCCTCACAGCTTCCAGCACCACAGGATCTTCCCTCGTGGCTGAGTGAGGATCCTTTGGGGAATAAAAACCCCAAACCACCAACACATGCTACATGGAATAAATGCCTTGCTATTCCTTTTTTAACTCCACTGAGAGCTTGGCTGAGACTTCCAACACATTTGCTTTCTTTGGGAGTTTGCCAAAGGTTTCTGTACTTATTCTTTAGTTTGCATCACATCCTCCGAGTTGTAATGCTGATTGGGTGTCTTTTCATGTCAAAACTGTAGTGGTTTATACTTTAAAAAAAGAAAAGCTAGGGTGGTTTTTTTTAATCTCTTGCCATTTTGAAGCAAATGGCAGCAGTCAATCTCTGAGGCTGAGTTTGCTGGGCAGAACCTCAGCTGTTCTCCAGCACAGGAGATTAAAGAGGAGGTTTAACCCAGCAAAGGAGCTCTGGGGTAAATGAGCTCTGATGAAGGAGCTCTGAAAACTTAAAGGCATCATTTGGGAGATGCCTTCTCCATCCAGGAGTCTGACAAGCAGAAGGGATCTTTCCAGCTTGACCAACATTTCAAATTGATAGCAGCAGCTTCTGAGTTTCAAACACAGCAAGATTTGGGTGATTTCAGTTACTTCCCACAGTAGCACTGTGCTCAAAGCTGAGACTGATGCAGAGGAGGAGCTCACAAAGGGTGTCACTGACCCATTCCCAGCCAGAATTCCAGAACCAAGGATGCTCTGGAAGGTTTCCTTTGGAGCTGCTGGGCACTAATCCTGGAATAGAGCCCCCTGCTCATGACCTGCTTTCCCTGGACCATCTGGGTGTGTTTTGGCTCTGATTTTCCATCACAGCTTCCACCTTTGCAGGTGGATATTTGGGATAACCTCAGAACCATGCAGGATTGTGGTTTTATAGTCCCATGTCTTGTGTTAGAAAAGCCCTGTGGGTGTGTTCTGGTTTTGGTGTCACCACCTGAACAAAGACCTGTGGGGTGTTTGGGATTTTGGAGCTTGCTCATGGCCTCTACCAAAATTGGGGCTGGAAAAAATATCCTGCAAGCCTTTCTCTTTCGATATTTTCCTGAACTGCTTGGCACACTCCTTTCTCTTTACCCTTTCCATGCAGTAAATCTTGCCCTTGCTGACAGGCCTGGTAATTGCCTGATGTAGAATGAAAGTCTTCCATTCTCTTTGTTTTTATGGTATGCAGCCTTGCCCAACCAAGTTTAAAAGGACAGAAAAATTCATGGTGTTTGCAGTAAGAGCATGTTTTATGCCTCCCTGCTGCTGCAGCAGAGACAATACTGCCCTGATATGGAGATGTCAGGGCCACAGGCCTCTATCTAAGGCAGTAAATGCTGCTTTTATTTCTTATTCCCCTTTATTCTGGTTGCTGTTAATTTTAAACTTTTTCTTGGCATTTGCAGCAATAAAAAAAAAAGGATAAAATCTTGAGGCTTTGTTCTTCTGCTCCTGAACCAAGACTTAAAAGGGACTCAAAGAGGGCTTGGGCTGATTCTGCTTTCAGAGACAGCTGGGAACTCTTACAAATCCATGTGAGCATTGGAACACCACTGCCTTGGGGCTGAAGGCATTATCTGTTCCTGATGAGCTCCACACAGAACATGTGCAGAGGGGATGGATGGAGACAAATGTCTAAAATCATCACATAAAAACATTCAAATCCATCTCCCAAGCCCTTGTGGCTGTGGTGCTAAGGCTGCTTTGTGGGTTTTAGCTGCACCCTCTGGTGTGCAGCAGCTCAAGGATGTGCAGGATCTGCCTCTGGAGCTGACCTGGATGTGCCTTGTGCTCTCCAGACCATTCTCACACCTCTCTCTGTGTTCCAGGGGATGTGGGGCCACGAGGTTCAACTCCTTGTTTTGTGATGATTCATTCCAAACTTGTCCTGGCTTTGGCAGCTCGGCCTCAGAGCACCCAGGGGAAACAATGCCACCTTTGCTGCTGCTGTGCATGTCAGGATTCCCAAGGTTTTCCAGGCTGAGCTCACACTGAGGGATGCGTGCTGCTTGGCAGGGCTGGAAGGTAAACTCAGCTGTAGGTGACTGCCAGCCGAATTTCCACAGCCTTTGATTTAATCTCTGCGGTACTGACAGGAGGGTTTGGCTGTGTGATTTGGGTGCTGGACTGGAGCAGGTATTGTCATGCTAATGACAAACATCCCGCAGCAAGCTCTGCCCTGGCTCACGGTCTGAACAGCCAAGAGATGACAGCTCCTTGCTTGACCCAGACTGCTGCTGAAATTGGGCTTGCTGGGACAGGAAAGGCTCTGTTGAGTTTTTGTGGGGATTTGAGAGGCTGTGAGAGCCCTGCCCTCGGTTTACCACACGAGATCACCCAGACCTGCAGTGCCAAATGCTGACTCTGCTCTCAGGAGCTGCACTGTGACCAGTCTGGTGGTGTTAATCCCACACCATTGTATTAAGTTCAGCCCTGTAAATAAATATTTGTTATATAATTATGCAGTGTTGGCAGCTTGGGCTAGTGGAATTTTCCCTGCCCATGATGAGGTATTTAAGGTCTCTTCCAGCCCAAACTGTTTGGATTTCTGTGATTTTCCCATCAAAGTTTTCAGGAGACCTTTAGCCAAGATGCTGCTCCATTATGTCATGGGAAGGAAGATTCCTTCAGAGCATTTCTCTTAAGTGAGGTTTCCATTCTGTTCTGTATAAATTAGCATGGAAATGCTCATCTTTTTTTTTTCCCCTGATATTACAACAAAGGGGATTTATACGTGAAATAAATCTTTGTAAATCTTTGCAAGGGTGCCTAAATTATTTATGGGGGTTTTAGTTTGGTTTGCATGCCATATTGCTCTCTGGTGTTAAACACTTTATTCACCACCCAGCTTTTCACATTAATCACTGCAGGATGTGCTCAGTTATCCCTGCTCAAGAGCCATCTATTACATCCCAGTGGCCAGAGCCAAATGGTCTAATTTTTCTGTTGATTGTTCTCTCCAATGGTTCATAAACTCATGGCTGTTGTTACAGTAGCAGAGATGTTTTGCTATATCACATTGATCTATTTGTTATTTTCATGAATTTGTAATCTTCTCTCCTTTTGTGGAAGAAATCATGGTTGAAATTGGGGTTTGTTCATTGAGCTTTGTTCAGTGGGTCCTGTCCTGAATTTCTTTGTCTCTTTATGTGTAAATAGGCCCCTGGTATTTCATCCTAGGCTCTTTTCCAAACCAGGTGATGACTGCTTTTGTGGGAGCATGTCCAAAACCTTACAGACATTGCAACCTTTCCTCATCTTGATTGGAAAAAACCAAAATAACCTTGACAGAGTCACATCTTTTATGGTGCTCTTGGCACAGAGTGGGAGACTGATGCAGGTGACCTCAGCTGGCTGGGATGAGCTGCATTAGCATTGGCCCCAGTCCCTAAATGTGGCCTCTGTCATTGAAATGTTCAGTGTCTGTGCAGCTCTCTCTGAGTCTCAGTGTCTGTCCAACATTTAGCTGAGTCCTCCTCTGGGTTTCTCAGAGCTGTGGCGTCTCCCCTTGCTGCATTACGAACAATAATGGGTGCATTAACTTGTATGTGCACACACCAGAGGGGTTTATTGTGCCTGTGGATATGAATGGGAGCTCCCAGAGATGATGAACAGGATGAAGATGTGCAGATGATCAGGGTTTGGAGCTGTCCTTTCCTCACATCCTGCTGATGATGTCTTTGAGGCTGTTTTGATAATTCCTCAGGAGGTTGAATTCCTTATCTTTGTGAATCTAAGGACCTTAAGGATAGTGCAGGCTTGTCCTGGTGCTTCTCCTCACCTGCTCCACACCTGATGTGGCAAAGCTCATGCCAGGTCCCCTCTCAGCAGTGCAGGGCCTGTCTGATAACCACAAACACAAATCAAACACAACTTGGTGGGAATATCCAAAATGATGCATTAAAAATGCATAAGTACAGATGGCTGCAGAGTAAGAAAGTCACAGCTGTTTGCTCTCTTGTGATTCTTGGGAACGTGTTTTTAGCCAAGGTGCCTGAACCACCAAAAAACAAGGGAAAGGGAGGCCAGGAAAGCTCCTGTCTTTAGGAGAAAAGCACAACAGGAGCCTTGTTCTGCTGTAATTCATGGGGGTGCTGCTCTAATCCCTAAAGCACAGCCATGTGGTCAGATCCCAAAGGGGCATCATTATTTCATGATAACAGCTCTCCCCAGAGTGGTCTTACTGGTGTTTTGAAAAGCAATTATTGGGGAGAAAACCTGTATTTTTTAGTGCTGACAGTTTAAAGAATATCGAGCAGTAGCTGCAGCTGAGATAGTGATTCACAGAGATTAATGCAGCTCTTCAGGCTTCCCTCCTCCCAAGCCAGGGGGAAAGAAAGAATTCTTTACATAAACAGCTGTAAAAGTTCAGAACTTTTAGCACCCTTGTGCAAACACCAGCAGTTATCAGGTCCAAATAAAAATTATTCATATTTTTCTTTTAATAGGCCAAACTGTGGAGATCTTTGATGCAATCTCTGCATTGTTGCTCACTCAGGTTTTTCCAGGTGCTCTGGGAGGGTGAGCAGACTGTGAGTGATATTTGCTTTGTGAGGGAGGGGTGATGCTAGAAGCCTGCATGCTGTGGGAGGTGAGCTTGCCACTTCCCAAACAGCCCACAAATGATTGCAGCGTTGGAGTTTGGCTTTGTTCACCCCCTCCTGCAGGTCCCCATCCTCAGGTGATCACAGTGCCCTGCACAGAACTGCTTCAGCTCCTGTTGTGGTGCTATGGGAGAGTTTGACTTGCACAGGCTTTCAAAAGCGCATTTCAGAGCTCAGAATTCATTCTTTTCTAAAGGTTCCAGTGGAAGAATATATTTGCACATTACCTGGGGTTGCTCTGTGTTAATCCTTCAGTGATGCACCTTCCTCCAGTGCCCCTAGGAGCTGTGTGAGTGAGTGGGATTCTCTTTGCCTGGGCACTCTGCACATTTCCTCTCTCCCAGTTGGGATATAAAAGCACACTGTGAGTTTTTGGCTGGCTGGGATCTCTCCCAAGGAGTCCTGAAGCCTGGATGTCTCCCACCACTGAATTCCCCTCCTATTCTGGGGGAGGTGGAACACAGGTTGGTGCAGCAATTGTTTTTGTTTGTTTTTAATAAGAAGCTTTAAGGCAATAACAGGCAGGCAGTGTCAGCCTGATGTATTCTGCTTTGATTTCAGGCATTACACAAGGGACCAGACTATTTTCACATCTCCCCCTAGAGCTCTTCAGCAACAACAGCAGCAATAATAACATCCAGGTTATTAAAAAAAAAAAAAAAAAAGAAAGGAGAAAGCATCAGCCAGTTCCCTTAAGGAGCAGCACAAAGCCATGGTGAAGGTGCACAGGACTGGGCATCTTTGCTCCCAGGGTGAGAATAGTGCACATAAATAACAATTTCCAGCAGTGTTGCTGCACTTTGAGCATTTCTGGTGTTCAGGAGAAATAACCTCCCTTTCAGTGAAGGAAAAATGAGTCTTTTCACAAAAAAATGTTGCCTTTTCAACCTTTGCCTGTGTAGGAAAATGAAATAATATTTTAAAATCTCTTTAAAACAACCATTGAGAGAACTTATGGGATTGCAGTGAGTCAGGCTAATGCCCAGGGAAAGAGCTGTGAGTTTTGTCATGGGGGCTCTGCCTCACCTGAACTGAGGGGCTCAGAGAGAGGGAATGGCAACAGAGGGAAGAGCTGATGCCTTTTTGATGGCAGAAGGGTCAGTGGGGTGGCAGGAGGATGGATGAACTGTCCCCAGAACGTGCTGTGTGTAACTCTGAGGTGGTGCCAGGTTTGTGTTCAGGACCACAGGGTCTGTCCCAGCAAATGGCACAGCCTCACCTTTGCTCTGGATGAGTCTCAGATTTTCCATCTTCTACAGCTTCAGTTAAGTCTTTCCATTCTCTGCCCTTTTTTTAATCTAAAATGATTAAAAAGAGAACCTCTAGGCTCTTTTGTGCCGGAACTCTCAGGAGGATGAAATTCTGGATTTCCTGTGTGGTTCTCAGGTGTGTTTGATGCCAGAGAGAGGAGGTTATGAGAGGGGGAGCAGTGCTGGAGGGGAGGATTGTGCAAATGTTTGGTATGAACGTTTCATCAGAGCAGGAGCAGCAGAAATGAAACTTCTTTATCAGGCTGGAGGAGGTTGGTAGCATTGCAGAAACGTTCAGAGCCCGTGACCTGATTTTTTCCATTCAGAACCATCTGTGGGGATAAACAGAATCCCAGAGCCAGGTGGGAAAACAATACCCTGGATATGGAGCCAGGTGCAGAGCCATTGTCTTCTGGGTTATGGCAGACATGGAAGATTCTTCTAAGTTTTGAGCCATCATCTGCATCCCTGATGCTTTTATGTTCAGGAGATTTGTTTTGCATCAGTAATTATCAGGATTAATGCCATTAATTAAAAAGTTTTTGCATTGATTTGGCTGGGCTGGCCATGCTGGAAATCTTTGAGGCAACAGTTGTTGAAGAGTTAAAAGAAATCCTGTTTTGCAGTGAAGGGTGGTTCTGGCTGCCCTGTCAGCTGAGAGTTATGCTAATGGAGAGGGCCCAAGAACAAATGTGAAATGTGCAATTTGTGAGCACACTCCTTGTTAATTAGTGCTTTAACATGGGCATTGTGCTGTGATTCAAAGGCCCTGGAAGATGTCTCTGATTGCATTTCCACTGCAGGGCGTTTTGCCTTCTATGAAAATGTTTCAGGAACGCAGATTCACCTAAAATAACCAATTTTTCAGACTGAGAGAAGCAAAAAAAAAGAACTTTCTTTGTTTCTTTCTTGGTTTAACCTTCTCCTTGTTCTTCAAAACAAGCCATTAATCAATGACAATAGAAACTGCTACTCTTAGGGCTGTCAATGTTTATGGCTTTGGGTTTAATAGCAAGGACATAAATATATACTTTTCATTACATTTTTGCTGTTATTTGCTCATCATCCACAGTGTCTGATATTATCATAACTCTTTGGTTGAAGCTATTAAAGTTATGGTTTGTAGCTCACACTGGCATGAAGCAGACAGAGAGCCATAAAAGAAAAAAAAAAAGGAAAAAAAAACCACAAAAAACCCTGACCCTCATAGACTGAGATCAGCTATTAGGAAGAACTGGTCATTTATGTGAACAGTCCTTGTTCATAAAACAGCAGCTCCAATCTTGGTAGATAATGTTTTCTTCCTCTCTTCTTTCTTCCTCTCTTCTTCTTTCTCCCTCCCACCCCATTTCTGACACTGAAGATCCCCTGGGTCACACAGGAGGACAATGGGATTTTTTTTCTCCTGTGGAAAATCCTTGCAGAGAAGCTTTTCCCTCCTCTGTGTTTGGTTTTGCCTGGTAAATTCTCCCAGTGGAGCCCATGAGCTGCTCCTCTGCACTGGGAGGTGCAAATCCTCTTTCTTGTCAATACTTTGGCCTGTTTCCAAATGAGGGGGCAGGAAGACAATGAACTGATGGAACCAACTCATCCCTCAAAGATGGCCAAAAAGCAAATAAAGCCTTGGTTGAGACTTGTCAGGATAGGAATGATTGAGATGGTGACTTCATGGATATAAATCATTCATCTTCTGGTAGAGGATGTCTGGCTTCCTTGGGTTTGAGACAGCCAGCAAAGCATCCTAGATCAGATTCTGATCTGGGCTGAGCTGTGCTCATTCTTGTAGGGTTGCCAGGTTTTGATAGGAATAGTGGGAAGGATCCTGGTTCACAGAGGCCTGATCAAAAACCCCACTGCCTCTGGAGAGCTTTGAACTGACTTCTGAGGATTCCCAAGCATTTCATACTCTGTATGAGTTTAAATTTCTGTTTACACACTGTGTTTCAGATTATAAATTTACAAAGAGCACCAATGCTCTTTCATATCTCCTCCTTCAGAACCAGTCAGCTGTTGGCAGAGACTTACTTTTGCTGGGTTTTCCCAGCTTTCTGCAAATAACCCAGGCTAATCCTTAAATAGCATAATTCTGTGTCAGAGAATTTTAGGATTTATTTCAGCCTCTAATATTTCATGTGACTACCAAATAAAATAAAACATCTTTTCAAGAAAGAGAAAAGTTTTTATTCAAATCTAATTGTATTTCTCTCCTAAGCAGCAGCAGCAGCACATTTAGCAGCTTCAGATCAAGTTTTATTTCTATTTCCAGTAAGGCATTATTCTTTGTAAGCTGCTAAATGCTTGTAGTAACTCACAGAGAGGAGCCAGGAGTGATTGCACTTCCCATCTCCCTTTCTGTGTGCTTTTGCTGCCTCCTCACCTGGACCAGCCCCTTCAGACTCTCTCTGACTGTGGGGTCTTTTTGTGTTTGTCCCATTTGCATGTGTCCCCTGGTGTGATCACCCAATCCTGGGACAAATTCTGAATCCATGTAATCCAGACTTTTCTCTCTAACCTGTGATTCAAAGGCCCTGGGAGATGTCTGTGATTGCATTTCCTCAGCAGGGCATTTTGTCTTCTATGAAAATGTTTCAGGAATGCAGGTTCACCTAAACCAGGCAATTTTTCAGATTGCTGTTTAGAGGATGTTTCTGGAACCATCTACAGGAGAGTGCTGTAGCCTGGGTTAGCCCTCAGGAATTCTGGAAAATAATAATTTGATAACAAGAGGAGGTCTGTGTGAGTGAGGGCTTTGTGTCAGTGTCTAAACAAGAAATTTTTTGGCCACGTGTGTGCAGGGAGGAGCAAACAGTGACCAGAGTGCTGCTGTCATCACTGGCTGATGACACAACTAGAGATGTTTTATAAAATTCTGGTGTTTTCTCAGCTGGGCACCTCCTGTCCTGCCTGAATTCCTCTCGACAGCTCAGCACAATCTGCCAGTCCTGAGGATTTGCCCTTCTGGGTGAGACCGCCCACAGGACAAACTCCAGGCTGGCCCAAGGCAAGGAAGGTTCACACCCCAAGATCCAGGGTTTGTGAAAGCCTTTCTGCTTCTTGATACGTTCTCTTCTCACTGTGGGTGCTCATTTCCAATCCCCTTTAGCCCCACATTGTGGGATAGCTTCACTGGGCATGAATTGCTTTGGAGAAGATTTTCCACCTCTGTAGAGAGGGACAGGGTGCCTCTACCTGGAAACAGAGAATTCCCTTTTATTTTCTACAACCATTTGTGTCTGAAAATCTCAGGAACATGAGCTCTACCTGATGTCTATCTCCAAGGAGGATGGATTTAACTTACATGGAAAAGTGCTGCCTGTGTTTGTGTGTGCTGTTGGAATGAAAATTTATAATTTGACCCAAAAAGATTAAAAAAAAAAAAATAGTACTTTTTCAGAGGAGAGATATGCTTGGTCTCTGAGCTTGTGACTCGATGTTCCTGGGTTTTTAACAAATGGTTGTTGTTACCTGAGCTGATCAGCCAGGAAAGTGAGAGAAGGGAAGAGATGTTTGAGGGGTTGCTGGCAGAGCTTCAGGGGAATATTCTGAGTTCTTTGCTGGGATCTATTGCTACTCTTCGTGGGGTGGCCTCAGTGAGAAGCAGGTCCCCTGTTCCACCTCTGGAGAAGATGAAAAGCTGAACTGCATTGTTAAGGCACCCTGGCTGCCTCAGATGTTGGTGATGACTTGAGGTTTAGGGCTGTGCTGGGAATACACAATCTCTTTGGCAGGCACTTGTTATTGAGCAGAATTACTGCATTTTGGGCTGGTGTGCCCCTGCTGATGGCACTGATCTCCATGTTAGGAGACAAAGTACCAGCTGTGCCTGGCCCTATTTGTACTGCTTTAGCCACATGGATGTTCACCCATTTAATCTGGAAATATTTCTCCACGCTCATCAACAGCCACATGCAGGCAAATGAAATTGCCACATTTATTCTGGGTTAGTTTTGCAAACGACAGATGCTGCATTACTGTAAAACAGGGTGAGAGGCTGTGCTAGCTTTGGTTTTGTTCCTTGCTTGTGAGAGTGTGATATATGGGCTATTTATGCTGATGAGTGAAGCTACTTTTCTTCGAGGTTGGCTCCTTCTCTCAGAGCATCAAGCAGAGCTTCCACTGCAGGACTGGTGTCATTTATGCCCAGATAAAGGACTTAGAAACTGCCCTGGGACTCAGGAAGGAGAAGAGTTGGCACATGTGTGGCTTGCAAACACAGGCAGATGTGTTATGTGGTAGTTATTACTTTTTCTTAATAATGTGATTTTTTTTTCCCCAGCCTGAATAATTCAGAGGGTGCTGTTGTGCACAGCCTGAAGGAGCACAAGGTTCTTTATCCTCTGGGTGTGGGGGGTGTGTGCTGCTCCCAGGGCAATCATTTTAAGGGGGCAAAAACAAAACCAGCTGCCAGATCTGGTGCATCAAGTGTGAGCCTGGTACAGCTGCTTCTCTTCTCACACCTGACCACTTTTAGGGCTGTGCTACAACCATTTTGCAGGGTGAGGTTCCCATTCCTTGTTCCCATTGCTGACCCTGTGAAGCAGCTCTGTTTGGGTCACCAGTGGGGACAGGGACTGTCACTGCTCCTCAGCAGGGCCCCAAAGGGCTCTGTTCCTACAGGCACTGCCCTGTCCCACCCAGCTCACCTGTCTAAAACCTGTCAGCATTTAGGAAAGCTGCCATTGGGGGTCTTAAATGAAAAGCCCTGCAAGAACAGGCCATGAAGGACATGCTGAATGCTCATGGAGGGGAGAGAGCCTGTGCTGAAACTGTAAAATCCCCTTTTAGTGTGTGGCTCATTGTCCCTTTAGGATCTGCCCTGGAGCTGCAGCACCTTGTTTGTTTATATTGTGTTTAGCACTCCTTCCTAATGCCATGTTTGAGTGGTGAACAGGGCCAGAGGATCTCCAGAGACCCCTCCCAGCCTCAATTACTCTGTAATGCAGCTGTGCACGGATGCCTACAAAGACTCCTGGAAAGAATAAATGAATCAGAATCTCTCAGCCTCATTGGAAAACACTGACACAGGAGAAAGCTCTGTCACTGTAGCTGTAGAAAGGGTCAGTCTTTCCTCACTTGAGACAGTTTCTTATGTCTTTGGAATGGAAACACTGAAAAAGGCTCATCAGTTCATTACCACACCACCGTGCAGTGCTTGAGTTCAGTTTGTGAGTTTAAATACAGCAGAGCACTCAGGTGTTTCTGGAATAGCTTTGTAAGTTTGCTTTTGAGTTTTGTGACATTTTGCATCTGTGTTTGCTGGATCTTATGGTGTAAACAAGTTGTGTTTCTTGTGGGAATTATTTGGATGTGACCTTGTGCTTTTATTTGGGCTGATCCCTGGAGCCCTATATAAATGGAGGAATATAAATGTTGGGTGCTTACACNTTTGGGCTGATCCCTGGAGCCCTAAGGAATAAATAATATTATTTATTTATTATTATTCCCTTATTCCCTAAGGAATAAATGTTGGGTGCTTACATTGAACTGGAGCAAAGCAGCAATTTGATAAACCTTGGGTGCCTTCAATTTGCAGCCTTTTGATGTACTTTTACTCAACAATTATAGCTGGATTTGCCTTTTGGGGGGGAGCCTTTGTTTATGGCATTCAATGCTAACAAAGCTCAGCTAAGCCAGAGGATGGATTATGGAAAATCAAAGCTAGCTCTCCCATTTGGGACAATGGAGCCTCACCATGACACCTGGGAGGCCCACACTCCAATATGATAAAGTATTTTCTTTGAGAGAAGGTCACCAAAAGTTCACTTTTACAGAGAAGTTCTTATTCTCTGCTAATGGGGCTCCCCGTAGCATGGTCCTGCAGTGGCTTCACATAAAAAGGATGGATTGTCAAAGAAATTACCTTTAAAGCTCCTCCCTGGCAAACTGATTTGAAAGGACAGCCCGAGTGTTGTGTCCTGGCCAGAGGAGCAGTCCCTGACCCAGCCACACAAGCTGTGGTGCCTCTTTGCACTTGTGCAGTTTAGGATTTGTCAGCAGTTTGAGCCCAGCCCTTGTTGCTGGGCAAGTGCCATTCTTGTGCTTTATAATAGAATCTCCTGCCTGCCTTCCAGAGCAAGCCATTTAATCTTTTCATGCTGTGCAAATGAAGACATTTCCAGTCCTTTGGGGATATTATGTGCTTCTCATATGGTGAGTGAGATGGACTAAGTCCTTTTTTGGTCCTGAAGAACTAAACACAAAATCAAAACACATAAGCAGAGCCAGACTTGGCGCTGGTTCTGTGTGTTATGTATGTAATTTCCTGCACATGTAATTGATCCCCAGTCATAGCTGGGCCCACACCCAACTCTGGAAGACTGTGGGGATTATTCTTTCAGATCCCTTTCTGGCTTAGCTGGCTCAGTTTTCCCAGAACGGGGAGAGAGATGTGAGTAGGGTGCAAGAAATGTGACCTAAAGCCAACATCATCTGCTGGGAGATTTAGGAATGGGCTGTTCGGGCTTGCTTTAACTTGATTTGTCTTAGAGATGATTGAAGAAGATTTTGGAAAAATGTAGTTATCTTTTAAAAATTACTTTGATTTTGCATAGAAGGGAGAAATAATACCAGCCCAGATGTTTACTTGGGCACTGGCTCCACTGATTTGGCTCCACTCATTTTTTTATGCTATTGGCATGATACTTTTGTAAATTAAAACCCTAATTGGAGCGTTGTTGCCAAGTCATTATTAATTGATTTGATTAAATCTCCTCTAAGAAACATTCTGCATCATAGGAAACTGGTAGAACCTTGTTCTCATTTTGATCAGTAAAGAGCATTGCAATTGTGCACTTAGATCTGTGATGCCGATGTAAAAATCTAGGTAAAGGAAATCTAGGTAAAAGAAATCAGGTAAAGTTTTAATTCTCAGCATTCAAAACTGGCAGATAGACTCCAGTAGAATACACATGTGGCTTTTAAATTAATTTCAGGTTTTGTTCTCTACCTAGTTCTCAGAGTAGGCAATTGCATTTGTTATGCTGTAGAAATGAGGATGTTTTTGGGTATTTTAGGATTCCAGCAAGAAGCTTTAGACCCAAAACCCACTGAGCAGTGCTTGCTGACTGTGAACCTGCTTTGGGGTCAGTCCTGCAGCAGCTGCACAATTCACTCTGCAGCATGAGCTGGGACACAGATCCCTGGAGCTCGTGGAGGAGGGCCCAGGTTGGGGTGGCAGTGTGTTAGCAGGGCTGCAGGATGGGGTTTTTTTGAGCAGTGACCATTAGAAGGTCCGTGGGAGGTGTGGTGAGCAGCAGGAAATGCAGTTGGTGCTGTGCTGGCCTGTCCCTTCAGATACTTCACTGGTACAGTGCAGGGTAATTAACTGTGTAAGTTAATAGAGTGTTTTAAAACCTCTGGGACTGCTTGGAGTCGTTCAGCTCACATAAGTGGGCTTTGTGGCAGGCCTGTGCATTAAAGCCCTCATCCTTCAGCATGAAATCAGCCCAGCTACCCTTTACATGTGACCCCTTATATTTTCTAATGTCAAATACATACCAGTGTCTCCACCACCCTCAGCTCCTCCAGTGGCCAGCCCTGTGTCCATGCAGATGTGATCTGATGGTGAGACCTCCCTACAGAAAGCCCTGAATCTGCTGCTGCTTTGTGCCCTGACAGACACCTGGAGAAAAGGGAGGTTAATTCTGCAAGTTTGCATTCCAACAGGGAACACAAAGCCTGCATGGCTGAGGTGCTGAACTTGTGCAGAAACCAGCACTCTCCCAGCTGAGCTCTGCCTGTGAGCTCACAGAGCTGTTCTGATGAAACCCCAAGCAGAATCTTTGCTATTTTGTCACATCAAACAATTTACATTCAATAAAACCCAGGGCCTTGGGATGGAGGTGCAGCATCTGCTGTGTCAGTCTCTGCCTCACTTTTGGTTTTTTTTGAGTTTTCTAATTAGTTTATGTTCCAATAAATCCTTAACACCAAAACTACTTCAAAACAATTGAAAATAAAACAAAGAGAGGAATTTAAATTGTTTATGGCTTGCTTTGTATGGCTTCCAGGCATTTGAGCAATTTTGCTAACAAGTATCCGGTAACCTATTTCCAAAGGCCACTAGCAGATAATTATATTTGGTTAATTTACATACTTTCAGTTTATAATCCTAATTAGTTCTCCAACCAGTAGTCCCTAGGCAATATGTAGTCTTACCTCATTTTATTTGCCATCCCTACTGTGCAAGTTCTCTTAATTTACAAAAAAATGCTGTTAGGTTTGGTTCAGGGCTTTCCCATTTCAGTGCACATCTAAACCGGGCGATTCCATGCCGCTTTCAACCCTATTTGCAAACAAGGATTTTACATTTTTATAGATTTTATTTTTTTTTTTCACATCCAGGAGACACTGTGCAATTCAGGGAGGCTGACCC
Source organism: Pycnonotus jocosus (assembly GCA_013400435.1). Taxonomy (NCBI): domain Eukaryota; kingdom Metazoa; phylum Chordata; class Aves; order Passeriformes; family Pycnonotidae; genus Pycnonotus; species Pycnonotus jocosus. The sequence goes on along the minus strand of VWYP01003600.1, from coordinate 143,630 downwards.
CAGTTTGACACGGGGCCTGTTTGCATTGCAGAGAGTCAGCCAAATTCTGCACCAACCTGTATCCAGGGTGTCCCCTTGTCACCTCTGCTGGGGTGGAGGGGCACGAGTTTGTCAGGGGATGGGGACTGAGGTGTTGCCATGGCAGGAGCAGGGACAGTGTGTGGAGCAGCAAGAATGTGCAAGGGCTGTGGGAGAATCTCCAGGAGCTGCACACACAGATTCTGGTTAAACCTCTCAGCCTGGCAATTCCTCTTTGTGTATTTAGGATCCCTGCCTGCATATTTATTATTCTGGGATCGCTTTTGCACCCAAGCTTGAAATATTATGCTCAGTAAAGTGGCTGAGGAGGAAGCTGGATATGAAGTTTTACACTTCCAGGGTTAAATGAATTTCAAAAACCACTTGGAATGAGCATCCCCAGTGGAAGGAGCACATCTCCCAGTGCTGATCCCTGCTGGATCCTGAGTACCTGGAGCTGAAGTTGTGTCCAGCCAGAACCAACCCACCACGTTGTCCTACAGGAGTGTGGCTGTAGTGGAGGTTGGGGTTTGGGTACAACCTGCAGTAACCCAGGGGACAAACCCTCTGCTGCTGCCTGGAGATTTCCCTTATAGGATGTCCCTTAGATGACAGCACAACTTCCAGTGTTATCTTTTATGTACTACAATGTCATTTTTTAAAAAAACTGTTTGATGAAATATTTCCTCTTAGGTATCCAAGGCTGCTTTTAGTTGGATTCATTGTTCTGTAATGTCAGGTTTGGATTAACATTATGGTAATTCCCAATGTTTCCTTGCAAGCAATAAAAAGACCCCAAATCTCCCTTTTCAACACCTCATTAAATACTTTGATAGCACAATGAGAAGTGGGTTAATAATTGAAAAAGGAAAAGGAAAATCTGCAGTTTGCAAAGGTTTTGTTCAGATTTCCAGGATAACTGATGGATTCTGTGAACTGATACTAATTAATAAATCCTAGTGCTAGAGGAGAGAGGTGATTTTTTACTGTCCAAAATAACAAGTGTTTAGTGAGGAAAGACTCAAAGGTGTGAGAATAATTCTTGGCCAATAATTTTATTTCAACATCTTGACAAACGTAAATTTTATATTGCGGATGCCTTGTTGTAATTCCTGTGTATCACACTGAATTCCCAAACATATTCCTGCTGCTACCCAGTGCACAAAATGCTCAGCATTGATGTCACTGGTGCCCAAAGGAACCACTGCATGTGAGATTGTTCCAAAGGAATCTGTTTTTATGAAGAGCAGCTTGATAATAATTATTCCTCATTAGAACATTTCAAATCTAACTCTAATATTTCCAGGCAGACTGAAGGTGGCTTAGCTGTCTTTTCATGCCTGGTTTGAGGGTTGTTACTCCAAACTAATCACAGCTTTGTACATCTGAGTGTGTGGGCTTGAGGAGGGGCAGTGTTTTGCTGTGGCTCTCACACCTGCAGTTGGGATGAACAGAACATGACCTCAGGGTGAAGCAGATCTGAGCCAGAGATGGCAAATGTCTTACACTGAAAGCAGGGTGTGAAAATCTGGTGTTTTTCCCACTGTAGCAGTGGTGATGGTAACAGCTGGTGCATGTCAGGTGAAATCCCAGCTCTGACAAAGTCAATAGAGAAACCTTTCACAGACTACAGCGGGACTAGTTCTTTATCCTGAAGGAAAATACAGTTTGAAGGTAAATTTGCAGAGGCTTATTGACAAGAGTGCCAGATTACATGGGCTGAAGGGGCATTTCCAGGTATACATAAGTTCACTGTGGTGTGTGGCAGACATATTCCATGGAATTCAGTGCTAACCCACAGAGGGAGCAGGAAAAAACCTGGACAAATCTGTTGTTTGCTTCTTGATGACAGAGAAAATAGGGTCAAGAAGCTGTTAATCTCTCCCCTTCCAACTTTGCACTTCTGTCACTAAGACTGCAATTTTTGCTCATTTGAGTTATGACAGAAAGTCCAGAACAAAACCTTTGAATGTTTGGGAGCAGGTTTTCAAGGGAAAAGGGAGAGGGGATGGAGAATCTGGGAACTATTCAAAATGAGTCTACATCACTTAATCCAGCAGAATATTCCAATTTATATCTGAATTCTTAATCAGAAGTAGAAAGCACAAAAAGGACTGTGATACCTCGTTGTCACCTCTGTTATTTTTTCACCATCTCCTTTAATTTGTATATTTATTTGTTTTAGATTTTGTATGCTTTAATTTATAAATTGGCTAGATTTTAATGCAAACCCCCATTGAAGGCTGTAGGTGGGGTTTATACACCACTAAGAAACCACAAATTAAAGCAAAGCAGGAAAGCAGAAGTTCTATTTCATTCTTAGAAGCCTTAAATACCTTATGAGCTGAAGATAAGCATTGCTTGATTTTAGTCTTGATATTCCATGTGCTTCTCCCTTGCCTCTTCCCTCAAGAAAACCTCAATCTAAATTCCGCCCCCCCAAAGTGAGGATGTCAATAATTCCCTCAGGTTTGGCTCCAGTGTCTGTCCAGGCATTTTTCTGCAGCACAGGAGCTACACTCCATAAAATTATATTCTAGGTGGTGAAACCAGAAGGGAATAAAAAGCATTTGAAGTGGTTTGAAATATAAAACAATAATTTATTTTACTTCATTTTACTTGTTAACGTTTGTAGCTAATGATGATTTCATGAAACTGCTTTTATAATTCAATACATTCAAATCTATAAAGCAAACAGTTACTACCATGGGCTTTTCAAATTCCACAAACTGTCTTATATAAACAAATTAGCTGTACATGCACGTTTCTTCAATAGGTTGCAACGTTTGCAAACATGCTTTAAAATCCTTTAAAGCTGCATAATAGTGTACTTTGCCTCAGGCTTTTCAGATAAAACCTCTATACTTTCTTCAGAAACCTTAAAGAGAAAAATGCTTAAATGTTGAGCATAACTCTAAAAACTGCTGTTTGATAAATGTTAAATATTAGAAGAGAATGATTCTAATTCTGAGTTTAAACCTTGAGCTAAGTATTGATAAACAGCACTCTGTGTAGAAGTGAACAACAGCAAAATAATATCACAAAATATGGTTTCACAAAAAAAAAATATACATATGGGCAGTTGCTCTTGTGGGTTTCTTGCATTTTTTTTCGGTAAAGAAAAGCACGGGTACCTTTTAATATGAATATAGTTTAAGCAAATTACCTGTGTAAGTATGGTTAATACATTTCTGATATTTAAACACTTCATGTAAAAGGTAGCAAGTAAAAAAGTACAATCAGTATTCCAAAAAGCACTGCTAATATTGCCTTTGAAGGAGATGGCCAAGCTTCCTCTCCACTGCAGAATGGAGATCCTGGCACCCACGGTTGTAGAGTTCAGTATTTGAACTATAAACTTGGTGACTGTATCTTATATACAAAAACCTTGCCACATTGAACGAGGCATTGATTCCTACCCCACTGGTAGTGTTTTATGTACATAATTTAGCACTGGGGGTGGATTATACAGTAGTCACTGACAGGAAGGAGTTGTACACCCGCGTGCCGTCCGGTGACTTTGTTCCATGGGTTAGCAGTTCTTGGATCGTCATCCAATTGTCAAATATTTTTTTATTTCTCTTCTTCATCATTTTTTTGTGGCTCAGTTCAATGATGTTCATCTCCTTCTTCTCCTCTGCGCCTTGCTGCTCCTTTAAGCACTCTAACCTGCTCTGCATCATGAACTCCCGCCTCCTCCTCTGCTCCTTGGCTTTCACCAGGTGCTGCTTCCTCTCCTCCTTGCTCCAGTACCGGCCCATCTTCATCTCACTGATGGCATCGTCATCCGTGGTCATCCCGCTGCGCTCCTCCTTGATCTTTATGGCCCTTTCCCTCAGCAGCCTGTCCCTCACCGGCCTCTTGGTGATGTAGCGTGTCCCATCGCTCCTGACCTTCACCTTCCACTCCATCCTGGGCTCACTCTGGCCCGAGGCCAAGTCCTTGCACATACTCACCAGGCTCATCTGGCTCTGTGCGTATTCCACGGCGGATTTTTGCTGGATCAGCTGCATGTAGCTCTGGTAGTGCTGGGCGTGGGCAGGGATGTGAGCGTGTTTGTACGGGGAGTGGTGGTACGGGGACGAGTAGGAGCCCGAGGGCTTCTGACCGTGAGTGGGGCTTTTGCTGCCATCGCTGCCTTTTCTCTCCTTGCTCTCCAGCTGCTTGCCAAGGTCAGGATCTTTAGGGGAGGTGTGGCATTTAGCAGCGCTGGATTCATGGCTCTCTGAGCCGGCACACAAACTCTTTTGGGAGACATTATACGCCACTGCCCCCTCGTTTCCTTGACAGTTAATGCCTTCTGCCGTTCTGCGCAGGGAATTGTCGGGGGAGATCTCCAGCGTGAGCGGAGTGCTCCGGCAGCTCTCGCCCGTGTTGTAGGCACTCGAGCTGTCCTTGTCAGACTTCTCAGGGAGCTCGGTGATGTCCGAGAGCTCGTGCCTGCGGGCATCGATGCTGGTGTTGTAGTTCCGGAAGCCGCTGTTGTGCAGCATCCAGGGCTCCCGGTACTGCTCCTTCAGCTGCTGCATTTTGTGGGCTCTCACGATGTTCAGGCACTCCAGCTCGATGTTGCGCAGCTCCTCGTTGAGCATCTCCAGCTCTCTGTCGACGCTCTCCTGGTCGCTCTTGCTCATCTCCAGGGTGCTGTTATGGTAATACAGACTGTAGGGGTTGGCAGACTTCACCTGGCACTTCAGCTCCAGCAGCTCCCGGAACCGCTCGCACTCGTCCACGGGGATGCCGAGGAAGTCAACGTCGGTGCAGTCAGCTGAGATGAATGACTCATTGCTGAACTGCATGTCCCCACTTCCCAGGGTGTCGTGGCTGTAGGTCAGCTTCTTCTGGCTCCCCAAAGTGTTGGAGGATGTGGTGTGGTCATCCCCGTTGTTCTCCTGCTCGGAGCTCTCGTCGTTGCGAGTGCTGTCATCCGTGCGCCCCACGCCGCTGTCCTTCTCGTGCTGGTTGGACAAAATAGTGGCTGTGTCTGTGGTGCCTCCATCCTCCTCGTGTTTCTTCTAACAACAGAAACAGCAGGACACAAAGAAAAATTATTGCGAGCACATGAAACATTTCCAGGTGTTTATTTTTAAATAGTTCTCCTAATCCGTCACTTTTTACGCTTTCTGCGTCTTATATGGAAAGAGTATTATTAAGAACTCAGAGAAAAGGTGACCAAGCCCACAGCCTGCTGTGGATGTCCTTTTCAGAAGAACTTGAGGTCTGAGTTTCACCTATGCAGCAAATAATTTCATCTATCACATTTTCAAAATGTTTCTTCTCCCATTTAGTCTGCACAACAATATCCAGTGTTGTCCTACAGTGCCAAAGTGAGAGCATGTCTCCTCACAACATGGGGATGCCATAGAGGATGTAGAGTTCTAGAAAACTTGACAAAAAAAATCTAGGCAAAAACTGAGAAACTGCTTTAATCACAGCAGAATGATGGAGAATATAAGCCTGTGTCTATGGCCCTGCATAACATTTGTAATGTAAAAACTTTTTCTTTGCCTTTTCCCCCTTGTTATAGATCTTACTTCTGTCATTTGTCTGAGTTGTCCATTTGGGTTTCCAGGTTTTGGGAGGCTGTTTCCAGTCTGTAGGACACTCTGTAAATCAGCTCTCTGCCTCTATCCACCACACACCCAGTACTCCTCTCAGTGACCACAGTGACAAGGGATTTCCAAGAATTGTGATCATGTTGTTGTAAGGGGCAAAGCACAAAAAGGTAATATTTTAAAACATCTTGGCCCCCGAGATGAAGTGGTGGACAGTCATGTAATATCTTATTTTACAGAAAGTCCTTTTGCCTTGATCTCAGTGTCACTTGAGACACCAAGTGTATTCAGCCAAGCTCAATATTGAATATTGAGTGCAGTGGGAAGTTTGACAGCCTTGCACACCAGAAGGGCAGTACCTGCTGAAGCATGCTGGCAGTAAATTGCATTGCCTGGTGGTGCTGTTCCTCTAACATGTCCATGTGCAAGTCATCCAGAAAATCGTTTCTGTCATCATCCATCCATCCTTCATCCAGCTGTGTGGAAAGGGAGGGAAAAAACAAACCAATCGTTGTCAAAAGAATGAAGACTGACATAAATTACGGCTTTTCTTTGTGGGTAGTGGTTGGGAAATCTCAGGAGATTCCTTCCTGTGACAGTGCTGCCTTGTCTTGGGAAGGAGCCTGTCCTTGTGCTAAGTGTGGGTATTGACTGTGCTACCTCCTCCCACAGCTGCCTCCATCTCCAGCAGCAGGGTTTTATCTTCAACAGCCCTCTACATATGAAGAAACCTCAGCCTTTTGATCCATGGAAATATGTGTAAAAGTTGGGGCAGTTTTGGTTTGTGCACAACTTGATTAGGATATATAAAAACACTCCAGAGCCCAAAACTCCAACACACCTCTTGTGAGGCAGCATCAAACTCCAGAAGAAAAATCCGGCTGGGGTCTATAGGACATTTTTACTCCCATTCCCAATTATTCCCACGGGAAAGATCAGAAATATCCAGGCTAAGAGGACGGTGATGATCCTGACCCCGTGTCTCCAGGTGCTCTCCAAGGGCTGCTCTCCCAGCATCGGGAGCAGAGACAGATCAAACAATGGTGCTCCCGGCTGTTTGTTCAACACCTTTGTTGTGCTAATCCCTGCTCTACAAAGGGATCTGCTTCAACCTTTTATTACAGCTGAGGAGGCTTCTTGACAGTATTCAAGTACTTTAAGAGACGGTGTATGAAGGGCTGAATAATAGGTGTTTTAATGAATGAATAATCAATAGCTATAGGAATTAGAGTTCAGCATGTTCTTCAAAACTGTGGCTCAAAACCATTCATAATACCTCGCACTGATGTTTGTAATAGCATTGCAGCACATATAAATCAGCAAATGTCTTAGAAATTGAATTTTAATATAAAATATATATGTAAGTACCACGACTGCTGAATTCCATTATTTTAGACCATACATATATGTGCAGTCAAAGTGTATAATATGATTTTAGGTAGATCTGGTAGATTTAGGCAGCTTAAACAATTTGAAAGAACTGCTTTCTACAAAACTGCAAGTGTTTTAATTAAGGCTCAAGTGAGGGTTTTTGTTGCCACCATACCTGAATTTCTGGTCTTGCCACAAGTAAGGAGATATTCTTGCTCTCCTCACTGGAGAGAAGTGCCACAGCTTCCTCTCGGTTCTGCACCTCGATGCCATTGATCTTTAAAAAAAAAACAACATCATGAAGTGTTTTCACAGAGACACCTGGATGCTGCTGTGCTGAGCTCCATGGAAATGCTTGGCTGGATGGACCCACGCACACATCCCCAGCCTCGTGCAGAGAAGTGCTGGGCAAGTGTGGTGGTTTGGACATGTGGTGCTGTTCCATCCCCCCTGCATGGCACCTGCAGAGCTTTATTAGGAGGGAAGGAAGTGGAATTCTGGGGTTTGGGACTCTTGGAGCCCTTCCCACACTTACCTGGATGATGCGATCCCCTTCTCGGAGCCGCCCGTCCTTCGCAGCGATGCTGTTGGGGTCAATCTGCAAAAGGCGAGAGCTCTGAGTGCTCTGCAGGCTTAGGAGCTCAGTATTTACTTCCCCTTATTTCCTGAGTGGTGCATTTTAATGGAAAGTTATAGATTTAATTCTGAGTTTCTTTCCCCAAACTGGTTCAATTAATTTGAAATGGTTCTGCACGGTGAAAAACTGTTGCTGCATAAAATGCTGCTTTTTTAATGGAGAGGACAAAGAGGGACAAACGGGCCCCAGATGTTTGCAAATAGAAGTGTGTGGGTTTTTTATAATTTATGTTGTTTCAGGAATAGTCAAGAATAAAATTAAAGGGGGAATATATGAAAATACTCTGAAGGCATCATTGTTAATATAATGAAATTTGACTTCAGTGGGAGCAGGACTGCACTAAGTTTGGAGAAAAGGAAAATAATTAGATTTCTTCCAATTACTGCATTTTGGCTGTTTATCCAACATGGTACAAACAGAGGATGAATGTCTTAACTGCTCAATAATGCAGCTGAAAAGACAAATGGTATCTTATGGAAAGCAGCTCAATCTTACCTCACTCACATAAATACCCATGTCATCTTCATCATCTGTTCTGTAACAGACAGTGAGGCCAAGCTTGTCCTGGCTGTTCACTCTGTGTAAATCCACTTCCTGAGGTTAAAAAAAAAAAAAAAAGAAGAAAATACATTGTCAGTGAGACACCGGTGACTGATGGAAGCAATCTTTCAAATGCAATGAAAATATTTTGCCTAAGTGATATACTGGATGTCTTTTCATTTCAGTTGTAGACGAGGTTAACTTACTGAGCAAAACGTGATTATATGCAGACAATCAATAGCTGGGACATTTCTGACCCTTCAATCAATAGGAAGTCATTTTGAAAATAGACCTTTTATTGATCTTCAGGAAGAAAAATTACCTATATTTCATGTAGTGGTAAGACTTCAAAGGCTAAAATACTTAGAAAGTATGATTTCAATATTTGTCACAGCTGATACATATTTCCTAATAAGCAGGGTAATTCTCTGGCTTTTCAGCAAAAAAACTATAATACCCTATTACTTCAAATTGTATAATTTTCATGGAGTCATCTAATAAATTTCTCAAAAGTGTGACTGAAGATCAATATATTGTCAGCAAAGCATTTGGTATTGGTAATAGAAACATAATAAGCATTTCAGTATCTTGCAAGTGTTTGGTTTCAGCAGGTCACAGTGGTCTTGTTAATCCCAGAGACATTTAACCCATCTTAAAAATGTATGTTCTTCCTCTGTGCTTTTTTTTTCCCACAAGGAATTCCTGAGGGTTATTTTCTTTTTCCTCTGTTTGCTTCTGCTGTGTGACACTGGTTGGTAGGAAGGGTTGTAAAATCCATGGAGATGCCCCCAGGCTGTGGGATGTTCCTGGCTGGTGCCCATCCCTGTGGCATCTTTCAGTCCTGCCTTTTTGCTTCTGAGGGATATCCCGGGGGTTTAACGTGTTTAACCAACTTATTGTGATTGCTGTGCTGCTCCTGAGGATGCTGCCATGGGGAGGAAGGATTTAGCTGCACAGACAAAGGTGTGAAAGCACCTGGAGTTGTGTTTTTACTTCTTCAGGTGAGAGGAGTGAGTGAGGCTTGGCAAGGTCCTGCTCCTCCTCAGTCCAGGCAGGATAGAGGCAGATCTGCAAAGGGAAAAGTGGGAGCAGCCAAAGGGACACAGTGGGATCCCAAGGCTGTCCTGCACCCTGTATTTGTGCTTGGACCTGCCATTCCAGAGGAAAAGTCCTGATAACACAGCTCCTTCTTTCTGACATCTCTGTTGCTGTGCCATTTGGAAGGGGCAGGACAATAAAACAAGCTGATATGAATAATTTATTGGCGTGTCTAGCTGACAGCTGCCAAGATCAGCAATCTCATGTTATTTACTTGTCAACATGTGTAATTTCTCTTTTTTTTCCCCCTAAAGAAGCGTAGCTGTAAATGTCAGTGACATTTCAGCTGGTATTTAAGTGGTTTCAATCAATAGTATCCATGGTGAACTGCTGTGCTTTCCCCCCCTCTTTTGTTACTTAAAGGTTTGAACACAATGCTTTAATAGGGGGTTTTCTTCGGATTTCTAAAGCTTTGGAGCTTTCTAGAGAGGAGAAGGAGATTCTTCAGAAGAAAGATAAGACAAAGTGGATTCAGTTCTGATCTCAACTGATCCTCCAGAATGCCACTGCAGGCTTCATCCTGCATTTACCCTTGGAGTGAACTGGGGTAAGGTGGGAATTTGTGGATTGAGCCTAATTCAGGCCTAGAACAATTCTCATATTCCCTGCTTACTTTAACAAAAAAAAAGTTTTGTTATCTTCAGGAATGATTTTATATCATTTATTGATTTGAAAATGTGGCAAGAAATTTGTGCTGTGGCTCATTCTACTGCTTGCCATACTGGCAATGAAAAAAAAAGAAAATTAACCTTCCCCCTCCCAAAACCAAACAGAAATATATGGTGACTTCGGCCATTGCTTAAATAAATCTTGTGTAAGTACAAACACTTGGAGTGGAAAGAAAAGAGAGAGCAAGCTGTTATTTTCATTCTTACTTGCCACATGTTTTGCTTAACAATAGGTGTTTTTCCAACAGTGCACAACTATAACGGGTATCATAATTAAAAATAAAGTATGGGTTTATGCTTAAATTGCTCCATCTGAGACATCACCTGTGATATACTGGAAGGTAATAAATCATCTGTTAAATAAAATAATATGTATTTTGGAAGGAAAAGGACTATCTGTTGTTTAAAAATACACTCGGAAATAAAGCAGCAAAAAAAGCTAGAGCAGAAAAAAACTTATAGAGCAGGTGTTTAGAGCCTGAATTTTTATAAGTAATTAGTTGACAGATTCACTCTTGGGTACAATCCCTCTAGTCTTTGGTAGGAAGAGAGAAAGTGGATTTGATGCTACCCAAATATGATAATTTTATGAACTTAAACACAGGAACAGCTGCTTTCTATGGGTCTTTGCGTCAGTGAAGTTTTAATATAATCATAAAGGTTTGAAATATTTGAGAGATAAAAGTGTGCAATTCCAGTTGGAGTTGAAGAATCAACACCAGAGTCTTCAAAGCAAAGGTTATTTTCCATATTCAGAGGCAAGTCTGTGTAATGCAGAGATACATGAAAGGGGAAAATAGAAAACTGGTCCCTGCAAGTACAGGTATTATGGCAGCTTGAGTAATTGTACCAGGAATTAATTAAACAGAGGAAAATTAATATGGGCCTGGAGAACTTTAAAGGTGTAAGTTCCTGCGTTTGCAATGCCACAGGACTTGCCATTTCTTACAGTTTTGTCTCAGGGCTGCATTTCTGGGCAGTGGAAGGGACACACTGAGGTTATTCCACACTTGGGCTGTATCCTCAGAAAGCAGCTGGCAGGCAGAGGTGCTGCCCACAAGGTGTGGGAATGTTGGAGCTGGGTTAACATGATAAATGTGCAAATTCCATCCATGAGATTTTTTACCCTCGCAGATAATTCCAATCTGCTTCTTCAGATCAGGTAAAAGTGACATTTTGAGAGTTGTTCAAAGGAGGGTTTGGATGCTGTTTCAAAATAGTCTGTGCAAGAGAAGAGTCTGAAAGATTATTGGCTCCTCATCAAATGCAGAGCCAAGGAGGGCTCACAGAGCTGGTTGCTGAAATCCATCTGGCATTTGCAGCAAGACAAGAAGAAATGAACATGCCCTGTGACATTATACCTGCAACCACTCATCATAATGAATTAGGAGCAGGTGATAATAGTAAATTAACCTCTATAAGCTCAGAAGATCCTTCATTTGCAGAGGATTATTGAATTATTGTACTGCTGATTTAGAATTATGGCCTGCCTGCAAATTTATAAAAATCAGAGTCCTTTCTCTAACAAGACAGAAATGAGCAGTAGAGATCTGAAATGACAGCCATGGGTAAAAATAGTTCAGTCACTCAAAAAGCCTCATCCACAGCTTGCATGATAAGTGCTCTGTCCTCCTCCCTCTCTCTGTAAGATGTGGTGGTTTTTTTCTGTGCTGACCTCTGCCATACCTGACCAGCAGGGTCCTCTTTGTTTTTTTTTTTAATTTTTTTTTTTTTTGTTATTGCATTAATAGGTTTCACACAAAAAAGAAAGTCAGGGAAATAAATACAAAGAACTATATTTTTTTATACTGTACAAGGCCTTCTTGCTACTTTTTGGCAACTGACCCTGCTACAGCAGGAGGAAAAATCTTGTTCATACTTTCTTGAACCTCAGAAAGTAAACTTTATATCTGTATTTTCATATCAAAGTGGTTTTTAACACAGATAAATGGAAAGAAAAAAAATCCCACCCCTTCTCTTTTCAAAGGAGAAAGTGCTACAAATCAGATTTTCTTACCAAAATTCTCTGCCCTAGGGAAGCAGAAATCTCCCTGGAGGTTTTTGTGGCAGCCCAGCTCTGTGATAGGAATTCTCTGTCAGACCACAGAGGCAGGACCAGCTTTAGACACCAGTGCTGCTGGGGAAGGCTGAAGAAAAGTGTTTCTCACCCTGATGAAAAGAGGTTTGGGATGCCTCAATAAGATAACCTGGAGGATGCCCAGGCTCTCTGCCAAGCAGATGGGCAGAGCTCCATAATTCAGACCTTTCTCACACAGCATGAGGTGTTGAGGCCAGGCTGAAAACCTCCAGAGAGCTGAGGGAGGACAACCTGTCAGTGCTGCCTCGTGAGCCAGATGAAATGTTTTACCACTTCTGCATTTGTTCCAAACAAAGAACATACAAATATTTGTGTTAGAAAGCACAGCTGTGAAGCTTTTTAAACCTTTACATATTCAATCACTGCCTGAAGCAGGCCTGCTCGGGCTGCAGCTCTTTGTATTCTGAGACACAGCAATGCCTTGAGAAGCTCCTGATCAGTGCTACTCCCTGCAGAGCTGGAGTTTTCATAGAGAAGAAATATATTCACATAAAAAGATGCTTTGAAACCCTTTGCAAACCAGGATGGAATAAAAATTGCAGAGTGCCTGTGATGGAGCCTTCCAATTTGCATGTTCAGAGAGTCGCCTCTCGCCTCCCTTGCAAACAGATTCTTGGAGAAGTATAACAAAAGTTTCAACAAAAGTAGCAAAGTACAGCAAAGGGGAGAGCTTGAAACCCTGGTACTCAGCTTTTACTCATGGTTTCCTAAAAGCAGTGGAATATTAATTTCAGATCTTGAAGTATGTTTTTTTGTGCTCAGTGTGTTCATCTTTTGCAGATCAGCTGTTGTGGTTTCATGCTGGGAACACTGGGAGCTGTGCACTGGGTGGGCAAAAAGCTCTTTGAACGAATTTGGTGTCCTCCTTCAGTCTTTTGACAAGAATGCTTCATTTCTGTCCAAGACTGAGTGAGAGTATCAGAGAGAAATTTCTCAGCAGTAGCAAACATTTCATGTAATTTTCATCTCCAAGCTTCACTGACTCTCAGCTAACCATTCAGTTGAGTTCAGTTCTTTTCTTGGAAACAAAGACCTACGTACAAGTTGCATATTGGGAAGGATGAAGACAAAGTCAAATGGGAGGGAACAGGCTCCTTTTTGATGTAGAATGTTCTCCTTTGTAATGTGAGAAAGTTCCACTGAGAGAGCCCTCGCTTGGGCTGTGTCTGACAGCTGGACAGACTTGTTTGAATAAACATATTAATGCATAACACTGCTGAGGAATCCTGGAGTGACATTATTCTTCCTTTATGAGCCTGAAATGACTTCTAGCTGGGCCTCCGTGAAGAATGAATGTACTTTTAATTTATAATAAAATAGGAGTTCACGATTTAGTTCCTCTTTACTTGTGGCATGGCAACTTCAAAAGAAAAGAAATGGTATTTATTTATTTTTGTAGTAGGGAATATATGGCAATTACCTCTGAGTCATCAATTTTAAGACAAATGTTGAGATAAAACCGAGAATACAATTTTGGCACCTCAGCAATACTGCCAGCATAAATTCCTTCCTATGGATATTTACATTGGAGGTTTGTTGCGAACTTGGCTATTTCACCTTTTTTGTCTTGTTTGCTTGTTACAAATCACTAACCAGTCAGTTATAGACCATAAAAGTTTAGATGAGGAGCTTCTGATTTAAATTCAAAGCACATTTTATAGACATAGAAACCCAGAAGGCTGACTTGATGGCTTTCTTACTTTCGACATTCCTGCTGCAGTCAATGAAACAGTGCCTTTGTGGTCTTTTAAAACATATCTATCAAAAGGCAAACAAAAAAGCAACCAGCCAGTTGAGTCCCTGTTAGCACTTTGACCTTACCATTGATCATAGTCTTTACAATTTGAACAGGAATCTTTAGTGGTTTTTAAGAAATACTATTAGGCTACAGAGACTTTCCTAATGTTCATCTGCCTGTGTTACTGAGCTGATCACCTTTTGCCATCAAGTACTATATCAATGTCAAAATTATTAATGTTGTGGTTTAAGGCATATTAAGGTTTGGCTACTGCAGTGCGTGTGTTTAAACTGTTTTCAGCTCAACTGGTTGACCTAATGGAAGCATTATAATTTGTCCACAATATTAGATTTCCTAAAAAGTAGATTTTGGAAAGATGCTGGCAGAAAACACTGATTTGTTCTACATTTTCCTTTGAGACTGAAATCTATATTGTATTTGTTTTTATTTAAGAGAGAGAGGGAAAAAAAAAAAGGACTTTGTTTGAAAAGTAAGGCCTTGAAGTCTGCTAAGTAGCATTTGTTTTACTGGCACTTTGAATTTATCCTGCCTTTGATTTGCGTTTGTATACAGAGATGAATTGCTACCAGATCCGCAGAATTTGAGAACAGCTAGCAAACTTTTTATGGGGTTTTAGTCCTTGATCCTGCAAACACTTTTATGGAAGGAAACAACCTGGTGCTCACAGAATCACTGAACTCTGCTCCCAGTGAAGCTGTTGATAAATCTCCACGGATTTCAGCAGAGCTTCAGGCAGGTCAGCACTGCTTGCTTGGACAAATAGGAGTTAGCAGGACCAGGATCTAAGAAATCAGAAGTGCAACCAGCTAAGGGTATAAAATATTCCCTTAGTGATTATCTTAGATGGATCACCTGGGTCAGACACTGCTGGCAGTATTTAGAACTATTGGGATATTTTGCTACTATTTATTACAAATAATTAAAAACACTTCACTGGGTCAGTACTGCTTAAATATCTTGCAGAACCCCATAATTTCTCTGCTGCCCCTTGAATGGCTGGGAAGCAGATTATTAAATTTATTAAGCAGGTTAAATAAATTTATAAAATTAGGAATGAGAAAACTCAAGATGAACTTCTGATGGGATATACAAGCACTAAAGCCAAAAGTGATTTTTAAAAGGGAAAAGGGCTTGCATACCCTCATGACTGCTCCAACTTTTATTATCTATAATTTCATATGTATACATATGTCACTTAAGTAATGAAAAAGGGAGGAACAGCTTAGTATAGTGGCAAATCTATCCTGGCCTTGTCTTGTAAATTTAACATACTTCAAAATTATATGATCAAGAACATCTGTTTCTTAGCCAGGAAATATTTAAGGGAAACTCACACATTTTTACTGTGGTTTTGTGGAACAGGTCCTGCCACTCAGCAGAGCCTTTCAGATTTTCAGAAAGTCTAAATCAGCACACTTACACAGAATTTAATTAAAGGAATCGATGACTTCATTATTTATGTTAATTCATTAGCTGAAGATCGTCAGTGCCTGGCTCACAATTCAATGGAGTGATAAAGGTATCAGCAACTAGTGAACAATGTTATCACAAACATCTGCTCTGAAAAGTCTTTTCACTTTATACAATTCAAAGACCTTGAGGAGCACATGGAAATGAAATAGTTACTCAGATTAAGTACCTCTAATTCCAACTCATCCCGGTCCATTTCTTGATGAATTCCTCCCATGTAGTCATTTGGGTCATAGTACTCATGCACGGATGGATGGCTGGGAAAAAAAAAGGTATTTTTTAGGACAGCACTCAGGACTTTAGTGGAACTTGTTAATGCATTCCAAGCTTGTAGAGGAGATGATGGGCTAACCCCCACACCGAGGAGCTGTGTGTGGTTAATTCTATAAGCCACACCACTTACCCCAGTAAGTGTTTTAAATGAAAATTCCATGTATTGTAGGAGGACAGCCTGCTGCTTTTTACTGCTTGAGCTCTCCCACACTTCCACTGCCTTTACTTTGGAAGTTGTAAGCAGTGTAATGCTCTTGTGATCACTGTTTTCTGGGCTGGATTGTTTTATCTGCAGTGAAAGTAAACTCTCTTTAATTCTCTGTTAACTAGATACATGTCTGAGGCTATTTATGGAACAGCATCTGCTAATTGGCTGGGATAGTCAAGTTGTTAGAGGCAGGCGAGATTAATCTGAATGGGATTGGGAGAAGTGAGAGGAAACACCAGGAAAAAATGACTCTGCTTTCACATGCTGGGTGACAGCACACCCAGAGAGCCGAGTGTGGCATGAGAAGGGAACACCAACACCTCCAGCTCGGAGGAAGGGCACTGGTGATCCAGCAGCTGGGATCTGGCTAATGATTAAGGAACAATATGAAGTTGATAGGGCTAAAGTGGAATAATGCAGGCATGTTGCAACCTAAATCATAGAATGGTAAAATCATGGAACAGTTTGGGGTGGAAGGCACCTTAAGGAAAATCTCATTCCACCCCTGCCATGGATATGGACACCTTCACCAGTCCAGGTTGCTTCAACCTGACCTTGGACACTTCCAGGGATGGGGTAGCCACAGCTTCTCTGGACAACCTGTGCCAGGGCCTCACCACCCCCACAGGGAAGATTTTTTTCCTAAATGATTCATCAAGAATTATTCTTTGCCATTTTTTAAGTGTAATTGGTTTTGCAATTGGTAAATCAGAGGTACTAAAAGCCCTTAGTGCAGATGAGGTTGGGAGGTGCAGAGTCGAGGCTCTAGGAATAATCATGTCCTCTCCACAGGCTCCAAGCCCTGCTGTTTGTTCACTGCAAGCTCAAAGCTCCAGCCTTTTGTCAACTATTTCCACTAAACCGTGCTGCTATGCTTGAATTTTCAATGGGCTGGGAATAGGTGCTGGAATATCGGCTGGAACCATCCTTCAAGTATCAGCAGAGAGGAACAGACACTGCACAGGGAATGGTCCTGGCTCAATGTGTCAAAGCTAATGTGCTGTGAAAGTCGCTCAGGGGCAGTGCAGGATCAGTGCCTGTTTGCAGCCAAAGCCTGTTTCATTTCCCAGCAGTGCTGGCAGGGATGTTGGAGAGGTGCACAGGGAGGGTGGCTGCACACCACTCCTGCCCTCACCATCTGCAGGATCACCTCAAAACCAGGAATTGCTGTGGCTTGACCACATCAGTCTCTCACACACAGCAACTGAGAGGGTCAGAATCCTTTCCATCCCCTGTTCCCTGTGGAGATGCGTGGCAGGATGACAGGCAATCTGCAGGGGCTCCTTGGGGAGCTGTTTTCCTCTCCACCAGCATGTGAGGGTGGGGGGTGTGTGCGCCAGGAGATAATTGTCATTTGTATTTGTAAGTACAAAAGCATCAAATTACCATTAACAATAATTAAAATTTGATTCTAAAACATCCATGACAACACTGGTAAGTAATTTTAGTCCCAGAAAATAACTTATTCGAGTAACAGCGCTGCAGGGTTATAATAAAGTAATTAATACACTGGAACAGAATGTAGCAGCTCTTAGCATTACACAATTTATGGCAGCCATAAAAAATAAAGTTAAAACATAAGCAACCCAAAGAGGCAGTGAGAGGAATTACAAAATGCAATAACTTTATCCATCAAATGCCAGCAAAAAAAATGAGCTTTATGAGGCCATGTTGTGACTCCATGGCATTACTCATGTGAGTAATGTCTCGCTAATGCGTAGGAAAAATGAAAATGCTGTGAGTTATGGCTCAGTGGTGGATGAATCCTGGCTACTTCTGGGAGTACATGTTTACCAGCAAGTGAGGCGAGGTTGTGAACCCCTTCTAACATGCCACATTCACAGAATCACAGAATAACCAGGTTAGAAAAGACCTCTCTGATCTTTGAGTCCAAACCAGCCCCAACACCTCAACTAAACCATGGCACCAAGTGCCACATCCAGGCTTTTTTTAAACACATCCAGGGCTGGTGACTCCACCACCTCCCTGGACAGACCGTTCCAATAGTTTATCACTCTTTCTGTAAAAAACTTTTTCCTAATATCCAACCTATATTTCCCTTGGTGCAGCTGAAGACTTTGTCTTCTCCTTCTGTCAGTGCTGCCTGGAGAAAGAGCCCAACCCCAGCTGAGCACAGCCACCCTTCAGGGAGTTGTAGAGAGTGATAAGGGCACCTCTGAGTCTCCTTTTCTCCAGGCTGGATAACCCCAGCTCCCTCAGCCGTTCCTCACAGGGTTTGTGTTCCAAGCCCCTCACCAGACTTGCTGCCTCTGGACGCGTTCAAGAGTCTCAACGTATCCTAAACTGAGGGGACAGAGCTGGACACAGCACTCAATGTCCATCCTAAACTGAGGGGACAGAGCTGGACACAGCACTCAATGTCCATCCTAAACTGAGGGGACAGAGCTGGACACAGCACTCAATGTCCATCCTAAACTGAGGGGACAGAGCTGGACACAGCACTCAATGTCCATCCTAAACTGAGGGGACAGAGCTGGACACAGCACTCAATGTCCATCCTAAACTGAGGGGACAGAGCTGGACACAGCACTCAATGTCCATCCTAAACTGAGGGGACAGAGCTGGACACAGCACTCAATGTCCATCCTAAACTGAGGGGACAGAGCTGGACACAGCACTCAATGTCCATCCTAAACTGAGGGGACAGAGCTGGACACAGCACTCAATGTCCATCCTAAACTGAGGGGACAGAGCTGGACACAGCACTCAATGTCCATCCTAAACTGAGGGGACAGAGCTGGACACAGCACTCAATGTCCATCCTAAACTGAGGGGACAGAGCTGGACACAGCACTCAATGTCCATCCTAAACTGAGGGGACAGAGCTGGACACAGCACTCAATGTCCATCCTAAACTGAGGGGACAGAGCTGGACACAGCACTCAATGTCCATCCTAAACTGAGACACCCAGAGCTGGACACAGCACTCAATGTCCATCCTAAACTGAGACACCCAGAGCTGGACACAGCACTCAGGTGTGCCCTCACCAGTGCCCAGTCCAGGGGCAGAGTGACCTCCCTGCTCCTCTGGCCACACCATTCCTGATCCAGGCCAGGTGCCATTGGCCTTCTCGGCCACCAGGGAACACAAGGATTTTTTGAGGCTCAGGAAAGCATGGCTTACTCTTCAGGCAGCAGGTAGGGGTCCAGCACGGGGACGGGCGGGGTGGGCGAGCCCATCTTGCTGAGGGCCATGATGTGCTCGAAGGTGATGTCGGTCTGGGTGCCCACATCCACCAGCTGCGCCTCATGGGCCGCGCCGAAGGCCTTGGAGCGCGGGGCTCTCCTCAGCACCTGCACCACGATGGGCTCCTTGGCTGTTTTGAATGCTTCCACCGCCTGCTCGTGGGTGGCTTTGGATAAATCCTTCCCATTGACCTGTGGGGAGAAAGCAGCAAAGCCGTCAGGGACCCAGCCTCAGCTTCCAGGCATCCCAAGGTGTGTGCAGGCAGTGCCGGGAATGATCCCCGCAATCTCGTGCATTTCTCATTGTCCCTTTTTGCTACGGTAACTTTACAAATCCTCTGCTCTGCCTTTGATTTTGATAGATTTCACTCAGCTCCCTCTTTGAGGTGAAGCACAAACCCGCACCCTTTTTGTTTCTTGCAGATTAGAAATCCCTCAGCCCTTGTTCAAGTTATTGATTCTCCTGTAATTTTTCTAGTTTTGGTTTGTTTTTTAGACTCTTCGCCTTTTTGCTGAACAAAATCAAAACTACGAAACCATGTGTTTGTGTCTGATAAACAATTTTTCAGATGAAACATGACAGTAGTACTCAGTCACTGCAATAAAAAAAAAATCCATTTTAGAGTAGTGGATAGATATAACAGGAGACATGCCAGACCATGGAATTGGGGGGCTGAGAAGAGAATTCACACACTGCACTAAGCACACACTGCAATGTTTGCTCACATTAAAACAAGTCGGGCACCTGAATGAGAACATTACTCAGCACAATAACTGAATTTAAGCCCATACTTAACATATTGCCCAGGGCAAAACCTGGTTGATATCAAGAGGGTTGACTTGAGTGCAGAATAGATTGAAAAGGCTAAGTTCCTGCTGAATTACCTTGTTCAACTAACACTTCTTCCCCCACCATGTCATCTTAGAACTGCCTTAGAGGGATGATGACACCAGGATTTTTGTGAAGCCAGCTGAGAGCAGAAGCACGACATTTACACCACACTTGCTCACAGTAATGTAAAGTTTGGCCTGGTCAAATTAAATATCATTAACTCGCCCAATTGAGCAGATTACTTTAAAACAGTTTGTACAGCTGTAAAATTAGGTTCAGCGTAATGTTTTCTCTGGAAAAAGGAAATGCTGATTATGGTTCGAGTTTTATTATTTGCTGCAAATTAAACGTTGCACATTTTACTGTGTGCATCCTATTTTTTTTTTTCTTGGTACAACTAAGCCCAACAAGCAATCAAAATAAAAGAATCTAAATTGCAGTGTATAATGTTTTTCAGAAATGTGCTCAGAATAAGTCTTGAGCAGGAAACTATTCATGAAGATCCTTTCTCCGTCTTTGTAGTAAAACCTGGTAAAATCCTGCAAAGGACAGATTTCCAGTTCATTCCCAAATGCTGTAATGCACCTGGATTACAGACAGTTTAGTACAGGCCTGCATTTTAATTTAGGTTCCTTAGGACACTTTTATTTCTGCAAATCCATGGACTGGCATCCTCTTTGTGCTCTCCTATGCAATTGTTACATAAATAATCATAACTTCAAGGACAGGTTGATGTCATGCAGGGAACAGGCAGTTGTAGCTGGACTGTGTCATAAATTGTTACTACAGGAATTATTTCCGAGCAGTTTCCTGACCATGTTGTCTGCAAGCTGATAATGCCATGGAAAAGAAAAGGTGCTTCACAGCCAGGAAGGGCATGGGACCAGATTTTAGAACTGAGGAGATGAGCCAGCTAAATTTCAATCTAAACCCTCTCCTGCTGCAGAGGGACCTTGTGTAGAAAAGGTTTGTGACTTTTTGGCATTCAGCTTTCAGTTGGTAAATTGATAACTCTACAAGCAGAACTAGATTTGATGTGTACACAATTTTAAAGTATGGCTTTGATAAGATGGCAATGATTGCAGTGAAATGAAAGCATAAGTCACTATACTGCTGTTATTATGGGTTTCTTAACCCATTTCAAAGATATGGTTGGGGATTTTGCCTTTCAAAGTTAATATTTCTATGAACTGTGGCAGCACCCACATCATGTCAGGCAAACAGTCCTCTGGACAGTAGCTGTCCACATGATGAATGGTTTTGGGGTCAGTCTGTGGATCCCTTACAAGAGACTGGTTCCTAAACCCCAGCTGAGTGGAATCCTTTTAGCTCTACAGGTTCCTGTTCTGCTCAGCACCGAGGTGGATGCTGATCTATGAGATGTGCTCAGAACTGCCCTAACAAATGATAAAAGAATAAGCAGTGATGCAAAAATATGCTTAAAAGTGCTTTACAGCAGGGAATTAAATTTCTGAATCTGATTCCCAAAACACCTGCAGTAAGTGCCATAACATGTGGTAAATACTGAGCAGTGAATAGTTTGTAATTACTTTTCTTTTTAAAGCATTTCCCATCTCAGCACACCAATAATACCATTTTCTATTAAAGGGAAATGAGGATGGCAGTGCTAAATATCTGGATTATAAAAAGCAGTAATTCCCAAGTCTGCTTATGCATAACAGAGATAAATTGCTTTTTAGTCTAGGAGAAGTAGCAGGTATGGGTATTTTATTCTTAGTAGCACAAAAATGATGAAGAAAAATATACTGGAATGATCTCTATGACCTGATTTCTGGTGTCTGTGTAGAGTCAGTACTTGTGGCTAATCCTGAGTCTAACAAATAGGTGATACTAATATGTTTAGTTTCTATCTGGAAAAATTATTACAATTGACAAATATTTATTCCCAGTTCTTAAAAGCCAATAAATACGTAATTAATAAAATAAATAAATAAATCTCTACAGCTTTGCTGTTAAAAAAAGGGGGCTTTATATTCCTAGACGTTATTCCTAATGCTGCTGAATTGTGCTCAGCAAATTTTTTTCTTATAAACAGTTACATCTGAAATAACACAGAAAAGAAAGATCCATGTACATGAATGTTTCAGAAGACTGCCAAAAACGACAAATATGCATAATTTCTGAGGAACACACCATGTGACAGAGACAATGAGATATTTCATGGCACAAAAGATGGATAAATTAACTTGTCTGAGAGGGTGAAATGCTTAGCTTTTGGACCTTCTTAGCATTGGAAATACACTGAGTATGGAGAAAGCTGCAGATAAAATGCAGTGACTGGAGTTAAACTGAGCTGAATGGACTTGGATGAAATTTGTAGTGCAGCCAGATAATGGGTTTAGCCACTGCAAAAGGCAGGGACACAAATATTCTGTATCAGGACCAGACAGTAAATAAGGAAGAGATGTCTGAATTTATTTTTTTTTAATAGAAGCTATGCAACGATTATGAAATAGAATATCATTTACAGTATTTTATTTTAGAGTATGTATTCTGTACTAAAGCAGGCTGGAGAGAGGACCAAGAAATCTATAGAGGCAGAAAGAAATCTATAGATAAAGATGGCATGGGAGGCCTGTGTCTCCTGGAAGTTTCCATACTTGGAATGAAAATAAAATAGTCACTTGAGCTTGATTTGATGCTCACTGGAGTCAGGGGGTGTTTTGCTTTTGCAGTGCCTCAGCTCAGGCTCTGACTGAGAGAGGACATTAACAGCAAATCAAGAAGTTACGAAGCCCAGTGTGCCATCAGCATTCCATGGCCAAAATGAGGAAATGGAAAAGAAAATGCAGCCATGGTCAATTAAGGTAGAAGTGATGTGTATTTGTAATTGAGAAAAAGAGAGATGATGCCCAAAGGCAGAACAGGGGAAGCCATGGCACAAATCCAAAGGGTGACCCCAGCAAACAAATAGAAGGAAATGATGTCTTAAACTCTCATTTTGATCATGGATTAATTAATCCATTATCACTCTCATTAATTCCTATACCCAAGAAGTAAATGGTCAGAAAAATAAACAGGAATTAATGAAAAGGACAATGAAAGAAAATCTAGTATGCTCTATCTGGCCCCAAATGGAAGCAGCAGAACTTCACTGAGGAACCCTAAACATCAGGTGGAATTGCTGAGGAACATCCCATGACAGCTTAGGAGGTGTGAATGCAGCAAATACGTGGGTACAGTTTGAGATCTGACTCCTAAGAGCCATGAAAAAGGCTGGAAACGTTTGAGTGTTACCTTTTATAAAAGGGTAAAAGCAGGCAGTACACCTTGGAGGGTGTAGAGTTGGTAAGACCCAAGTGCCTTCCTGAGTCTGTTTTCAAATCTCTCTCAACTGGTAGCTACATATTGAGTAGAAAAAACAAGTCAGTGATGATTTGTGATCAGTTCTCAACAAGGAGAAAAGTCAAAAATAAACCAGGAAAACCCCTCATATTTCTTCAGGCTTATGAAGAATTTGCTCTACCTCACTAGGAAATGGCTTTCCATATAATTTTCCAGTGCTGTGAGGGTGTAAGGGATTGGATATACAATGGCTTCTCTCTGCTGGAGCTGTGCAAGGCATTTGGCATCCTTCCCATTGAAATCTCCTTCCTCTGTTAATTCCGGATATGCCACGGTGAAATACCTTTTGCAAGGACAGATTTTCTCACATTTTTATGTTTATATATGTGCTTTTACTTTAACAATTATTCTACTGAGAGGTTTGGGATCCTCCAGCGATTCCTGAGCCAAGGGCCACTGTTTAGATGCTAATTTCCTGAGGTCAGAATTGGCACAGGGTCCAGAGGCTGGAGCTTTCCAGCCTTCACACTGTGAGGACAAGGCTGGACCTCCTGTGCAAGGCAATGGGAATTTGCAGCCAAGGCTGGGATGCCAGAATTACTCTCTGTTACTAGAAAACACATTCTTATTTTTATTTGAGGTATGAGGCAGGTTGTGCTGTTACATAAATGTCATTTTGTCAATAGCTGCTGTTTAATTATTGAGCAAGGTAAGTGATTTACATGCTTTATTCCTCTGGGTGGGAAGAGAAGGCTAATTAATTGCTACTTTTAAATTGCAGACATAAATTAGATGCTTTCAGGTATATCAAAATACGTCACTTGTTTAGGGGTGGACAAAATTTCCTCCTGGTTGCCACCAATTCTGATTTTCCTTTCCTTTTGATACAGTGCTTATGGAAACCCCAGTAGTGGTGGTTTGTCAGGGCAGAATTAACACACCTGGGTTCTCCACACTGGGAAATTCCTGGGGCTGATTCCCAGTTTCCTACTTGCAGCCACAGCAGGATCACAGCCAGGAGCCCCTGGGAGGGGACACTGGGACAAGGCTGTGACAGGAAAGGGTTGGCAGAAGAGAAAGTGGGGAGGATGCTCAGGGAATGGAGGAGTTGAGCACTCAGGCATGACCAAACATCACCTGCAATAGTGCAGATGAAGGGACCTTGAGTGGAAATAGTTACTGAAAGGTTGAGAAAGCCACAAAATCCCTGTGGACAACAGCTTAGTTGTAATTATTTTGTATTTTATTTTTGCAGCAATAGTGTGTAACATTGTTTTCTGAGTGTTGGGAGCACGCAGCAGAAACCAGCCGGGCTTCAGTAAATTATTCTTTTCCATTAATTTAGACTGATTTCTGCGGGTTTAATGCCATGAATGATAAACATTTGTATGCATTGTACAGCTTGTTGGCTCTTCTATTCCTCACAAATGTCACAGAGGAAAAAAAACTTTTTTGCCTAAGAATGAGTAAGCAGCTTTTCTTTGTAGAAATTCATGCAAATCCTTGGGAAGTGCACTATAAAAATGCTAGTTCTGTTAGACTACAGACGTCTGTGCTCCATTTAAAATGCTCTTTATGGTCTGATTCACTTCTTTAGCAGGTTCTTAAGGAGTCTGCATACTAAGAAAAAACAGCACAACTTTAAAGATTTTTACAGAGCAAGAGCAGCAAAAAGCCTATTTTATAACCCCCCTTTTCCTCAGGAATTGGAGAAAAAAAGATTCAAAATATAGGCTAATTCTTCTTGCAGCTCCATCTAATCCCCCTTTTATTTCCCTCATATGTACAGTCTCCCTCTTTTTCAAAACCCCAGAATTTTATTGTTTAGTAATAGACTGTTTCCATGTGTGTGCATTTCCCTTCTGCCTTGCGAGCCATCCATGACAAAACAGTTCAGACCAAGGAAAAAATTCTTTTCCCTAAGAGCACAGAATACATTTGTTCTCCAAACCGTTAACTTGCAAATGGAAAATCTTGGGAGAAAGACCCTGGAAATAAAGGAATTTTTATTTTGCCAGTAATTAGCACATTTACGTATTACCAAGGCAGTGCCACGACTGTCTGTAGCATACTAAGATGCTCTTGGTTGGGTTCTCAGGCTCTGCTCCTGTGGATCACTCCTCAAAATAAAACCACAGGGAATTTTATCACTTGATTCCATGAAAACACAGAGCAATGCTGGGGCTTCTTGGACTTTCACTAGAAGCAAAGTTTACTCGGTGCCCCTTTTTTTCCTTAGATATGCATTAATCATGTTAAATGGCTTTATATCAGGGCAGAAATGCTCTTCCTTATTTTTTAAAGTGGTCTTTTGTGTATCTTTTCATGGCTTAATAACCCAGGGCCATCTAGAACACAGCCAGAAGTTTACAGGCCTCCCCTTTTACTGCCCCTCTCTGCCATTTCTGCAGCAGTGACCCAGAGGGGGCCAATCAATGGGATCTCTGAGTGAGGTACAAATGAGCCATAAATAACCATGAATTACTCATGACTGGGATTCAGTAAGTTTAATTACCCGTTTTCTCACATCCTCTGCTTTGTCCACCTCTAGCACTGCACCTCCAGTGTGGCTCCTTGGGAAATGCTCTTGCCCTTCCCACATGTGCTTTTTCCAAGAGGCAAAACCTATGTCTATGTGTTCATCTAGTAGAGCAAATTACAGATTTTTACGAATAACAACTTTCAAAAAGCTGTGTTTTCTATATTTATGTTTAAAGTTGTATTCTATATTTATGTTTAAAACAACACACAATGTGAGTGAACAGCATGAAAAGATTCAAACCCTTTTAGTTGAGGGTGAAATGTTATGTGGATTCAAGCTGAATTTGAATAGGATATGAAACAATTCTTGTACTGAATCAGACCAAAAGTCCCTGCAGAGCAGCACCTTTCTCCCACAGAAAAAAGGAATGGTCAAAGATGAAGATTTGGAGGGAGCTTTCCCCTGTTATGGCCTTCCAGCACTCCCAGTTTGGTAAGGCAAGATTTAACATCATACCTCAACTAAAATCAGAGTTTCTGGTGTACAGACCTTCAAATAATACTGGTACCACTTTAGCAGCATTTCAGACTGTGCAAGCACACAGCAAAAGCTGCCTCTGGAGACCTGCTCCTGGCAAACAGACAAAAGGAATCTCGTACAGATGCAAAGATGAAACACAGAACAAGAGAGTGATCTGCTTGAGGTCACAGGAGGGCACAACACAACTGAAACTTCCCATCCCATCTCCCAGGCACTGTGTTTAAGATCATTCTAATTCCCAGCACCCCATTTTCACACTGTTGTTCATTCTTTGTAGCTTTTAAATCCATCTTCCCTCCCTTCTTCCACAAGTGCCTCAGTGCTGCAGGACAGGGAAAGAGCAATTTTGGACAGCTCTGAAGATAGCTGTGTTGAAGAGGGTTATTGAAGCTGGTTCTGAGGAAGGATGGAAAGAACACCCAGAGCTGCTCTGTGGGAAGCCAGTGACAGATCCCAGTGGGCTTCTCAGCGAGAGGCCTTGCTGCTTCAGGAGCTTGGCTCTTTCACAAGCAGAGCTGAAGTGGCTGAAGAAAATGAACCTCAGAAGGGCTGGTGTAGGCAGGAGTGCCACCACCACCGTGCTGCCATGGCCATGAGTTCTCATAGCTGATAAAAACACCTTCGTTTTCCTTTGCTTTTGGCTAAACCTGATGGCACTTACACAGATGCACTGGGTCAGATACAAGAGCTTCTGATGAACTCTGAATCACCTCAGCCAAATTTAAAAATCCTTGTCAGCTGTGATCTTCCAGCATACAAATGATTGCTTTCTCTAAAATGCTGTTCAGTTTTCACTTTGCAGGAATGTACAGAATATTGGTTTGAAGATGCAAAAAACCCCCTTGTTGCACTTCAATTTGTAGTTTCTGTTATTATTTGGGATAATTTTGACATCTTAGTGCCCAGTTCCTATGCCAATGGACAGCATGTCCAATCACCTCTGGGTCCCTACCCAGGATTATCCCTGTATGGTCACAAGGAAGAAAACAGTGCCCTGATTCTGACTATTCGTGTTTTGGATGGTGGCATCTGGCTTTTTTGCCTAAAGATATTCCATATGAATAGGAAGGTTTTCTTCAATTGTCACTGCTTAAATTAGTGAGTATTGTAATATCTAATGTTTATGTATATTTGACATTATTTATTCTGCCGCTCTTCTGTCAAATCCCTGACTTGTGACCAAGTTCCAGGGGGCCACTTGGATCTGCTTCCCTTTACCCATCAAATCTCTGCAAGGACCAATTCCAGTGTTCAAGTAACTGTAGAGTTGTCCTGTCCCAGTGAAAATGAACCTTTTGTTCCATTATTAATGAACACAACAAAACACATTTCTTGAATCTGCACTTTTTCATTACTCCATATGTTTCCTTTTTCTCCCAGCCCATGTCTGACATGTGACAGTAAAGCCCAGAGCGATTGTCCCTGGTGCCTTCTCCCTTGTGACTTCTTGCCACCTGCTTCATAACATTAAACAGATGTGTAAGTGTAAAGCATCACAAAACTCATCCCTTCAATCATTCATCATTTTTAAAAAAACCTAATAAATCCATGCTATGGCTGAGCATTTTATCTGCCAACTGTAAAGATGAAAGGCACTGTAGATTTTAGGAAGATTATGCAGCAGTGAGACATTTCATGTACAAAGTAGGTCAAATTATGCATTTATATCACAGGTGACCATTGGGCATTTGTTTATTTAGTATCAGATCTTGTTTATGTTCCTTTAACAACCAAAATATTCCTCTAACTTCACAATAAAGAATATCTTCCAGAGAAATCCTAACAGAGGCATTGCATTATTCATCATCAAGTGAAGAGGAAAATTTCAATTGCCAGTTTCTGGTAAATGTCTAATTAGGAAAGGGGACTTGTGAGCCACAGACAGGCGCCACGATCATTAAAGGGCAGTTTTCTGAAGATTATGAGTCTCCAGTCTGTCAAGCAGAGTTTTTCTACAGCTGAACTAATTCTGCAGCAGAAAACCCCATCTAGAACAAAGCCCTTGGAATTAACATCTTGTTTAAGCAAACACATGCCTACTTTGAAGTAAGTGTGATAGGTTCACAACTGTTATTGAGGTCAAGTTTAATGGTAGTGAAGTGACAGAATCGAACTTCAGCGCTAGTTTTAATTTCAGCTGCAGCACAGGCTGCACATACAGAGCACTTGAAGCCATACACTGTATTTCAAGTAGAGCAGTTCCCTATAATTGGCACCACCACTTTGGTCTTAACATGGAAAACTACTGAAATGTAGAGCAACTAATTCTCTGGCTGCCCAATTAAATTTGAGGGTGTGAAAAGCATATGTACAGAGGCAATTATTTCTGTTTTCCAAATCTTACAGTTTTGATTAGGTTGGTTGGTTGTTTTTTTTTTTAGCTGAATATTTATTTTGGCAAGCTTCACTTTGGCCCTGCTTTAGGATAACATCATTGCTCAGTAGGTTTAAGTCTAGTTAGACTGTTTCCTTGAATTAGGCTTTCTTACTGATTGATTACTTTGGTCTCATTTTCTCGAGTCTGAACATGTGAATGGAATTCTGATGGCAAAGGGCCCTGCACTGGTGATTAGCTCAATGCAGAAGGTTTGTGTGGGAGTTCTGCTGGAGAACAGTGCCCTGCATGCAATGCCACTGGAACCTGCCAATGGCAAACAGTGTTGGCCTGTTCCTCATCCCTGCTGACCTCTCATTAGGACAGAATTTGTATCTGACCTTGGTGCTTATATAATCTTGGCCACAGAGCATCTCAGTCTGGTTTAAAACACAAATCCAGCTTGCCCAGTATTGTTTTATACCAACACTGTCACTTTTCCATGTCTCGAGGACGTGCCAGGCCAGGAGCATGCGAGTGAGGCTTTCAAGTTTCCGACACGTTAGAAGATCATGGCAACAACTGTTTATTTATATATGAACTTTAGTATTTGTGAGGGGTGCCAGCTCAACAATCACGGAGCAGAATCTTCTGACCTCGGCTCAGCTGAACCAAGGGCAGTGGCAATGTGAGCTTGTTCCCTGCCAGCCTGTGCTTACCCTGCAGGGACAGCCTGGAGGAAGGGGCTGGGCTCTGTGCTCACTCAGCTCAGGCTTGCTCAGCTGCAAGTGTCAGTTTTGATGGGCTGTTCTTATGGTATCTTCCCACTGTGAGCACTGGGTGAACTCCATCAGCTTAAAGCCCAGGGAACAGTTTTGAGCATTGCCCATGCAAGTTTAGAGTCCTATCTGTGATTTAAAATTCTACATTGACATCCTTGGAAATTCTTCCAGTGGAAGGTGTCCCTGCTCATGGCAGTGGGGTTGGAATTACAGGATCTTTAAGGTCCCTTCCAACCCAAACCATTCTGTGATGCAGTGAGGAGTCTGTAAAACACTGTGTCCATTTAGGAAATGATTTCACTGTGTGTTTACCTCCCATACTATGGGCAATGTGTGCTTAGTGTGAAGTAGGTACCAAGACAGTTCCTCAAATTGCAGGCTTCAACTTCTTTTACTCTATTTTACACACTCGAAAGCTCTATCTCAGATCACTCATTCTTCTGTAAGTTTTCCCCAATGGAGTTTACTTTTTGGTCCCTCAGGAATTTTAATACAAAGGGAGAAGCCCTTATTTCTGTTATTGTTTATGCAGGAGTTGATGACATTGAGAGAAACACATCAGAAACCTGATGGTAGAAAACCAGAAAACTGAGAGGGTGTTTTTCTTCCCCTTTCTCTCTCCATTTTCACAACTTTCAGTATCTTCTGAAGATGATATCCATTTAACCAGACACCCAAAAATCTAATAGTGTATATTACTTCATTTAATATGCTGTATTCAGCTGAGAAGCAAACTTTGGGATACATCTAAGATGGGATATGGCCCCTACTGCTGCCACACTCATCAGTGGTGACACTGCTCTGCATCAAGGCTCCAAGCTGCCACAGTCCCCTTTGTATTTGTAGCACAAAGCATTGATATGCACAGCTACAACAGACTCTAATGACGAGGTGTCTTAATTTGGTTTTTATTATGTGATTAAAGGTACAATAAGGTAAGTGCTCAACAAGAGGGAAGACCATTGTTCTGCATCATTAAGCTCACAGCGGCCCAAAAAGAAATTGTAGGCAATGTGCCAAAGCCCTTAATGAAGAGGATCTCTTTGAATTATCTATGGATGAGGAAGGGATAAAGCCTGAGCCCTGGTATATTTGATCCTCTTTGTGCTCACTGTTAGAGGACTTACAGAGCCAGCCTTACCGGACCTTCTGGAATTGTAATTTATGGAAGCATTAATTTCCCAGCCACACTAAAGCTCTTGGCCTCATAGAGAAAGTGCAGTTATGTGCTATTATTAACTCCTTCAAGTGTTTTCTGAATTCCTACATCTCAGAGTCATGAACTTCTGAAAAATGAGGCTAAGGAGATTTATTTGTAATGATGCTCAATATTCCCTAAAATCAAGTTATGCAAATTTTGTCTAACTCAGATTTCTTAAATAGCAATGCCTTCTTATCACATGATATTAGGGTTACATGGATGACACAAAAACCACTGTAAGAGACATTTTTTGTTGGCAGATTTTGAAACTTTTATCTTCTATATTTTGTAATTTTAAATGGCAGTGATCCTTCATCTCCCTCACCGTTAAATTTTAAGTGATTGCTCTTGTGTGTAGGTTACATGAGGATGTATTTTTATAGTTGTAGTGACATATAATTATCTGGATGTGCTCCATAAGCTATAGAATTCCCTCCCTCCTATCTTGCAAAAGAGAAATCAAAGTAGACTTCTGTTAAAATAATTTTGCACACTTATTTATATTCTAGAATAATCAGGGATTATGGTTTTAAATAATTCAGGTTTTACTATGTTAGAAATCCCAGTTCTACAGGATTACATGCACCTTTCACTTCTGTGGAAGCTGAGGGTATTCCAACAGTGTTTCCCAAAAGACTTCTATACTTAATGAGGAGCACTGGGCACTCACACATTGCTGAAACCAGGCTGCAGCACTCTGCAGCTTGACAGAATTCTAAACCCAAACTCCTGCCAGGGATCTGCACCTGCAGCCAGCACTGGATAGTTCAGTCATCTCAGATATCAGCAGGAACTGTTCCTGGGACTGATTTCAGGACATGCATTTAGAGAATGCTGTCCTGCATCTGTTGGGAGATGTCAGAAAGTTGCAAAACTTCTCTGCCACCTTCCCTTCATGACAAAAATTGAGCAAGCTTCCTGAGCAATCACGATGTTCATGATTGGGGGCTGTCTCACCCCCTCCTGGTTGGTGAACTCCTGAATGTGATTCTCTGACAGTCCCCAAACCCAGACTGCACAAAAACCTGGCAGGACAAGGAATTATTCCCACAGCCACTGCTGTATCTGAGTGGAGCATTCACACAAACCATACCTGGCCCCAGGTGTGCTGCTGCAGGCAGCATCTGCAACTGCTTCTCAGTTCAGAACACTGAAAAATCTGATTATCTCCCTCCAAAATTCCTCCCCCCATCACATGCACAGCAGCTTAGCGAGTGGAAGTGTGCTGGTATAAATAGAAATGACAGTCAACATGTCTTTCTATTTGCTCCCACAGGTTTTTTTTAATTCCGCAAAGCGTCAGCGTCCTTTGGGTGAGCGAGCGAGAATTAGATCACAACTACGTGGTTAAAATTTAATCACTTCCCCACTAGCATAACATACAGACCACATCTTTTATTCACTTTCTTGTCAGTGACATCAGTATCTGGGATCAGCTGCAGGTGGGAAGGCAGCAGGACACGGGATTGCTGAGCAATTCCCTCTGCCGGCAGCACGGAGCAGCGCTGGGAATGTCACCCAGCAATTGTCACTTCTTCCAAACCACCTCAGGAATGGCAAGGGGGGAAAAGTGCAGCTCGAAGGATCTGCGTAGTGCCTGTCCACCCAGAGTCTTTGTACAGACAACCTAATCCACCTTTTCAGTACTGACTATGAGGGTACAAGCCTGTGAGTATTTCTAGGGAGATCTGCAGGAATACATCCTGAAACACCTGGCCATCACTTTGCAGGGCTCCATCCCACTGCCTCAGTCCAAACTGTACTGCAGATGTGACAGAGCAAGGAATTTCAGAGGCAGGCAGAAGGAAATGCAGAAACAGGAAATAAAATCTTTGTAATAGAGGTTAATGTGTTAAAACATCCACAGAAAACTTCTCAGAAGGTTCATATGAGTAATTTGGTATCTAAAAGATCTGTAGGGCAGCAGTTTCAATCTGCTGTCAAATCTGTTTGTTAGCTGATATTCTTACACATCAAGGTGCAACACCTACAATAACTAGATCCAAAATCTCAGTGACAGGCACTTCCAGACCAGACTGAGCACCAGTGAACACACTGCACACAAACAAGTGGCTTTACATACTCATAAACAGGTACAAAACCTTCCTCATGCATCTTTTCCACTTGTGCAAGGAGTGTGTGACCAAGCCAGGACCCTTGACAAGAAATTTAACTTAATATACACTGGAGAAATGAGCACAGTCTTATTTTGTGATGGAAGTTTTGTGAAAAGTTTGATGTATAATAGCCACATTTAAATATCTGATGTTCTGCACATGTGAATGGGAAGACACAGGCTAAAAACATAATCATTATCACTCAGCTTTCAAACAAGGCAAACCCACTTTTATTTCCAGTTCCTGGCACTCCAGCTTCCCTGCCCTTAACAGTGGCCACAAGCCTAAAAGAGAACATTTGCTTTTAGAAACGAAATCTAATCCTTTACCTGACAAACTTCATACAGCAACTTGTACTGCTCTTCTGGCTTCTGCAGAGTGCACAAACTGCATCCCATGTTTAAATTCAAGCGGCAGGAAGGATCCTCCTTATTCCCCCGAGCAGCCAGAGCGCTGCCTGTGGCCAGCACACATCCAGGTGGGGCTGGGACCCGCAGGTGGGGCGGCTGCAGCCGGCGGTAGCGGTGGCAGCACCGCGGAGCTATGCCCGTCCCCGCCGCTCCGCGCTCGCAGCTCAGCTCCCTCTGCCTCTCCCTCTGCCCAGGCACGGCTATATACCGCCACTCATGCATATTAATCAGCTCTCATTGACTATTCATAACAGACAGCGATACACAAGCTATAATTGCCAGCTATGACAGCTGAAATTTCTCTAATTAACAGGCAAGTGCTTCAGTAGCAGGCATAATAAAGGACACTAACAATTTTGTAAACCATTTTGTAGCAATTACAAATAAACACGACTGCGTTTTACTACGGTCCCTCAGGATAATTCTTCCCACATTTTGGCAGGCTGGGAGCAAGGGTTTAAATGTAAGGCACAAAGAAATGAATGCCATGGTACAGAACTCAGCCATGGTGAAGTTGAATATGCTCAGTAGCATTTATTTCCCTCTTGGACTGTGGAGCTATTTGAGAGCCTCAGTTTTACAGCAGCAGCTGACTGAACTGGGTGTTTAACAAGCACAACAGAGAAAGGCATCTCTGTCTCTGAAAGCCTCCACAGCCTTAGGACCTGGCTGCAAAGCAGAGAAGATATATGGGAATGTATGTGGATTTAGGGAAAAAAAAAACCATAACAAAAAAGAGCATCTTGTATTAATATAGATTAGCTTTTGATTAATATGTATTCCAAGTGAAAAATTATCATTTATGCTACCGACTCCCATTGTGTATTTGAGTGGTGTAAATGGCAGGTTCACATGTTATCTGTGATATTAAAAATAAAATCTTTATGAGATTATAAAAATATGTACAATAAAATCAGTATGGCATTTACGAGTACTCAGCATTTGAGTGTGCAGATCTGCATTAAACCTGTACCGCAGATGTAAAGGATAAGACAGCAGTGAACTGCCCAATGAGCTAGAAAAGTACTCGTAACTCATAGGCTTTATGGATATTTTCCAGTCTGTGAGAAGCACTACCTTGTGTTGGGAGTGTGGATTGACCGTGATTTTCCCAGTTGTTTAAGCATTCAGAGGGGGGTGCCTTTTTATAACCTCACTGCAACTCATTCTGCCATAAAAAAGAGAAGATGACAGAACAACCAGGAGTGAGACCAAGGGTGCTATTCCCACAGGCACTGCTTGGAGAGCCTGGATGGATCCTGGGCCCTGGTTATCTGACTGGTTTTGACTATTTGCTCAGTGAGTTTCTGTGGATCACAAGGGAAATGCTGTGCAAGGACCGTCTTTTCTGTCCAAACTCCGACCACAGGTCCTTGCTGTAGGGATCTTGTGGAATACTCAGCTCTTGCTACAATGGCACTGACTCACAGTTTGCATTGAAATGTTCAGTTACTGCAATGCAGTTCATGCTTTAGTACAACTTTAGTTAACAGAGGCTGACAAGAAGAGGTCCCTTGACCCTGAGGCTTGATTTTGGTAGTAAAATTTGCCTGCCTACAGAAAGAAACAAAGAACAGAAAGAAAAGAGACCTCGTTTCAGTAGCATCCAGCAACAGGACAAGGGACAATGGGCACAAATTGAAACACAGGAAATTCTATCTGAATATGAGAAAATACTTCTTTATTGTGAAGGTGGCAGAGCCCTGGAGCAGCTGTCCAGAGACGCTGTGGAGTCTCCTTCTCTGGGGTTATTCAAAACCCACCTGGACATCATCCTGTGCAACCTGGTCTGGATGACCCTGCTGTGGCAGGGGGGTTGGACTGGATGGACTCCAGGGGTCCCTTCCAATCCACCTGTGACTGAAATCCCTGCCAAACACCCAAAAGCAAGTAGGAACTTTATCCCTGAGCTGCTTCCCCATTAAGAGAACTGCTGCCATGGTGGCAGAAGTTGCAAGGTTGGGGCAAGGCAGAGGAAGCCTGGATGTTACTGCTGCCCTCAAAGAATGCTTCAGGCTATCCCTGGTCAGATAAACCATTCACATATTACAGCTTTTCCAAAGCTGGTTGACAGCCAGTGACTGTGGATCGTGAACAACTGGAAAATCCTTGCATGAGGGGTCTAGTGTTCCCTAAAAGCAGAAAAAGATGATGAGGATGATGATAAGTGAATTAAATAAAAAAACCTCAGACTCTATGGAAATTATAAAAAAGTTTATGGCTTTGATTACATAATTTTTTGGTTATGTAATTTGATTAGCCAACTTAAGGTAAAGCTTCCAAAAATGTTGTCTGTGATTTTGGTTTTCTTCTTAAATGCAATTAAGTTTCCTCTCAAATACTAGATGCCATTTAAATAAATGTTAGTGTTCTGTTCAGGTGGCCAAGGTCAGTCTGGAATTTTCTTTTTTTAGGAATAGCACGCAGCTGGATCTGCTTAGAAATAAACCAGAAACATGCGGGATATTTAATTTCCAGTTTCAACGGAAACACACCTATTTGTTATTTCCCTATAGCAACGTGATAGACTGCAGGAGATAATGTTTCATCTGATTCAGAGAGATAATCCCTAAGTCAGGCCAGGAGAGTAAGCCCAGCAGAAGACTTGTTTTGATGTGTGAGTGGAGGGTCCCATAAATGTGATGTTTGGGATTCTCCAGCTGCCACGGCCCCAGCAACAAAGAGCTCACCCTGGTAGATGAGCTGCTCCTGGGGCCAGGCCAGTGCCCATCTGACTGGAGATATTTCCATTATTGAAATATAACTTGTATCTCCCCTATTCATCTCATAGGTAAAAATGGTAGCATTGCCTCGGGTCAATATAGACTGGGTTTTATAGTGCTTTGCCAAACTTTAAACATTTGGGCTGTAAACTTGTGTTCTGGGCTTTGTCCAGTGCTGATTTTTGCCTTTAATGGTACACTTGAGCTGAAGTTTCAGCCATTTCCAAGAGTAAGATTACAGGGAGGGAAAAAAAAAGTTTGCCTGTGTTCTGAAATTCTGGATGCTTTCTTTAAGAGGGTTTTAGTATCAACATAATTTGAAACAAGAGTTTGAAGTTTGGCACCGGGATGGTTTGCGTTGTCCCTGTGAAATCTGCTAAATTTGGTCAGCTCCTCCTAAGCTGTTGCAATTTGTGTGTTCTCAGCACAAAGTTGCTACAAGCTTCCAGTTTAATTCCTGTGAGATTTAAATGAGTTCAGTGAGTGGTGCCAGGTCTGAGCAGGCCAGCTCCATTTGCTTGGGGCTCTTTGTGAGGCGGCAGGATGGATACCAAGAACAAAGGGATGCTCCTGACTGCTGGACCCATCCAGGCAGGGAGAGCCACACGAGCTGCTGGGATGGGCTGGATGTTAATTATGTGCCTTGTTTTATAGCACATTGACCAAGGAAGCTTGGTACACCACAGGAACCCTCATCACCACCTGCTGTACCTGGGGCAGGTAAACCCAGGCCTCCCTTGGCTGTCCAGCTCGTTATGGGATCTGTCACGGGCGCTAACAACGTGTCATGTGTGGTCTCGCCAGGGCACAGATAATGAGCTTAACCAAATGGACGGCAGTGGAGGGTTTACATCACGTGTAATGGGAATGTTAGAGTGGTCCCAGCTGAATCTGAGCAATCCAGGCTGAATGGGAAGTCAGCGAGCCAGCTGACTGGGAACAATAGGAAATAGCCTTTGAATACACAAGGTGCCAGCAAGAGCTTTCATTAGCATTTATCTAGATTACTCACTCCCTGCCTGCCTGCCTATGACCGCGGCTGCAAAATCCCCTTTACCACAATACCTGGCTCCGGCTATCAGACGTTTGCTTTTGTGTCCAAAAGCTAATTCCCAGGGAACAGAAGAAGGTGGGAAGCAGCCAGACTGCCACCACAAAGGGGAGGGTGCTGCTCTTGTCCCCGGGAAGCTGGAGGTCCTGGACAGACAAGGAGGGAATTGCTACCACAGACCACAGCCTGGTTTTGCCTTTTGCATGTGTCTTAGTTTCAATTTGCAATCTCTCAGCCTGCAACTGCAAACCTAATCTAAATTTTGCTGCTTAAATGTTTGATTTATTCCTTGATTAAGCCTGCCAGGTGCTGGCAGGTAAAGGGAATCCACAGGAGACTGATGCACTTCAGGTGTCCCGCCTGTCTGCACGGGATAGTGAATCAGAATAAAGAGGGAAATGAAGCACTCATGAGGGACCTGCACCCTGGAGGGGATCATTATTAGGGAACTCAAAGGCTAAAAAGCACTCTCTGCCAGCTTTTCAAGGGTAGGGACTGGCACTGCCAAGGGTTGGCTCTTGGACAGCAGTTCCCACCAGCAAGAATAAACTCGTGTCCTTTGTGTGAGGAGCAGATGGCACACAGCTCCTGCTCGGAGCTGGCCAAACACCAAACCCAGCTCGGGGCTGGGAGTTCCTAATGCTGGAGTGGCTGCCTGCGATATCAGTGATGGCTTGGCATTGTTTGTTTTGTTTCTTTAAATGCAAGTTGGCTTTCCTACTCTGCAGTAACCATTTAACATTGTATTTCTGTACATATACTTAGTAAGTTCTGTTTAAACAAGTGATTCCCATTTAAGCAGTGTGATTAGGGAAACGTTTGCTTAATGTATCAATACTTTAATTACTTTTCTTGTTTTTACAAATATTTAAGACTTGTGAGAAACAAAAGCTAGGAAAAAGAACAGCTGTGACTTTATAAATAATTCTTGCTTTGGTGTGTTAAATAAACAGAAGTCATGGAACTGTACAGATGATGGTTACCCAGAGTGCTGTGAAAGAGAACTGTGTTACACAACCATACTTCAAAGTTAAGTATCTGGGATTTTTCAAAGTGTGAGAAGGTGTTTTTTAATTATAACCATTGGGTTGCCTTTATTAAAGCTTGAATTCCTCTGTTGGGAATGTGTTCAGACTAAGTTCTGTTTCCCTGTGTTTATTTGAAAATGCTCAATAATACAACCACTGATAGCTGTAAAGCGTTGGGTTCTCCATAATACATGTAATTAGTGTGGATCTAATTTAAAAATACCCTTCTGAAAAGTTCTTTGTTGAATACGTGAAAGCAAACCAGGATTTTCTATGGCATCGTGCAGGCACAATAATTAAATACATACACTAAATATAACAGCAAAAAGATCTCGGTTCTAGTGGGTTTGTTTTTTTTTTTTTTTTTGCATTTGGGCATAGCAATCTGCCTATGCATTGGAAGCTTCAAGACTGAGCCAAAATATTTAAACTAAAACATACCACAAGAGAGGATGTGAAAGCAAATGTAAAACTTTGGCTTTATTCCCATCAGTTAATGCTGCAGTCTTGAGATCCTTATTTGCTCCACTTAGCATCTCTGAAAGAGCTCCAATCCTCAGAAGTAACTTAAATGAAATGATACTTATTGTTAAACTGCTGAAGGAACTGTTCTGTCCTTGAAGCTCTTTACAAGTCCAATATCTCTGTAATTTATGCCCCTTGAGGAAGGCAATGATGCTTCAGGAGCATCACAGCCCCATCCCTGTAAGCACTGCAGGGATACAGCAGCTCCAACACTATTGGGTTAATTCAGCCTTCCATGAAGCAGAACGATGAGGTCAGAATAGGGTAAAAAACTGTTTAATATGCCACTGAGACCTTGTGATGGGGAGAACCAGGAGAGCTGACCTGCGGACCAAGGAACTCCTCCTCCCCCGAGCTGCCTCTCTGGGTGCTGATTACGGCAGTGCCAAGAGGTCTTGGTCAAAGCTGAAGGCAAAAGGTGATCCCTGAACCTGAGGATGTTCAAGCTGGATTTACAGTGATTACAGTGATGGAAGTGGGTGAAACAGGGTTTGAGCCGCAGAGGCCAGAGAATGAACTCATCAAAAAGGCAGTGCTCTTTCACCTGAGCATAACCAGCTCCAAAATCACCATCTGCCAGCTGTGACACTTCCAGCCCAGCAATGCCCAGCTGAGGGAAGGACCTGGAGGCAGGTCACACTCCTCGTCCTCTAGCTCGAATCCCTCGTCCTTTTTCCAATCATGACACAATAGAAGCAGCCACTGCAAACCACAAAACCAAAAGTACGGAAGGCTGGCAAGGAAATGAGAAAATCTGATTATAGGCTGGATTTGTGATCTAAAAGCTTCTTCCCTCTTAGCTGAAACCTCCACTTCCTCACAAAAAAGCATCTTTGATTTCCTGGTTTTGATGCTGCAACAGCCAAACTAATCTCTGTAATTTTTTAATGGGTTATTTAACTATTTAAGAAGAATGACAAATTTAAGCTTGCACAAATTGTCACTTTTTACATGGTGAAAGTGCTGTGGTTATTGTTAGCAGTTACAACAATATACAATAGTAGATTAGGAAGATTTAAGGGAAGAAAGTGGATAATGAAAGTACAGGTGTGTGGATTCAAATGTTAGTTTTACACTTGTGTTTATAAGGTTCTCATATTCTCAGATCTGAAATTACTTACAGAGCATCAATCCTCATTTTGATTTTGCTGTGAAATATCACTTTAGAGAGACAGTATTGGTAAGCACAGGCTGCTCTGAGTGATGGTTATTTCAAAATAAGAATGTTTTCTGTAAAAGTGATAATGCACTTTTAATCATCTCAGAGCACACAAAATGATTCGGTGGACATGAATGCTGCATAAAAACTATTGACATAGTACTTCATCTTTAAAACTGATAGACACGTGCCCCTAAAGCTAATAAAGTTCATTCTAATACAAACGAGGAAGTAAAATAGTATATCATAGCCTGTGATGGCTTTGGCTCCTGATCATATAACTGTAGCCCAGGGACAAAGAAAATTGAAGTGATTTAGAAAGGTACCCAGTAGGATATATCTGATATTAGGCAGTTTGCTGAAGCAAAACAGTAATGTCAGAGAGATACAAAGGTGTAAAATCCATTTGACTGTGTCCAAGTGCTCCTGCTCTCTGACCTTAATGTCTCCAGATGAACTCCCCTTAGGGTCAGCTGAATAATGCTTAATAACCTATGGCCAGAAACTGCCAAGACCTGCTAAGGATCACAGTCTTCACTTTTCTGTTTTAGCTCCTGTGTTCATATTAAGAATTTTAAGCCATTTCCATTTGAAAAGATATTATCTTTCATTTCTCAGTTTTTACTGCTCCACACTTAATATGAAACAGAGCAAAACAGGAATGCCACCTACGCTTCATTAGGTTTTATATTAACCACCCGATGAAAAGAATATGTGGGAATATTAAGTATTAATGGTAAATGGCAGTCAGAATGCAAGGACTTGCTTATATGTTTGCCTTTATTTTCATTTCTAGGTTCAGGTGGACAATGAGGGGTTTGATTGCTAATTCTCAGCTAGAGCTCCTATGCAGGGAAGACCCAGGAGACGAGCAGACCTTCAATGAGACAGGATTTGAGTCTTTTAGGAACAAAGGAAATGTAAGTGTTCATTTCTGTCTTTGAAGTTGGGAAAGATGTGTTTTCAGTGAAGAAGATTGGCATTAGCTGCAGAGCTGGTGTGTGTGATTAATTCCACTGTGGGCTCTCAGAGGGGACAGCAGTGACTCTGCTGGGGACGTGAGGCAGCAGCAGAGTTGGTGCTGCAGCAAAAGTACAGAAACAGCACATCAGGTGTGTGGGGTAAGAGGGACAGAGGGAAATGGAGACTGGCTGGCTGCAATCCCAGAGCCAGGCTGTGTCTGTGCTGGGAATTCACCAATCCTGAAACTATGGGAGGATACAGAAGGTGGCTCAGGTCCTACCCAGTGCAGATTTCCATTGTTTAGCTCATGAAACACACCAACAATACACAACAATATTCACTTCCCATTTGTCCTCTTTGCAATGTAATCTCACCAGCCTATGGAATTGCAGCGGTGCTGGTTCATGTCTCATTTCATTATAAAATCAATCCTATTGCAAAAACATTGACTGGATAAAAGACACTCTAAGTATTAATGCCTTCTCTGACACAAGAAGGACACTTATTGTGCTTAACCCAGCTCGTCAAGAACAAGGAATTCTGGTTCAATGAGGAAAGTCACAGGAGCATTTAGGCTGGAAAAGACCTCTGAGCTCATCAAGTCCAAGCATTAATCCCTGTTGGAGGGCACAAAATGCCCAGTTTTGTTCCTTCTCCAGGCCACATCACCTGGCTTCATCCTCAGAGGCAATGGAAGTGATTTTCACCTGTTATTAGCAGTGTATTTCTGGGAAGGCCTGTGAATCAATGTTTGCCTTAATGAAAGACATAAATTACCCACATTGGCTCTTGTATTGGCCAACTGCATGGAGTTATCCCACAGCTGTACTTCCTCTGCCATTTCTTCCTTTAAAATACACATTCTGATAAGCACTATTGATCAGGCTGTA
This sequence comes from Pycnonotus jocosus, assembly GCA_013400435.1. Lineage (NCBI taxonomy): Eukaryota > Metazoa > Chordata > Aves > Passeriformes > Pycnonotidae > Pycnonotus > Pycnonotus jocosus. The sequence continues at coordinate 102,405 of VWYP01003600.1, read as the reverse complement.
TGGAAATGAATACACAGATATAAATACTTGATAAAAGAAAAGGCAAAGTATACAGGGAATCAACCCAGAAATGATCATTCCTATCAGAAGACAAATTCCCACTAATCTTGTCATTTCCAGTGAAGCCTCAGAGCTGCTGGTTTTCCCTAATCCAGGAACTGCATTCCAGTTTTCCTGCAGACTGGTGTTTCTCTGCATTTCTCTGCAGAAATAAACCAATGTCCTTGATAAGAATTTTACCTACAGAATGGAAGCCAGAATACAAATGTTAATTAACAAGATTATCCAGTAGCAAACAAAATAAGTGGTTGTGATTCTTTCAAAGTTGTATTATGTATCCAGAATTTTCATCCTGGTGGCTGACTGCAGCATGAACTGGGATGCAGAACTTGAAAGGTTGTGTGATTGATGGTGTGACTGTATTTGAAATATTTTTATGGTTTGGGTTGCAGTCTGGTGTGGGGTATCAGGTATAGATGGGAAATAAGATTTCAATGACATTTCTTAGCCCCTGTCTATCTTTGCTCTCCTCTGTTGTTTCCCCAAACAAGAGGATTTTGCAGAGTGCTGCATTTTCTTCTCAAATTATTTTTGTCTGTTCTGACCATGATGATGACAGAAAACTCAGATTCTGTTTAGGACACAAATCTGCTGGACTGCACGTACATATCTAGAGGCACAATCACATGGCTGAGGGGAAGAAACTCTGGATTTCTGAGAAATACACCTATGAAAACATTAATTAAGTCACAGATGAAGCCCAGATGATGAGGCTGCCTACTTAAAACACTACAGTGGTTGCAAGTATGATGATCAACACAATTTTCTGTGCTATTTAATTTTTTTTTCGGTTTCTTGGCTGTAGTAGGAGGTTATAAACTGCCAGGCATGTATTCCTAAGTCTTTGAAATCCAAGTTGCTCTCTGCTTTCTTTGAGTTTCATGTTCTTAGCGGAGGAGAGAAATCACAATAATTACAGCTTAAAATAGTCTCATTTCATGGTGTGGCTAACAAGTGAAACTACAAGTAATGATGTAATCTAACATGTCAAAAAAGAAAATGAAAAGAGGAGACAGAAGGCAGGACGGAGCCAAGGGATGCGATGTGCCATGTCATCTTCTAATTAACTAACTGATCCTTTAAACTGTCAAAATCAGCCAGGAACTCCATGGCCCAGTGTCTTATTAATATTCATACTGGGCCACGAGAAGCTCTGATTCCAGTCCCAGTGGTTATAGTTAAACATTAAAAAAATAAAATAAAAAAAAAGCCTGGCTACCCAGGGCTGCAGGAGCTTCACATTGATAGGGAAATGAAGGCAGGCCACCCAGCTCCCCAACCCTCTGCTGGGGGAACCCTCCCAGGGTGCAAATTGATTCCTGGATTATTAGGGGGGGGTTGTATATAAAGAAAACCCCAACCCCAAACAATTATTTTTCCTCTTGCTACGAGCTGCTGCATTGTTAATCACATTAAGCTCCACGTTGTCAAAGGAAAGAAAGATGCATGGAATGTTCTGCAATATAAGCCCGTTTTTAATTTTGCCCACACCAAAGGAATACGCAGTTAATAAACCCCGGTTGTTTGGAGGAATGGGGGAATTCATTTGGCCATGTAGGATGCAATTGAGGATTGTTTTTGCAGAAATCTGGGGCCCGCAAGAAAAATAATCTTCCATAATCTTCTTATAATGCAATTATTCTCTTACATTTCAGCCTGCCAGTCTCTTCCTACTCCCACTAAGCAGTTTCCTGAACCTTGAAGTCTAAGGGAGCAGCTGACATTTGGTTTCTCCATTCATTTTCTGCTTAATAATTCATGGCAGGACAATGCTTTAAAAAAAATAAAAATAAAAATCCTCTCTGCTCTGAATTACATGGACTATTTTGGGGCCCAGTCTGCCACAGGCAGGGATGTGCCTGTGTGCAGTAGGAGATGGGGATGAGGAGGTAATTCAGCACCTTCTGAAGTCAAAAGGAGTTTGTACATCAGCCTTTTACAATTAATTTCAAGCCCAGACTATTTTGAGGGCAGTTAATCTCGTTTTATACTTGCCATTTCTAGCTGTGCATGGCATAGTAGAAAGCAATATATTATGTAGCCCTTTATAGCAGCATGATCAGTAAAGGAGTAGCTGAGCCATAAATCACATGCTGTACCTCTGAATGAAAAATAATTAAATTGTTGGAATCTCATTAATGGATATCCTTTATTTAATTGATACACTAAAGGAAAAATATCTTGGTTTACCTCCTGTTTCTTCTTTTCTTTTCCCTGCCCTTGCCAGTTTCCTCTGATATAACTTCTTGCATTTTGACAGAGCACGTAGAGGAAATAAAGCCAATATTTCCCACCTCAGCCACCCAGTGCAGAGCCTGTGTAGGTCCCTGTTCCTGGGAATCAGCTGGTGAGGAGTGGCATTCCCTGGGAATTGCCCTCCTGATGCTGTGGGCTGGCCCAGCACCTCCTGCATCCCACCAGGACCATCCCAGCAGATGGATTTGGGGTTCTCACCACAAAGCACTCTCAGCCCTGGGTCACAGCAGCCCAGTTTGTGGTAGCTGAAGTAATTTTCCCTGGTTTTCCATGAGCCTGGAGCAATGTCAGAGTATTTTGGGACACTAGAACTGGTGCTGTGGAGTTCTTGTCTTCTTCTCTTTGTGAACACATCAACCCTGGGGCAAGATGTGCATCAAAACATCCACACCGTGCCCATGGAGAGCTGGGAATTGTCTGGGAACTGCTCAGTGCTTTCTCATCCCCCCCTTAAAAAAAATTATCTTCAAGCAAAGCTATCAGCCCAAATATTTAACATCACATTTTTAACTCTGTTGTTTAAGCTCTATTATGGATGAAAGGCAGGCTTCATTAAAGAAAAAAAAATAAAATTAAATACTCCAAAGTGTCTATCAGCTGGGTTAACATCAGGCACTGAACTGCCAGACCACAAATCTTGAATATGTTGACGCTAAATGTCTACGAGGAGCATATGTTATGGATCAAAGAACACACTGATTAATCCAGCAGAGACAAAAGTCTGTCACTTTGGTCATGGTGCCATGATACCACAGAAGACAGGGCTAAGGAAGCACATGAATAGAAAACAAATGCCAGTGAAAGAAAGAAAAGAGGGAAAATGAGGTTGCCATCTAAAATAACAGTGAAATGCGTTCACCCATGGATGCAGTCTCTTAATGCATTTCCTACTTTTTAAAAAATGAAGTTCTCAAAGTTTTGGGACAGATATGAATGTCTATTTCCCTGCTATCATTTTATTAATCTAATTTTATATCAATTCAAGCAGTCCATAATTTTTCTTGTGGAAGCTGTCTACATGAGGCTGTCTGTTTCCATTGGTACATCATGAAGGAACAGGAATCTGGAATAACAGCAATGCATTCTGAGCCAGATTGTTTTTCTCCAGTAGTTTGTTGGTTTATTTTGCATTTCTGCCAAGCAGTTTAGCAGAGCAGTGTCTTGTTCATGTGCAGTTTTACTTCAGTCCTTCAACTGAGGTGTTAAAGTAGAACACACTCCTCTTAAAATCTACTTGAAGGCAGAGGAAGACTTCTTCTTTTTTAGTATTTTTAAGTAATTTTCCATTCAATATCACAGGCATGAGCACATCCCTGTATCTGGTACATCTTCCTTAAAGAATGCTTCAGAAAAACTCTCCCATAACTTACAAAGCAATGCTTATTTCAAACATTTTCCTTTTAGTTTTGGTATTTGTTTGAAAGTGTTTCAAACATTTGCTTTCTCTGCATTCGTATCTTCTTCCTCACTGTAGCATTTAGTTTTTAATTAGAAAGGAGGGTAAAAAAACAACTTAGGAAAATGAGACTTCCCTAAATTCAAGCCTTAACACTGACAATATTTCTCGTGCAGGAGGTAGCAAAGCCAATGGTCTGTGAGGATCCCCTGATTGTGAACTGGGGGATCTGTACACAGGTTACATTCAAGGCCACCAGATTTTCTGGCAAGAATGGGATTCCCAGCACCCTTTTTAGCTTCCAGGAGAGTCTGTGGCTGAGCTCTGCTGCAGGGCTCCCAGTCCTGGTGTCATTCAGAGTTCTTTTAATGCATCCCCTGCGTTTTGACAAGGTGGCCACCTTCATCATCATAATATCCTGTCCATGCACATGCAGTTGGCTAAATTGATGTATAATGCATGAACTAGGTTTCTCAAAAGCAGTCTATGAGGGGGTGTATTAACCAGAGATGTTTTGTCAATTTTCCATTTCATTTGGGTTACATTACAGATAAGTTATCAGTAATCTCAGACGAGAGGTATTTGTGTGTGAGCAGCTCTGCATATTTTATGCTGGCAATAGCTGTTTATGCCATGGTACCCTGCAAGCATGTCAGGAAGCACATGCACCCTCAATTTTACCTGAATTTATTGCAAAGTGATGCCAGGGGTTTTCTGGAGGAATAACCATGGCTGTATCCAGGAGATTCCTTTAACAAGCCACTGCTCAGTTGTATTTGCCCTTAGCTTGTTTTTCTGCATAATTTAAAAGACAGCTGTCACAGCTACCTGCTGTCCTGCCTGAAACCCAGACAGTGTTAAATAAACCTGACATTTGTGCAGTGCTAAAGAAACCCCACACCGGGCCCAGCCCTCTCCATGAGCCTCCCTGATCCCATTCCCAGCAGCCAGGCTGGGCTACAGGGAAAAACAACAGCGACAACTCATCACATCACGTTACACTGCCAGAATGAGCAGCCCCTCCCTCAGAGAAAGAGTTAAAGTTAATTGCATGGTAAAGACCATGAGATCAGAATCCTGGGACTCAGGAACTGATTTATGCACTGCAAATGTGTATATCCTTTGCAGAAAGGGCCATTTCCTGTTTAAAAATGTAAAAATACTTGATTAAACTCTGCGGTTCCCAAACCAAACACATTACACTCTTTAGTCCATTAAAACTCTGCGAGCCCGTTACTTATCGTGCTGTGATGGATTGATTGTATTTAATCTCTCCTCCTTCTGAAGTTGTTTTCATTTCCTGCAGCTCTGTGCCCTCCCAGCACCAACACACCAGCAGTGCATTCACCGGCCGCCAGCAGAGCTGATTATAAAAATCTATTGTCACTTGGACAATGTTTATATGAAAACAGCTACATTTTATGAGTCATTATTATTATTGTTATTATTGTCAGAAACCCAGATGGAAGCTGGAGCAGATGGCAATAAGGACACCTGAGCAGGCACCACTGAAAATTCTTATCTTCTACCATTAATTTAAGTCAGTGTCAGAAGGTCTGATACATTCAAATGATGCTGCACCGCATTGCTCTAGGAAAAGCACTTTTTAGCTGAACCTAAATACAGAGTAAACATGTTTCCTAAAGGGGGGGAAAAAAAAAGTGGATCTTGACCTTTAGTCTAATTATCCAATAATAGTTTGCTATTTACCGAGAAACAAAGGTAAATACTGTTAGCAGACCAACCTTCCCTGCTGTATTAAAAACACACAGGGGCAACGGTGCAGTCAGACCTTTTCTTTCTCACACCTACTCAGGGACTTTTTGTACAGCTGAGACTCTCTTAGAAGTGTTAATCAGGCTGGTTCAAGGAATTTACGAAATAGAAACTCTCACCAAGTTGGAGCACAGTGCAAAGCCCCGGTGTACAATATTAGTGTCAGAGATAATTAATTTCCTGAAAGATCAAGTTCAGGAATCTTTTGCTGTGGAGTTTCTGAGTCGTTGCTCATTTCATGGTTTAGGGCTCTGTTTATCCTGAGATTGGTGAACACATACAAGCTTCTTAAAGCTGTTTTCCAGGTCTGTGCTTCTGAATGATTTCCTTTCTCTCTGCCACTCGCACATTTAAAAATATGAAGTGCAACATCAAAAAAATTGCTAAACTGCAGTATTCACAAGTTCACCTAATTTCAAAAGAATGGAGTAATTTTTTAAAGCCAATGTGCGTTCTTGGAAAGGTCTAATACAGATCAATTCTACTGTAGACTATTTTATATCAAGAGGGGAAACTGTCTGCTTGATGTTTGTTTTCACTTAAAGAGCTCTTCTTAGCAGTGTCCACCCTAATTTTTCTCCTACCCCCTTGGTGTGTATGAATTCTATTGTGAACTTTCTCTAACAAACTTGGGAAAATGGTGACAGAGAATTACTGACTTCATAATTCATGGAACACTAAGGTTGGTGCTTTTTCATTTCTCTTAAGCACAGAGATGTAGCTAAAACTCAGGATTTGCATTGATGCTTTTTCAATTCACTGTGGTGATCAGGAGGCAGAACTAATGGGAGGGCTTCTGAATTATTGCATGTAATCTGAATATGTGGTTCAGAACAGCAGTAAAGAAGTACAGAAGAACAGTAGTAAAGAAGAAGGGAAGAATTAATGTTCTTCCAACAAACACATGGCTTCTGAGTGGTGGGAGGCAAGAATTGCTGTTATAAAATGTAATGCAGCCAGAAATCTCCAAAAGGTGTCATGTTGGGATTTTTAAATGCCTAACATCAATTTAATTCAAAACGATGCCCAAATGGAAAATAGGATTATTTTATCAGTTAACTTATCTCCAGGAATCTAAAAAGCTTTGACTCATCAGTCAGGTATAGTTAATGCTACACCTTTCAGCTCTTCAGTAAGTCATTTTTCAGATCACTCTGACTGTGTGGCTTTTAAAATTGACCATTTGCTGGAGAAAGTGAATCAACAGGAAGAAATGGTGTGAATTTTTCCTGCTGCTGTGGATATAGCCTTTTGGTTGCTCTGGTAATTACTTGGATCAGACAACAGGACTCGTGTGATTAGCCTGCAAACTTTGCTCTGACCTGGAAGAGAAAAGATTAATCTTTTTAATCTTTCCAACTGTCACAGCACACCCTGGCATTGTGCTCTTGGTCAGGGGGGTAATTTCTTAAGTCGCATGTTTGGGGTTAAAGTCTTGCTCTTGAGTTGCAATATGTGACTAGGGTTTAAGTAACTGTTATGTGTGATTAAGAGTAATTCTGAGCAATTAAAGAAAACAGTTCATTTGTAGCAGGTGGCAGAGACTTAAAGAAGATAATTACTCTTTTTAGCCATCTGTGTTAAGTGCCATTAGCAGAATTAAACTGGGATTCACCACTTTGAAATTTGAGGCAAAGTTATTTTCCCTTAACTACAGAATATAATATTGTTTAGAGTCTAATTACAAAAAAAGAGTAATTTCACCCTGCTTGCCACGAGGTGCCTATTTGTTAATTTTGTTAAAAATGTTGGCACTCCAAGATATGATAAATTGGACAACTGCTTGTACTAAATGTCTTTGAACGATGTGTTGGCTCTGAGAAGCTGTTCAACTTTGAGTGAGTTTATCCTGAGAAGCCCTGATCCGCAGTGACAAACTTCTGCTGAGGAGAAGAAACATTTCTACCCTTCTGTCAGGTGTCTGGAATACGCCACTGCCCTTCCCAGGTGCTGAGATATGGAAAATACACATCACCAAAGGAAAAAAAAGTGAGCAGGGGAAACCTTTCCTGGAGGAATGAACACACAGTGCAGGAATTCCTGCCTCCTGGAAGCACTGGGAGCCTGCAGGGGGTACAAACCAAATCCTTGCTCTCTCCAGCTGTGTGATGATAGCACCAAGCACTGCTGGAAATGAGAAGTACAATCCTGGAAAAGCAGTAATCTCTAAAAGTTTGGAATTTTTTCCAATTTCACTGTTTTCTGGTAATTATAAGGAGGCTGAGTTTCATGACTCTAGGACCTGTGCGTTGTTTTACCTTCTGGTATTTATCAGTTGTGTCTGTACTGTACTTTCACTTTGGGTTTTAGGATTCTGGTAAAATTCAGACACAGTCTCACTCACTGTATTAAGGTTACTCTGGAAAAATTGCGAATTTTTCCAAATGCTAATGGAGCTTTTGATTATAGAAGTACTTGGGCTTGGGATTTCTTACAGTAAACTTTAATCACCAGTAGGAGTTTTCATGTCTACAGGATGATCCCAGCTAATTAATGAATCTTTCTTACTGATTAATACCAACGACATTTAATTTAAAAATGGGTGGATTAAGTTAAGAGAATTTTATCAGGCTTTAATGACTGTAATGACCAATTATAAATTTAAGGGTATATTAGGATTCCTCTCATGTGTGAAACACTTTACAATAGCATTTTTCATAACCTGAGGCTGTATTTATTGGCAGTACTTGTGTAACTCAGTGCCAAAATTAGGCTTTAGCAAGGACAGGAACAGGACACCTCCAAGGACACTACAATAGGGCTGGGTTCAGGAGGTGCTGCTCTCTGAAGGCAGCACAGGACAGGGATCTGAGATGGTTTTTAAATAAGGAACAGGTTCACAACCTGAACCTCAGTGATGTAACAGATGTATAAGAAATGAAAGACTGAGGATGGATTCCTCAAAATCTCATTTATCTCCCTAAGAGCATTAAGAGACAGCATCAGGACTTTTTGATGCTTCTGGAGCGGCATCTCCAGCTCTACCAGAAGTTTTGATCTTTTCCTTTTTCAGCAGACTCGATATGAAGAGAGCTCTGGGCGATTTGTGTTGGCAAACTTGGATTAACAAAGCTGCTTTTTGTTGTCAAGAAATACATTTCTCTCAGCATAATATTAAAATGGAAATGTAGATACAGACATCCAGAGTCATCCAAGATTCTTTCAGACATCCATGCACCTGGCAGGTGGGATGCAGGGCTCAGGAGGACCTGCAGTATCTGGAGGCCAGTCCTGACATTCCACAGTGCCTAAAATGCCACTAAACTTGGATGTTGAGGCAGCAGAATCCCAGTTCTGGCATGGCATGAATGCTACTGCCAAGCTGATCAGGCTGTTGGAGCAAACTGAGTTGTAGCTACATCCAGATGAATTAAATACACATTTACACAGATTAGATGTTATTCTGTATAAGGTTTCTCACTCTGTTTATTGTGCTTTGGTCTGTAGACATTGCACTGTTCTCATGGCTGGTGAGATGTCTTTGTTTGAAATAAAAACAATGTTTGCTATGGAGGCAATGTAAGCATGTTGAATCCTAATGAGTAGGTTTATGTTAAATATACAGGACATTTATTCAAATCTCCTCTGTGAACCAGACACTCTGGGAGTGATGCTGCTAAGCCAGCTCTGCTGTGGAGCTGTGTGTCCTTCCCAGATTCTTCTCCCTTCATTATTTCCTTCCTGACCTGTATGCTGGGACTGGTACAAAAGAAAGGAGTGGGAGGCAGAGATTGTGCAGGAGAACAAAAGCCCTTCAAATAACTCTTTTAGACACTTTTCACACTTTAATTGAATAAATTGTACAGAAAATCCTATGTCTGTGGTATACAACTCCCCAGATGCTCTCAGCTACCATATCCACAGCTGCTTATATTCAAACTAGGTAATTTAATACACTTTTATCTGTATATATTGTACAGTGTCTTTTAAAATCAAATGGCTGGGAATTTTGACTTGGAACAAAGCAAACACCCTGTGAAGGGACACTGCCTCCCTCCTTGGATGCTGCTGTTCATCTCTGAGTATTTGAGCACCGATTAAAAAAAGCCCTTTATGCTGATGTATAAACCCTGTTTTCAACCACTGCGTAATGTCACTAACATGACATCCATGCACAAAAAAAAATGTATGGCTCGTGGCAGTTGGCAAATCAGCTCCTGCCTGGTGCTCCCCAAGGGCAGGGATTCATGCATGAGGCTGCCAAAAGAAGGGTCATGATTCAGTTTGGCAGGGGCATAGCCTGGACACATTTTCCTTTAATTGCTCCTTGTCATGTGAGATGTGGTCCTGGGTGACACTGTGGCTAGAATAATACAGAAAATAAAAGCTCACTATCTCACCCATGCCAGAATCTCTAAATGCTCTGTTTATTTTTGCCAGTGATCGCTAAAGGAAAAATAATTAGTGTTTCATTTTCTCCCACTTTTTTCCCCCTCCACACTTCTGAGTGATGCAGGAATCAACATAAAGGAATGGCAGTACATGAAACCATTTTTCTGGCTGAACTCTAATCTTATAGTCAAACTGCTTGTGCCTCATTTTGTAACTTCATCAGCACGGGGAAGAGAGACTAAAGATGCTTCCTAAGTGTCCCTGTAAAGCCTGATGGCCAGGGATGTCCTACAGGTCCCTCACAGTGGGAAGTGCTGTAATTGTCAGCTCCATGTCCCTCCCCTGAAGAGCTGCTCTCTCTGGTGAAGGCAAGGAAAGAAATGTGAACAAGATTTTACAAATCTGGCATATGGCAGAGCAAGTGCAGAGGCTGAAAGTGGCTCAGCAGCTACAAACTACAGGGAAGAACATCACTCTGAACATAATGAAACTGCTTCTGCACCTGGGCACCCTGCACTCCAGGCTGGGTTCATTGGAGGTGCAGTTTCAGAACTGGGGAGGGAGGAACTGCCTCTGCTCCAGAGTAAATTTGCTGGAGATGAGGAACATTACAGGAAGAGATGGGAATGATTTTTTTTGTGTTAACACGACTGAGATACCTTCCTTGGTAAGACATTGTGCCTCCAGGAGGCAACCCTGTGGTTTGCATATTATTGCAGCCTTCTTAGAGTCCCTTGACTGGGCTCAGATCTCACAAAACGGTACAAACTGACCATGAAGGACTGCAGAGATTCCACTGCCATCACTGAACCACCAGGTACAGAAGTGTCCTGGCCTGTCTGATGTGTCCCCTGACACAGGGAACACTGGCCTGGCCTTGGGGCAGCTGGAGAAGCTCCAGCCCAGGGCAGAACTTGAGGCAGCAGCAGGAACTGAAGGTGGCTGAGGGACACAACCCTTTGCAGAGCCAGCAGAGAGGACACTTCAGACAGAACATGAACACTGACCCAAGAAGTCATCCAGGAGAGCCAGACCACCCTGGCTTTCCAGGCACCAGCAGAAAGGTCTTTGTCTCACTTGTCCCCGGTAAGCTCCTTGTGCAATCATCATTAAGAGTGTGTCAAGTGTTTGAAGGAATCAGCTGTTTAATTGTATGAAAGCAAAGGTTTAACCACAAAAGCTGCCAGGCACTCCCACAATTATCATTTATCAGCCAAACAGAATGTCCTCGGGTTATGTATTCATCAAATGGTTATCGATTTAAGCTTTGGGCATTTTACAAGATTAGAAATTATTACTTGTGATTTAAATAGTGTTTAGAGGACAGAAATCAAATATAAACCAGTGTGTTTATAAAATGACAGGCTTTTATAAAATTGCACAACAGAAATATTGTAGAACAGGAGCCTCCTTCCAGTGCTTTCAAACTAAAGAATGGTCTCCATACACAATTAGCCAAGTATTAAAAATACACTGGGCTCATTTTTCATGTCAAGGGTGCTCTTCCCTGTGACTCTGTTCAGAGTATTAGAGAATATCAGGTGGTCTGATTAATGTGAGAACACAGAAACATGAAAGGCTTCTTCTTCTGCTTCTTCCTCTTTTGTTCTAACAGTCCAATTAGTCAGAAACACCCCCAAATTGACAAAAACTCCTTCAGTTTTCATTTGAAATGCAGACAGCAGTCATGCATTGGGTATTTGTACTCTACTGGAACTGGTGGCTGGTCACTCAGGAGAGGTGCTGGCAAATTATTTGGGAAATCCTCCCACCCAGAGAGAGGGCAGCCATCACCCCACACACATGGCCAACAGCTCATGGTCCCACACAGAAATGCTGGGCTCCTCGGCAGGACAAAGCCAAGGCAAGCTCTGTCCAGGATGGAGATCTAAACAAATTATCTACTGAACTGTGTCTCTGGAACAGCTTCATCACATCCAGGTAATCACACCCTGAAGGTGGAGCTGATCTTTGGGCAGGGCTCAGTGAGGACATCCCAGGTGCTGAGGATGAACCCAACCAGCACAGGGTATCCCTGCCTCAAACACCAGCCCAGAGGGGCAGCCGGGGCACATTCCCTACATCCCAGCCCTTGTGGAAGCTCATTGAAGGCTGTGTTTATATACACAAAAGCAGCATCATTTAATGTTTTCCCTTGGCCTTTGTAGGCTTGGCCTCTTGAAGTGTGACATTTGTTTACAGGTGAAACGTGTTTTAAGTGAAGGGCATTTCTCACAGCAATTTGTCTGTGTCTAAAGAGCCCGGGGCAGGGGGTAGACATTTACTTAAAGAACCTTTAGACTACTTTAACCAGGCCTTTGGGACCTCCCTAGTGACCAGCCTATAACATGGCCTTCTGTAGCATTTCTCTGTGCTATTCCCTTTAATTGACTAACCTCAACTCTGGCTGTTCAAAATCACTTTAACCCAAACATGCCCCCGGTCTGAAGCGCCTAATGACCTTCCCCTGGCCCTAAACACATATGCTGAGACAATGCAAACATCATTTGGAAGATGAGTAAATTCAATAACCCAATTACCACTGCACCAAAATACCATTTATCAAAGCCTGGCCACAGCAGTTCAGATCTTTAGCTCTCTCTGTTTCGATGGCCCGGCATTTGGGTGAAAGTAACTAATCGATTTAGGAATGATTAAATAGAAATTTGTAACACTTGGCATTATTAAACCTTCAATCTTCATTACAACTGCTTAACAATTACATCATGGGCTGTGTAAAATACATTAACAGTAGCTGGAAACAATCTCCTCATAAATAAAGACAGCAAAGGTATTAGACTGGCGTTCAATAGGAAGTCTAATAAAAATACATACATTGTGGCATTATTAGTAGGTTGTAAATTCCGAACTTTGGGGGCGCTTCAAGACTGAGAAATTTTAAAAGCCCAATGAGAATCTCCCAGTTGGTATTTAACACTGAACTCATTTATTTTAAAAGGTCTAATTTAGTGGCAGAGCCAGCAGCCTGAGGGCTAGAGCTGAACAACAGGTCAGCCCTCCATCCTCCTCAAATAGGAGAAACACTTCTTTACAGCCAGCCCAAATCCCAGGTTCTCTCATGGGTTCCACACTCTCATCCTTTGCCTGAAGTTCAGGGAGTTTCTAGTTCCACTTGCTCCTTTAGACATGCAGGAGAGGGTCCCCTTTCCCTCTTTCAGTACCAAAACATTCAACGCTTTATATAATTTTTATATTTTTAAAATAATTTCCAAAGTCCTTTAAAATTCTTATACTGAATTTTCCTACCATCTTTGTCAAAGCCTGACCTTCCCACAACCATCCAAACTGGGCAAATCTTTCTATTCATTTTGGAAGCGTCACTTCTTGCTAAAAGAAATCACAGCATTTAAAAGAAGTTACCCAGGCTAGCTATTACACAGATACATTTGGTCTGTGGATCACTAATCTAAAATATATGTTTATGTCCTAACACTTAGATGCTAATACAGTAGATCTCAAAGTGAAATATTTACCTCATTGAAATTCAGTATTTACATTAAATTTTGCATGTACTGAATTAGCCCTAGACCTGCTCCTTCCATCATCTGACAGATACATTATTCCAGTAAAATGTTTGGATTTAGAATATTTCCAAACAGTATTTAGAAAAAAAATACAGCATATTTTTAAAGCTAAAGTGAAGTTTGGTATGAATTGTCACTAAATGCATCTCAGTCATTAATGTGAAATACATAAAGCACTTTTCCCAGGGAGAGCAACGTGTGTTCCATGGATGTTTAGCGCACAACAGGGCTGTTATTAGACTTGCACAAATCTGATTTTGGGAAGTCCTGCTCCTCTTACCAGCCAGTTCTGATAATCAGCAGTGAAGTCATACATGTTAACTGTAACAATATTAAACCCTGGATTGATCGTGGGCTGGGAACTGGGAAAGGTGTTTTATCTCAGGGCTACTGGTTCGATTTATCCCAGGTCAGTGGCTGCTGAAATTTGTTCCAGCTGAGTGAGCGTCACTGTCCCATGGGAAGGAGCTGGGTGGGCCTGGATCAGGATCTGGGGAATCTCATTAAAATCCTACAGCAATCAGTACCCTTAAAACACAGCCAAGATGCTAAAAAATAAAGTATTAGCCTATTGCTCCAAATCAACAGGCTTACAAGTCATAGTGAAGTGATGGGGGAGGAAGTTTGTTTTGTTTCTGGCTCTCATATCCCACAGTGTTTCTCTAAAAACAGAGCTTGCCCTTAAAAGGCAAGGAAAGCTGATGACACTGATCCAGAGGGATGAAGCACATTTCTACACCCACGGCTTTAAAAGCCAAGTCCCAAAGTGTCTGAAGTCAACAGAAGGAATTCTGCAGACTTCAAACGCCTTCACATCAAGCCCTGGGGAGCACACGTGTCCCATGGGAACCTGAAGAAATTATCAAAGAGACTCGAAATTCAGATGCTTCCAGTTAAGTTTATTTTATGACCACACTGCATCAGAGATTATCTCTGTGACTGATATAAATTTATTTGTGTAGGGCAGGGCTAACGTCACCAGTGCCCCAGATCAGGCAGATCACATCCCAGGGCTGGCATCTCAAACTCTGGTGTGACAGAGTCTGTTTTCATTATTTTTCAAAATAAGATCTTAACCAGAAAATGTAAAATACGCCTTAACTTTTGATAACCTAATGAGGTGTATTTCCAATAACTCCCCAGGCTTGAATATAAATTTAGGATTCTGGTGGTGGTCTGAACTAATTCCCACATTACTGTCTGTAGTCCAGAGGTTTTGAATCCTGTTGATGCAAACTAGTATTTTATCTAAGGCTGATCCCCTACTCCATGTACAAATAAACTATTTAGGTCATACACCTGTGCTTTGCATCCAGCTTCGTACATGAGGCTTGTATGTGAAGTTCTGAATCTTTGACCATAATATATAGCAGATGTTATAAATCCCAGAATATCACAGCATCAGTAATTCAGGCATTGAAAACAGCCAGTGAGGAGCAGACAGCTTGTTTTAAATGAAGATTGCAAAGGTGCTGCAGCCAGGAGTGAAGAATTAAAGCTGAGCCCAGTCCCAAAGCCTGTGATAATGTGTGTTATTTAACCTCTGACTGAAGGTTCTCTAGCACCAAGCATACTCAGACTTTTCCTTCTGTCCCAGGATGTCTGAAGCCTGGACAGACAGCTGAGCCTGGTTAGGAGTGACAATGACTGGGCATCTTTTCAAATGTTTAACTTTGCTGAGCTTTGTTTAGCTTTTGCAGACAGTTTTAAGAGCCGCTACTGACGTACATCCCGCCAAGCTCTGTGCCGTGGGGCAATGGGCAGCAGATGGGGAAATCCTGCACCAAGCATGGCCAGGGTGTTATCAGCTCCCAGGACACAGTCCTTCCTACCTCCTTGCTAGAAAGACACTTTGAAATGGTTCCTAAAACAGCCACATATCCCTTGTGGCATGGTTGTAAGGATCAGCTGCCAGTGGGTGAAGACCTCAGTCCTGGGGATATTGGAACAGTCAGATCTCAAATAAGTAAAGATGTTTGAGTTCAGCTCTCTACACTTCCCCCTGGTAGTTCTTCTGTTTTTGTTTATTTACAGAGAAATAAAGAATATAATGGGGAACAGTAAAGCTAATGGAAAGCATTTCAGCTGGGTGTGTTTGAGTTGGCAGCACAATAATAACTGCAATAATCTCACAACAGCACTGGGTGTCTCAGAGAGCGAATCCAGCCTTCACTCATAAATGTCCAAGTGTTTATGGAGGAGGATAAATCCATTCCCTGAGTTCACCAGCTGCTACCGAGCAAGTTATCAGCAGTGTGTTTGAGATTTTCTGTGGGTGTTGCTGGGGAGCTGTGCCTCATCAGACAATTAAATCATCCGGGCACAGTGCTGGGTGTAACACGTTGTGCTGGCTGCAAACACCATCCAAGTGTCACCTGATCACCTGACACTGCTTTTATTTGGTAAGAAACCACACACCCACTGGTGTAAACCTGGTGTCTGGGAGATGTTGGCACAGATACCCTGATTATGTTGTCATCATTGTCACCTCTGTGCTGAGTCTGCTCCGTACTGCTGTGATTCTCTGGATCCAGAGGGATGTTTGAGGATGCACCAGGTGGTAGATTAAGAGAGCCACTGACAGTTCAACAGTAAAATTAACAAACTGATAAGAACGCGGGAGAATTAATTGCTTTTCCTTGAATTTCAGCCTCTCCTGTTTTTTCTTTCTGAATGTATAAGGCTGGCTCTCCAAAGAAACCACAGAGAAAAAGGGCATCAATCTCCATGTCCATCTTATTCATTTGCTAAAGCCTATATGCTGATTGTTCTTACAGAACATATAGCTCAAATGCACTCTTTAATTCATGCTTAAAGTTCTGAGGACCTCAAAGTTGTAACTAAATGAAGAAAATCCCAGTGTAAAATTAATAGGTGAATTTTTTTAAAGAACAATTTCAGTTCTCAAACGTAATTTTTGTGCTGGTATTTTTGTTGTTCTCAAAGAAACTCAAATTTCTAAAGCTGAATTACAACCTATGAAAAATGCAGTTACTGGTGAGGTACCAAACCAGCCATACTTGTATCGGTGCAAATGATACCATTCCAACACAATAATCAAATGAGTTTCTCATAAACTCTCCTGTAATCCAATAAAGTAACAGCCTTTGTTATAAAACCTTTATCAATCTCCATCTGTAATATTTACATACATATCACAGGGCATGAAAGGGACCTGGAACAACTGACAAGCAAACTGAGATAAATGACAAATAACCATCATTATAGCAAAAAAAACGAAAACAAAAGGCAGCATTATGTAGAAACTTTATCAAGTAATTAATGATCTATCTGGGAATAATTACATGTGACTCACCACTCCCATTTTCTTAAATGAATTTCAAAGCTATTAAATATCCCCTCAACAATAACCAGCATGTGAGACGCAGCTTTGCCTCTTTTGTCCACAAAATTTTATCTTAATCAGGGAATGTGGAGAGTCTTGGGGAGGAGCGGGCGAGCGGATGCAGCTGTCAGGTAGTGAGGGATGTGTGTGCTTGTAAGGACAAGGCTGGAAAATGGATGGAGAAATGGGATGAACTCATGGACTGGATCTTTTTATGGCTGGTATAAGGTGGGTCCAGTGAAAGCCTGTCACAAACTGTGGGAACTGGAAAAGCAGAAGACTTTTATGGCATTGCAATGAGCTTGCATGGACAGAGGTTTGAAATAGAGCTGAATTTTAGGCCGTGAAATATTTGGAGCATAGAAAATTTCTGAGCTGTGAAAAATATTAAACAAGCAACTATTGTATGCTGTAAGGTGTATGTGCAGTGTTTATTGATTGGCTTAAGTAGACTCTTGTAAGCTTTTAGGATTAGTCTATTAGCTAAGAAACTTTTAAAAGGCCTTGTAACAAGGAGAGCTTTGGCTTCTGTTGTTATAGCATGAGTTTTACCATCTTTTATGTCTCCAGCTTCACTGAGACTAATAATGAAATAAAAACTCGTAGAAAGACTCTCAGTTGCCCCATCCCATTATTTGATATTAAATCCAACACAAAATCTCTGGGATTTCTGGAGGGCAAAGCCAGGCTGGGAGCAGGATGATCCCTGATCAGGGATCCCAGAGAGCAGAAGGGTCTGAGGGGGATTTAAGTGCAGAAGATGCTTTATGCATGAGTAGCACATGCTCCCCTAAAAGTCTCAGTGTCACACTGTGATGCCTTCTTGTCAGGAGAAAAAACACAAGTGATGATGAGTGCAACCATGAGGACCTAAACTGGGGTGGATCAAACCCAGTGAGGGTCACAAACTCAGCAGGAGAGACATAAGATGTATTTTCAGTCCTTTTCCTGTGCAAAAGGTGAAGGTGTTACTCAAGGCTATGGATAGCGTGGGTTTGAGGACAGCACTGCACAGAGGTTTCTTACCAAGTACCCTAAAGACTCTTATGATGATTAGTATATTATTATGGAAGTTATTTGCTGCACTATATTAAAAATAAAGCAATCCAACTACTTTTTTTTTGCTATTGTGGGGACAGGGATGGAAAGAGCCACCCCGCCAGACTGAACTGCTCAGGTTGGGTGACTCAAGCAAGGAGTGTTTTGCTTTTGCAACTTGGCTTATAGAGAAGGGAAGTGCTGAAGTGCTTGGAGTGGTGATGGCTTTGTGACAAAGGAGAGTTTAGGGCTCCTGAGAATTTTTAAATGGAACTAAATAAATTAATCATTTCTATTGGACCAAATTTTGTACCAACTCCTCTGTCAGTTTTACTTCTTCATTATGTTTTAGGATGAGATTATTTTGCCTTTATATTAAGATTTTATCCCATTAATACACCTAGACTGTAACCTTTCTGGGCAAAGTCTGTGTTGATAAAGGTATGCATGAAAAAGTCAGTGCTTCAGCTGCATTCTCTCCTCATGCACAAAGAATGCAGCAGAACTCACATGCACAGACACCAAAGTTTTGTTCCTCACTGAACAAAATTCCCTCTCTTACAGTATGCAGCTGTTTTATTTCATGGCTACAGCTGGGTTTTCTTCTAAACCTAAAATTTGCTTTAAAATTGTACAGAAATTTCACTTATGAGCCTACTTTAATGGATTTCACATACAAGCTAAATATCTTGGGAAAAAAAAATCACCGAAACATCAGCAACCTTTAAATCCTATTTCAAAAGACACGGTCTTTGCCATTAAATCTTTTTCTTTTCACCAACAAAACTACATTATGCAAACTTGGTATGTATATGAGCTAGTTTATTGTCATTATTGGTGTTCTGTATGAGTGCTAACGACCTTGCATGAAGCAGACATAAATTATTTTCACATATCATCCCTCGAGTAGCTTTATGGAAATGCACAGAGTGATTGTCTACTGAGCTCTTCAATTAAATGCCAGAGAAAAAGTGACTTTGGTATGGTTTTGCCATTTGATTTCTTGGGATGATCCCATTCCCTGAAGTGACAGTAACCTACTTTTATGCTAAAGGGCAGTAGTTTGAAGGACCATATCAAAAATCTGTGCCTGTTGTAGCTAGCATTTAATTTCAACTCAATTAAATTGCAATTTGACTGGGGAGACATATATTTTAAATATTCAAATGCAAGCATTCAAAGACAATATTTTCATCCGAAAGAAGAAAAAAATGAATGCTTTTTGTGCAAAATTTTAGATTCTGTATCAAACCACAGGCCATGTTCACGCTGGATTGTTCATAGCACACAGGATGTGTAGGATGTAGATGTGCAGGAAATAGATGTTTAAAAACGTGAGTTGGTTTGATCTGGACAAAGTGTACACACACCTACTCAGTTTTGTAGTTATTCCCAAGCCAATGTACATAATGAGGGAAAGACAGTTTTACACAGGCACTCTGTGTGCTACAACTAAAATACATAAATCTGTAAATGTGTCTGTTTGTGGAGGGATCAGGTTTTGTTGCAACTTTTGGATCCAGATGTGAATTTTGGAGCTGGAACATTCCCAGCTGCCGTCCTGGCTTTGACCATTTGCTGTCCTCTCACTTGAGTGCTTGATTTAAAACTGGCTTCAATGGCACACCTGATGTTCCCAGAGAAGCCTTCTGGAGCTGACGTGCTGTGCTTAAAGGATTCTCAAACAACCCCATGAAGTGCAGCACAATGGAGGAACACGTGTGCATCCTGTTTGTGTAACTCCAGCTTCCCCAGGTGCTCCTGGAGTAAATTCTCCCACCTTCAACAGTTTTTCTCAAAAAACCCCCAAATCCAAACTCCCTCAGATTTTCTGCACTGAGCAATAAATATGTAACAACTGGATATATAGTATTTTAATTGTTTTGTATCTCAGGCTCAACCAGAAACATAAGAAAATAGTTGCATTATTTGTTTGCAACAGTTTTTTTTTTAATGCACTAGGCAATATATCCTGGCATCTCCTCACAGGAAAGTTAGTTTTCCTTAAAGAACTCCTCCTTTGTCCTCTTAGTTTGAAGGAGAGCAGCCTTCCTCTGGGAAATAACACCTGAGCTGACAAAAAGGATTGTGCAAGCAGCTTGTGAGCTTCACTAGCTCAAGTTGCTGCTTGTGACAACATGGAATTAAAGCCAGTGCTCCTCCTGGCCTGGGAATTGGTGCATGGATGGACTCCAAGCAGGGCAGCACTTCATTCAAACCCCATTTCACAGAGATAGCCGAGCTCCAGAAGACAGACACGCCGTGTGGGGTTTGGAGCAATTCCCCAACCCAGCCAACCCTGGCCAAGGTTTCCACTCCAGCCTGACACAATGGCTCACTGTGTTCCCTGTGCCAGGTCCCACCAGCCAAGAAATGCACACTGCACTGCATCATAAGGAAAATAAAACCGGGGTTATTTATTTAATTTGACATCGATTTCTCCTGAATTCGTAGCTTAGCAATTGCACAGTGCAGTGACTGAGCACCTCCTCCAAGCCTGGGCTTTTTCTGTGTGTAAGGAATAAAATCACAAGCTTGGAAGAGTTTCCCCCTTTCTTGTTGCCCAGCACATGAGGAAAATATGGGGAATTGTTATCTTTGGCCTCCGGATGACGCTTTGAAAGTGATGCATATAAAATATGTGTTGACAGAAAGCTGAAGTGCCCTGCTCTTTTCTTTTTTGATCATCTCCACTTTAAATAGCTTCGACTCGATGTAATTCTTCCTTTCCATCTAATTTGCGGGTTGAAGAAGCGAAAACAACTGTTTCCAAAGATAAATTCAAGGAATTAAAATGATATTGTATTTTAGTTCCTTGCTCCTATGCTGGTAAATTAATTCATAAATGGAAATATTAATACTTATGATGAAAATGCACCCTATAATTGCCCTGCTTAATAGATAAAGAACCATGAGAACGACAAAGCAAAAAAAAAGAATTAAAGAAAATTAGTGTTTTCATTTTGGGCACGAAGTTTTGAGTTGCAAATGAAGATAAGAAAATGAACCACATTTCCTGTTTATGTTACCGAGACTCTCATTAAGGTGTCTCCTCTTTGACCTATGTTGTTACGAGGAAGAAGCTAAGGCAAGCAAGCTTATCCTAATGAGAGGCAAGAATATCCCTGCTTTTTCACAATTAGAATAAATGTACTGGGGAGCCAGATGGGGCCTTTAAAATTTTCCACAATTATATGCCTGCTGCAGATAATGGCAAAGACCTCACTGGCTATGTTAAGGCAAAACTTAAATGAACAGATTAACAAATTTTCAGGTTTTAGCTTCATTTTTCCTCCTTTTGTTGTGTTTTGATGTTTGGTGAGTTCTGGGGAAGATAGAAGAGGAGGGAAAGAGGTGATTTACTGGAATGTTTTCATTTCAAATGATAAATTTCATACAGCATAACTAAACCCAGTTTTTTTACTTGATAAAAGGCGAGCTGAATGAATTACAAAAAAAACCCCTAAAAAACAAAACAACAACAAAAAAAGGCAAGCCAATGGTGGCTTTCATAAGCATCAAATAATTCTGTCATTTTTATCTAACTAAAACACCAGTCCTTCATACTTCCACAACCTTCAATGTTGCTGCTCTGCTCATAACCTCCCTGCTTTCCTCACGTGTCCCACATCCCTGGCTCTGCCACAGCAGCTCCTCCAAACCACATCATTCCTGGGTTTCACATGTTTCCCTGTACTGAGAGCCTTTTGCCTGCCTGTGGTTCTGCACATCTGCTTCTTGCTGATTTAAGAATACCTTTTTTTCTTCAGAATATACTTTTGCTGGGTTGGTTTAGTTGTGATATTTCTAAGTAGTTTGAGACAGAGTGACAACAGGAGTCAGAGATGTGCTCAAGTACACTGTTGTGGTTCAGTGGCTTGAGACAGACCTGTGCACAGGATATTGGTAATCTCCAAAAATCAGACCCCTTCATGACACCTGAGACTGGAGTCACCAGTGAAGTGAACAGAGAGACTGACTGAGCACTGTTTAATTGTGCTGATTAGTCTAATTCAAACATTCATTTCCAAACCCTTCACTTGCCTTTTTCTGGGAAAGCCTTTGGCAAGAACAGGAGTGAATTTGAGTGAGTCTGGATGACCATGAGGAGGAGAAAACTCCACACAAAGAGTCTGTCTCAATACAAGTACAGTGGAAGGTCTTGAAAAGCTGCTCCAAAATTTAAACCCAGTTGTGCTTCACTTGATTTAAATCTGAAGATAATCAGGAAGCAAATAACCAATACCCGCCTCAAAACCTCCCTGCGGTATCCGGACTCTGGGTTTATTTAACTGCACTGACTGCTGAAAACAGTCACTCAGAAAAGCCTATTTTGGCACCATAAACAAAGTCCAATTATTTCGTCTTTACCGTGGCACTCAACAAAATTACCAATAAATAAAACAACTGGGAAGGCTTTAAGATCCATGAGAGTATCCAGCAGTGCGACAAACAAAACCATCGAGTTACAACTGTTATAAAGTGGGTAATAGACACAGTGGGCCCAATTTTCCCAACTTTACAATAATTTGAAAAGCCCTGCAGAGCTCTTTTCACTTGTTCATCTTTCTTCCTTCACTGGGGCTCATAATTAATTTAAACCGTGCAGTTCACGAACAGTTCTTCCATTGCATTGTCAACTTCGTGGAGTTTTAAAATTGTAGGAGCACTTATTGGAAATAATGATGGAAAAACTGAAATTGCTGTTGCATCTACCTTGGCTGCTTGCATTGAATTAGCATTGCTCAGGG
Organism: Pycnonotus jocosus; assembly: GCA_013400435.1. NCBI lineage: Eukaryota > Metazoa > Chordata > Aves > Passeriformes > Pycnonotidae > Pycnonotus > Pycnonotus jocosus. The sequence goes on along the minus strand of VWYP01003600.1, from coordinate 79,905 downwards.
CCTGTCTGATGCTTTGAGAGGCTACCTAGGACAGAGGCTAGACAGTGTTAAAGGAATAAAGCAGGTATTTATTAAAAAGGCTTTCAAAGGATACACCTTGGGCAGTACAAGAGCCTGGCCATGGATCTACCCACGATGGATGACCAGTCATGAGTTTTCACACTTTTATAAGTTTTGGTTCATTTACATATTGGGTTAATTGTCCAATTACAGCTTCAGGTTATGCAGTCCCATCCTTTCAGATTGCTCTTCTCAACTCAGTGTTGTTTGCACTTTTTGGGCCTGAAGCTGCAATGGTGTCCCCAGTTTTCAGGCTGGAAAAGGATTGTTTGGTCTAACTACACTGTGAGGAGAACTTGCTAACACTTTATATGAAGTTCAGAGTTATACACTAATGAAGTACAGAATCTGGGAAATATGAAAGCTAAAGCTTGAGGCATCATGTCTGCACTGCACTCCGGGCATTGAGCAATTGCTGGGTCAGTTTTCCACCAGCTTTTCTACTCCTGGGGCAGGAGCTGCTGGATGAGCACAGAGCACAGCTGGAGCTCAGCCTCTGTGATGCTCAGGATGGTAAATTAGCTCACAGAAATCACTTTCTTGGCAAACCACCTGTATGGGTGCAGCCCTGTACCAACCCAATTCTGCCCCAAAATGACATGGGAGCATGCTGGCTTTCCATGAAGTTCTGCAAAAAAATGATCACAATCAAAGGATCCCTGAATATCCTGAACTGAAGAGATCCTAAAGATTGTCCAGTTTCAACTTCTCTGCCATGGACGGGACAATTTCCACTATCCCTGGTTGCTCCAAACCTCATCCAACCTGGCCTTAGACACTTCCAGGGATGGGGCAGCCACAGCTTCTCCAGGCAACCTGTGTCAGCACCTCATCACCCTCACAATAAGGATTTTTTTCCTAAAATCTAATCTAACCCTGTCCTCTGTCAGTGTCAAGCCATTCTCCTTGTCCTGTCAGTCCAGGCCCTTGTATACAGTCTCTCTCCATGTTTCTTGCAGGCTCCCTTCAGGTACTGGAAGGGACAATCGGGTCACCCCAAAGCTTCTCCAGGCTGAATAAAACTGATACAGCCATAGCCCCTTTTGCCTGTACCCTGTCCTGTGACACAGATTGTGTCAGCTTCACTCTAAACTGGCACAGAAAGAGGTTTTTTCCTTCTCCAGCAAAGGGTGCACTCAAACTCCATTTCCTGTGGTGGCCCTGAATGTGGAGAAGATCTGTTTGCAAAAAGTCCACAGCAATCACTCAACAAATGTCTAAACTTGCCAAGGACGGGTGTGATCTCAAGGCGATGGAGATGCAAAGATCACAGCCTGTCATGGCCCTGAGCAGTGCAGGCTGTCAGCCCCTCTCAGGGACAGGGAAACTGGGCTGGATGGGAGCTCATAGACAAGGAGTTATTGGCAGTCAGCTGATGAATGGTAACTCATTAAGCCGTGGGAATATTATTGCTTGCAATGCTCTGTCCATACAGGTAATCAATTTTCTAAGTGAATGAAACTGCATTAGGGTCACTTTAATTTCCAATGAGAATGTCGACACAAGCACTTAGTGGAGTTTGACTAATCTATTTAAAACAAACTTAGATTTGTTTCTCTCAGTAGCTCTATGTAGGCAACTCTTGGACAGGATCAACACAGCTACTTCAGGATTAACATGCCAAGGAATTCTGCCATTTCTCATTTCTCAAAGTGTATTTCACCTCAGCATCTTCCAGATACAGCTTCAAGCTGATGCTGAAGATTAATTTCAAATCCAAAAGGACAGCAGACCTACTTTGTCTTCATGGTAAATGTTTTATTTTTTTATTATAGGGCTAGATAGAAGCGACAAGAAAGTGAAATTAAGGAAAAAAAAAAAGAAAAAGAAAAGGTTTAATAAAGACCAATAGTTGTCATATCAAGCAATCCACAGGAAATGCAAGAAAAGCAAAGCATTAGCATAGCGTACCACACAGAAGAAATCTCACACTGAGCTCAGAGAATTGAAAAGGCACCCTCATCTCCTTGAAGCTGGTGGGAATTCTGCCACTGGCTCAGTGGAGATGGGTTTACACCCACACTGTCTAAGGGGAATGCTTTGCTGCTGAAACACACCGTGGCAGCCACCCCAGAAAAACAGCAGCCTGCTGCACCACGACAGATGCTGACTCAATCCAAAACCTGTTCTCAGCTCAGTGACTGAGTTTTTGGCATGGCTTTGTACCTGCTCTTGTTTTATTTGCTACAGCCTTATGTGGGGATGGCAGAAAGCTCAGGGAGAGAATCTTCCAACAAACATGAAATGGAGATCACAGGATCCCAGAATAGCCAGGACATTGAACAGTGGCAGGACAAGATGACTGGAAGCAAATGTTAAAGGAAATCAAGATTTATTTCCTGCCCTGAAATACTCAGAACAAAATCAAACAATTAAACTTTATTTCATCCCATGAAAAAATAAAATTTTTGAAATGCATCTCCTGTGTTCAAAACATTTTGCATACGAAAGCAATAATTTTTCTTCATCTAGTTTCTTTCTGTGGAAGCAATTTTGCCACTGCCCTGGATGTTCTGGTAGGTAGAAAACCAGTCAGGGATAAAAAACACCTTCATTCTACTGACTCTAAAGGGAGCCTCAAAACATGATGTGGCCACTGTCCTATTTCTGACTTATGCCTCAAATTACCTGTGCTGTTGGTTTAACATGGATTTGTCTAACAAAAGTCAGATTATTTTAAATGCTAACCAGCCTCCAAGGAGTAATTACAGCAACAAAAGAAGCAATCACCTGAACACAACTGGGTATCTGCCATCTCTTACTGGTCACCCCAAATAAATCACAGCAAAGGCCCTGATTAGTTCTGAGCACTGATGGTTCACCTCACAAACCTTTAACCCTCAACAACAGACGTGGTGAATCACAGTGAAGAATTCTTTATATTTGTTCAAGGAATTCATTTACCCAGGAACAGCTGAGTACAGAAAGCTCAGAGTTTTGAAGTGATTCTCAGCAGGTTACAGCCTTCCTGCAATCCAAGAGGGCACTGTCCTGTATGGACTGCAAGGACTTGAATCATGGGCACAGGAAGGGTTTTCCTGGGAAGCATCCCTTTGCAAAGGAGCTGTAGAACAAAACTCTGCTGAGTGCCCTTCCCCTGTTTTCCTCCAGAGCTGTCTCCACGGAATCCCTTTCAGCAGCCTTGTCATGGCTCGATGTGAGACAGGCCAAGAGGTGAAGGCTGGGGAACCTCTTCTGTCCAGTGGGATTGTCACCCATGCACAAAGAGTATTCAAATGATCTCATTAGCCAACAATCCTACTTCCAAAGATCCTTTCAGATGCCCAGGAAAGACAATTCCTGTTAGCCTGGCATAATTTCCATCTGATATTCTTTTCTTAAAAAGAACTCTGCACAGTTGGCTGCAAGCTTTTCATGCTTATCTGGGAGCAAATATCATAAATTTGGGGCTCAGCAATGTTTTTACTTCTACGAATGTTTCTTTTGATTATTACTCACATGAGAAAAGACACCTAATTCTAGAAAATAGCTGCAATATATTTCACACTGTGCAGGAAATCAGCTTGCACCTAACCCAACACAGGCATGAGAGGCAGTCAGATATTATGGAAGGAAAAAAAAAGTTGCTTTTAAAGTATTCCAGCTCCATTCCCTTCTTGCTGTTTTGGATGCTGAAGAGCCATCCATCTCTGCAGGTCTACAGCCAGAGCTCATCCCTTTCCCAGGGAAGCCAATGCCATTGATTAGGAGGAGAACTGCCTAGTTAGGCACCTATCCATTCTGGAGAAGGGAGAGACCTGCCCATGTGTTACATCCTAATCTCTAGAGTTACAGGCAGGCCCTGCTTTGCCTGCAATTAATGGCTACAGACACATCGATCCCACGGCAGAAAGGTCACACTCCCCAAAGCCAGACACATAAAAGAGAAAAATGGAGATGAAAAGCCCTCACCCTTCCAAGTGAGCCTTCTGTCTGCTGAGCTGCTCAGCATCTCTCTGGAATTGTCTGTCTGCATCCAGGCCTGGGATGGGGAGCTCAGGTCTGCCTGAGCTGCAATATCCCAGTTTACAACATCCCAACCTTTCCAAGGCTCACCGTGATTACAACAAAGCCATGTTTTAATCACAAAGAATGTCACCTTCATGTTAACACCATCCAGAGAGTTTTCAGTGGATGTGGTTCAGCAGGGTCCTCTGAGGCTGAAGTGTTCCTGTGGTATTATCATTGTTTTATATTGAATGAAGAGAGAAACTAATTCACTGTCCTTTTGTACTGGGGATAGAATAATGCATGTGATTTTCCACTTTGAAAAGATATTTAATAATCCCATTTAATGTTGAGTTAAACATTTCATTGTTTGCCATGACTAATCCACAGATTTGAAGGGAAAATTCCACTTTAAAGTGTAATGGAGCTTCTCTGCTCCTTCACTTTTGAATTAGTACTAACACAGTTTTAAAAATAAGTACCAATTTGTGGAGATATTTTGCAGCACGTGTCCTAACACACTTATCCTAAGTGCAGTTAAATAGAGGGTGCTTTGGATAACAAATGCAAATTCGGTCAGACTGGTAAAACCAGTGCAATCTTCATGCAGAGAAACATTCTAATTAAATGAATAAACTTATTCTGAAAGATGTTCAATGAAGGATGCAGAATGGGATTATTCTACTCCATCAAGCACTCTTTTGATGTTTAATGAAACTACAACACCAGGTAAATTATGGGTTTGTGTTCACTGCACACTTTTTAATGAGATTATAAAGAGAAATCCAATATATTACAAGTGGGTTAAATATATTTTTATATCTCTGTCTGGAGAGGCAACCTCCAGAACGATCATTTAGGAATATCCAGCTGACTACTGGAAAATATTGAAAGAAACACACTGTTATTAAAACACAGAAACCACAGAACTGTTGCTATTTTCAATCTGTCACGGCCAGTGCATGCAACATAAAAATCTGTAAATATTTATGGGTGCACAGTAATGACCTATAATAACAAATTCCATTATTTTTAAAGAAATACAACTGCCATACCCATTTTTGATATTTCCATATTTGTTTTTTTTAAAAAAACCACAACGCTGTAGGTGTCAGGATTAAGAGGAAAGAGGCACTGAAGCCTCAGGGGCCATGAGGCATGTGCCACAACAGCACAGGGTTACAGCCCTGTTAACATTTCTGAGGAAATGAGCCTTATTATTCAAATACTTCAATTATCCGAGCTCTCTGCCGACTTGAAGCAATTGAAAATGTCACACCTCAGCCTCCGAGGGTGATACTGGTACCAAATGGTTTCTGTGTAACCAGCCCTGCTGCTCGGTGACAGCAGTGACACACAGAGGCACACAACCAGGCTGTGGCAGCTCCCACCTGGAATAACCTGTGGCCCCTGATGCTCTGCTGGGTCTCACCTGCAGCTCCCAAGGCCACCCAAACCCGTTGAGCTTCCTCAGAGAGGTTTGCTATCATCACTGCCTCCTCCTGAGCAAAAAGTTGCACTGGCCTGTTGTCCAACGTGGGTCAGCACCCACCTCAGCTTTCAAGCAAACAGAAACATTTCATCACCCCTAATTCTGCCCACTCAGTGTGTGTGGGAGCAGGACCCATTTATCTGGCACCTCCTGCAAGCCAGGCACTCTGCCTGCAAGACAAAGCCTTTAAATCCTGGCCAAATGGCTAAATCACTCCTCCTCCGCTTGTCAGTGCTCGCTTTTGTGGAAAGACAAGTTGTCTGGGGAAGGCTGGATGCACATCTCAGCACTCTGAATTGGACACAAACGAATTGGGAACTTCAGTGCAGATGAACTACTGTCAGCCCTGCTCTGCCAGCTCCCAGGTGCTCTGCACCAGCAATCAAAGCAGGGCCAGATGAAAAAGAAGGATTTGAACAGCACAGGATTCATCTTGCAGTTGCTCCTGAGATTCTGGTGTTTGATGGCTCCAACACATCCCAGATTCCTGGGGGTTGTGACTGGAGACAGACAAACAGACATTCTCAGGCACAGATTTGTGAAGTTTGGAGAAAATTTAAGTTCACTCACTTCTAAATCCTCCACAGATAAAATCAATATTTGTCTGATAGCCAGGTAACATAAATTGAGTTCCTGTAATCAGCAGTTACCATTTTGTTTAAGATTTTTCTTTTACTCGGAGACTTTGGGTCATTGATAACACCAGCTCCAATGCTAAAAGCATCTTCACACAAGAAAACTTGGATCTCAGGGAAAAGAATAAGACTCTTTCACTGAATCAACAGGAAAAATGTGGTGACCAGGCTCAGGAATATTTGGAAAGAATTTTTTTTTTCCTAAAAATAACAAGGTTATGCTTCAGCCTCACTCACTACTCACCCATAAGACTTACTACTGTCTCTGAAGAAGGAGATCCTGCACAAAATAGGTCTTGAGCCTTAGCTCATGTAAAGTATTGGACAAAGGAACATGAAACACTGGGATAATGTCAGAAAACACAAAACTGCAAATAATTTTAATTTTAATAATGAAATGGAAGCCCCTCACTTTGACTCCTTGTTCAGAACTGATTGGAAGTTGGTGAGTTCTGGTAGGCTTTGGCAGAGGCATTAACACCTGTGAAGGGGATGAGATTGAGAAGGTGCTCAGTGTTTTGTTGGTAGGGCTGGACTGAGACACACACACACACACACACACTTCTGCAGGTCTGGTGACACCTTTGGCCCTCGCTGTCACCCTCAGCTTTGGCTCTGGCCGTTGTTCCAGCCCAGCTGCTGGCTGTGTGTCCATGCCCAGCACAGAGCAGGGAGTGTGTCCATCCCTCAGCCTGGCTCCCTCCTGTCTTTCACATCCCCTCACCAGTGCTGCCAGCTCAAACACCAGTGCTGGCACATGTCCCATTCTGTCACCTCCCCAGAGAATGCTGATGCTGGCAGGCAGAGAGGCATTAGGTGAACAGCTGGAGCTGCTCACGTCTCAGGCCACTGCAGCTAAACCTGCCAAACCTCATCAGTCAAAGCACACAGTTCACACACTCAGCTTCACCTGTGTGGAACCTGAGGATCACCAAGTTGCTACTTTAAATACAATGCATGAGCCTGGATGAGATGGATTAAAGAAGAATGCAAGTAAAGACTGGAACATCTGAGCGCTTCAATAAAAACCACACTGTGAACACAATTCAGGGAAAATACAGGATGCCTAAACTTTGCACGTAATTTAATAATATCCTTCAGGATAAAGAAAAGGAAAAAAGATGTTATCTGCTCTCTTGATAAATGCTTCAAACTCACAGAGATCTGATCTTCATCTGGTTTAACTCAGAGTGACTTCAGTTAAAGTCAGAGGAGCCATGAAAGTCAACAGCAGATGAAGAGCTGGCCCTGGTTTGCTATTCACTTATCTTCAGGGAAATAGTAAGATTATGGACAGAATACTTTCTTTCTCCAAGATAAGGAAATATAATATCCCTGGAATACCTCTTATCTACCCTCCAATTCAATCTGGAAAGTCTTTCCTCTTTTCCAAGCTTTCTGTAGAATTTCTGTTCCACAAGCACAGCCCTTCCAAGTTTATTGGCATTTTTAATGTGTTAAAGCTGTCACTCCATTTTTGGCCACAGCTCTTTCTTTTCCTGAGTCTTTTCAAAAATTTAAAAACCTGTTCTTTTCCTGCTCCCTCCACTCTTCAGAGAAGTTTCTTCCATTTTTTTGTGGATGGAAATATTTACTCCAGTTACAATCCCCTTGAGCCTCTCCATTGTGTTCCAAGTTCTGACCTCCTCAGTGCAGTGTGGGGGACAGGGCACACCAGCGTGTGTGAGCTGAGATCGCAGCATTGCTTGCTCCGTGGCAATTCTCATCACCATCACACCTCGTTTATGGTATAAAAGCAAACTGGATTCTGGACAAACTTGCGAATTGAGCGCGTCCTTCCCACGTTCCTGGGGCTGTGGTGCCATCTAGTGAGTTAGTTACAATACTCTGTGTGTCCATTTTGGCACAAACCCGAAATTTATTTTTAAATGTAATACTAAATAAATATACTGCTGTCCTCTGGCAAAATTCCATAAACAGCGTAATCAAATCAAATCAAATTGTTACCCAAACAGAGCCCTGAAGCATTGCATTCCCCAGGCACCGGGGTTGCACATGATTTCACATTCCACTGAAAGTATAAAACTTGAATCTTTGATAAAGTCATTCCAAGCAGAAACAAAGGTGCTTTAGTTAGTGGTATCCAGCTTGTAGACTAAACACATCACTTGTATAATTGGTCTTAAAAAGCTGTTTACACTGTTTGCCACACTGGCAAAGGGATGTGTAAGGGCCTGTTATCTGCCTCGAGGGTTTTCTTGAAATCTCAGGTCCTGCAGAGCTTCTTTGTAGCAGATGCTCAAAACCACCAAGAAAAATGGCTCAGTTTGAAGCCAATGGCTCCAAATTGGAAATTTTCCATTTGACCCTTTCTGTACCTCCAGGTGAGACACAGCATATTCTTCTTTAGGTCTTTGCTTCCTTCAGGTGAGCTCACTCTGAGCCACAACTGGAGCCTGTGGAGGGGACCCCAAGACACCCCCAGAGAGCTCCAAAGAGCTTTTAATGTTATCCTGCAGCCACTGACCACCCCTCGCAGCTCCATGTCCAGCTCCTGGCCAGCCTGGTCTCTCTGCACTGCACAGAAATGAGAAAACAGTGTCCACCTGGTCCTGTGTGATCCTGGATATCACCAGCACCCAGCACAAACAGTTTAGAGGACTCAATGAAATCACACAGGCATTGTTCAAAGCTCCATCATTGCGTCATCTTTGTCTTAAAACTCCTGTAAAAAATACCACACCATCAAAAGTGCTTTCTTTTGTCTTGTGTTTCCATCTCACCTCTACTATTGCTGCTCTTTATGGTACCATAAAAACCAGCCCAGACCTACAAACCAGCTGTCCCGTGTGATGGCTGTGACAGCTGGAGACAGCTTCCACCCAAGAGATTGCAAATCATGGATCCAATCCAAAATCAGTCAATGAACATCTTCTCACCCATCTCAGAGGGGTCTGGAGCAGGCCTAACACCAAAGATGTTGTCTATTAAGTTAAATTCTGGTTTGGATGACATTTTGGAACTGTTGGCACAGTTCATGTTTCAGTTTCCATTGTCTGCAAACAGATGAACTTAATATTTTACAACAGTTTTACGTAGAGATTGGAAATCTGATTTAAGTTATTCCTACTGTTGCTTTACTTCATTGACGGAAATTGGTATTAAATTGTTGGAAATATTTATGTGTCCACATTTGTTACTACTTTAGTCTGTCTGAAGTACCTGCAACCTCCAGTGCTTCATTCTCACCATTAATTAAAACTTCTCCAAGCTTAACACACCCAGGAAGGAGGATTGGGGAGCAAGGTTGTGTAACAGATGAAATCATATAAAATCTAAATGTGATTTAATTAGTTGATAATGGATCATTAATTACAAAGCTAGTGAAATGAAACACATTGTTGTGGAAACACACAATGGAACAATTGAGAAAGAATATCTTTGTTTTTACTAAGTACTTGTCTGCTAAGAAAACCACCTGTGCAAATAACCGGCTCAAATCAGATGACAAGCAGATTTTTTATTGCTCAAGAAAGATTTGGGTTTCCGTGACAACGCACCCAGGTCAAAACAGCAAATTATATCTTTTTCTTCAATAAACATCTCATTTACTCTAAGAGGTTTAACATCCAGGTTTATAATGTGCCTAAAATATATTTATTAGCTAGCATTTATTTAATACAGCAGCTTCTGCCCAGAAATGGCTGTCCAGTGACTGGGGATTCAGCTCCAAGTGTATGGGATCTATCCTAAGCCTTCTGGCATTTTAAACAAATGCTGTAATGCTGTTTGGCTCATAGTAACCTACTGTGAGCTCTGGGGAGAACTAAGCAAGCAGTTTAAATGTTATACAAAAATTTTTATTTAATTAATTTAATTAATTTATTTAATCAAGCATTTATGAAATTATATTAAATTAGGTCATATCCATAGGTTATCCAGTATTTAACATTTTCACCAGTAATTGCCTATCCATCTAATTTAAAATTTAATGACATTATTTAAGAAAAAGGTTTTCTTGATCTGAGGGCAAATACGCTTTATTTATAGGCCCTTTCTTAGACTTAGGAGAATGGAAAGTAGAAATGTGTTACTCATTAAGGGCCACGTTGTTACGTGGCTGCATGGCTGAATCACTGCTTCCCCATGGTGCCTGCACCAAAAACCACTGGAGTCAGCACAAGGAGGAAAAGAGGTGCTCTCATTTCCAGCCTTCTGAGTCGAGAAAATGATGAGTAAATCTCCCAAATAATGAGGGGTTCCATCCAGCAGAGCTGCCTGGAATTGGCTCTGAACTCGAGCCCTGAGATCTGATGGAGTTTTACAAAAAGCAGGGGACAGGCCACAGGCTGGAGCTCACCTTTGCTTCAGGTGTGACACTGTGTCTTAGAAATGCTGTTACATAAAATCCTCTCCTTCTCAGAATACTCCACATCCCACAGGGAGGAGGAGGAGGAGGAACCTTTTCAGTGCCCAGGAAATGTTTCCAAGTCCCTTTCAGCCTGACTTGGTAGGAAAATGCAGCTTGTACAAATGTGCTCTCTCACCTCCTTGCAGCAACTCCTAAAATTTGGAAGCCTGGGAGCTGCCCCAGCTGTCCTGGGAGCCCGTGGGGGCACGAGCCAAGGGGATGAGGAGCACATTTTTCTCTGGGAAATCCACAGCACATCCAAGTACTGCCCAGTGGATGGGTCACAGAGATACAGGGCTGAGGCTCGTGTGGGAGAGGGGCACAAAGGAAAATCCTAGAGGAAAAATGGCTTTAATTTATAGAGAAACTGCTTGATTAGTATTTATTGAATCTAATCTTATTTTCTTTTATGGGATCAACCCAGGCTCCATGGTGGAACACAGCTCCTTCTACCTGGAGTGATCACAGTGACAATATTGAGTCCTTAACCAGAGACCACTTCTTGGGAGCAGCATTTCTTTCAGGAAGTTTTTCTCCTTGTTTCAGTCTGAGCTGTGAGAGGCATCTGCAGTTGGCTCACAGCAGGGCCAGCTGATCTCTAGTGACACTTCCTTGTGTGGAGTGACACGTGGGGCTTTTCCTGCACGATCCAAGCTGGATCTAAGGATGGGGTAGCTCAAAGGAGAATTGCTGCAGCAGCAGGAAAAGCAGGGACTGGACTCCAGCCACAGCTCTGGAGAGCCTGGGCTGGGCTGGGCTGGAGCAATATGAAGGTGCTTAACAGTGTTTTATGGTCACTTTGGAAAATAAAGTGCAATAATCACCTTTGAGTCTGGATTTCAAAGGTAGATTGTTATGTTGTGAGTGAAAATAGGCAGCTGGATCAAACACTTTTTAATACATGAATTTCTTTTTGCAAAGACTCTCTGAAGATAGCCTGGATCAGCTCTGTTCCTTTTTCCCAAACTTTCAACTAAAAGAAAGACTTTTTGCTGTTTCAGTAAGAGTACATAAATACAAGTCACACTCCCTGTGAGAATTCTTTAGAACAAACCCTGAATATAAAATTCTTGATAAAAGGAGAAGTTTGCTTTACATAATTCTGTTCACAATATCCACAGCTCTCAAGTGGATAAAAAATAACAAAGTAAAGCTTTGAGAAGTGAGACTGAGCAAGAAGCAGTGAAAAAAAAGGGCTGGTGGAATTTAGGAAAATCTCAGCATGTTCAAACATCAGACATGCTCTGCTTCCCATCCTTTAATCTGAACAGCCCTTGCACCAGTGAATGGGAAGTGTGGAAGGAGTTTATGGGATTAGCAATGCCCTGCCCATACCTCTGGTCCCACTGTAGAAACATTGCACAAACCAATGCAGGGAGCATTTCCTCACCCTCCTGCCTTTGATTAATATCTGTAGCCCACGTGTTAATTACTGTTCAAACTAAAGGTGAGCACTGACATGCAAATCAGAAGAAGAGCCAAAACTTTTCCATGCACTTCAGCTTCCAGGTCTGGACACAAACTTGTGGGACAGTGGATTTGGGACAGTGGATTTGGAACAGTGGATTTGGGACAGTGGATTTGACACATGCTCCATGCCTTGATTTGGTTTGGGGCAGTGGATTTGGGACAGTGGATTGGACACATTCTCCACTTCATTTGGTTTGGGGCAGTGGATTTGGGACAGTGGATTTGGGACAGTGGATTTCACACATTCTCCATGCCTTGATTTGGTTTGGGGTGTGGCTGAGCACTTTGTGGTCACTCTCCCCATGCAGGGACCAGGCAGGCACTAGATGGCTCCCGAGTGACAGGCTTGGTTTGTTTAGAAATCAAGCTTTCTTTCCTTCCTGACTTGGAAATCTGTCCAAAATCTCTGTTCCCTTCTCCTCGCAGAGGCTTTTTTGCAATTCAGCTTTGCCTTCCCAGGCACTGTGGAGTTTGTTGTTCATTGAAGTGGATGGGATAAAACAAGGCTCCACTGGGCTTGGGGCAGTCTGGGACTGCCAGGGCTGCTCACAAGTGGACACAGATGTGGAAGGATTTCCTGACTTCCACCCAAGCTCTCATGAGGACCTGCAGCACTGGGTTAGCTCAGCTGGGAGCCAGCTCAACCAGCACCAACTGGCTTCCCTTGGCTGGGGAAAAAAAAAATCTCTCCAGAGTGACTTTGATGTTACTTTTCCTGGAGAAGCACTTCTGGTCCTTCTGAGAATGTGACAACGCTGTCACCCTTTCCCAAGGCAAACAGCTACTGTCAAAATCAGCTTTTCAAAAGGGATGGGCTCTGTAAACAACAGAATGCTCTCGAAACCTTCTCCCTGTTGTGATGTGGTGACCACACAGGAGTAAAACTGCTTCCAGCAGCACAGCTCCGAGTTCCACAGAAAATCTGCACCCTGAGAGCTTTAGCAGCCTTTCTCCAGTACACAGAAATAAACAGAAACCTAATTTCCTCCCTGAAAAGAGACAGAGGAGCACACTTTCTAAACATGGCACGCACTCAGGATCCCAAGGTAAAGCTGTCCACATGGGGAGTGTGTCATGGAAAACGAGGTCAGTTTGCCTGTCACTGGATTTGTGCTCAGTGGCTTGGACACAGACACTGGTAATGTGGAAATGCTGGGCAGTCCAAGCTCAGTAATGATGGGTTTTAGATGTCAGTGAAATTGTCTGAAGATTGTAACTCTGACAACACTGAAGTTTCTGGCCCATTTAATGGTGGCTGAGTGACAAGGGTTGGCCTTGGGAGCTTTTCAGGACATCATGGGTGTCACCCAAGTGCCCATTCTCCACCTCTGCTCCCATTTCTCCTGGAAGGAGAGGGGTATGTGTACACAGAGGGGTCCCAGGGATGGGCTGGCAGCTGGACTGCAAGACACTGCCTTGATCTCTTCTGTTCACCTCTGCTCTCAGGAATTACCTTCTGTAATTTCACAGTCGTCTGGGTGAGGAGAAATGTATCACTGCAGTGTCCTGCAAGTACGATCATCACTAAAATTCTTTCTGGATGTGTGAAAAGGGTCTAATTAAGGTCACCTTAACAGTCTTGAAATCCTCTGCTGATATGGGACCTACTGGGCAGTGCAGTGAGCCCAGCTGGACTGTTCAGAAAGAACAAAGCCCAAACTCAGACCATTACCAGCAAACACTGGGGAATTACCATCAACACACAGTGCAGGCACAATGTAGAAAATATCAATTGCTATTGAGTTCCTCACTTTCCCATTCCCTGTTAGTGAAACAGTTCACAGAACTCCAGCAGAGAAGCTGGAATAAAGAACGCCAGCAGCTCCTTGTGCATATTAAATAGATTTCCTGAGTCCATCCTCCACATTAGATTAGGCAATACCAACATTTACAAATTTTTAACCATTTTGAGGGATGAGACAGAGTAAAATGTTGCTGTGCTGCACATTAAACTTATAAAAGCATGGCTCAGTATCCCATCACACGCCAGCAGCCTTCCAAACTCAGACAGGAAACACCTGGACCTCTGTGGTCAAACATCACTGGGAGTGCACTGTACATTTTGGAACAGATCATTTCGAATTGTTAATAAATATTCATCTTATTGCAGTAAAACACTGTGTGTCCCCTGCTATAAACATTGGTGGAGCTAAATTAAATATGTGCAAGGTTAGTCATCTTGACTTTTTTTCTCCATTAAAAAAAAAATAAATGCTTGACTTCCCCTCTGAGAACATCTAAAGTTTTAAAACCTTTAAACCCCTAAAGACAATTCTAAGGGATGTACAATTTAAATATCTCCATTCTGTTACATTTATTCTTTGTTAACACATTCTCTCATCTTTTCTAAAAGGCTCATTATAAAGCTCCCTAAAATGAAGCCTTTGTTCCCTTCCCTGGGAAAAGCCTTGCACCTTGGCAAACACAGGAGTTCACTGTAGGCTCACACAGGAGTTCACTATCACTCCCCTCATGGTCTCAATTTGAAAAACAAATCTAGAGATGTCCCTAATTATGTGAGAGCCAAAGGGCAAAATGCAAATTGTGTACAAATCCTCAGACCTTTCCTCAAGAAACTGTACAAAATCTGTGTCTCTATTTTTGCTGCATTAGATTTGTGATAAAGGGCTCCAGAATCATGCCCTGAATTGAGATTTCCCAATTTTTAGGGTTAATAATTTAATTGTTGCAAACCAGCCCTGAACTGAATGAAGCCCTGAACTTTCTGCTGCTGAAAGAGGCTGAACAGATGATCCAGGTTGGACTCAGTTCCAAATCATAACACAGATTTGTTAAAGGTCATGATAAACAAATCTTGCTTCCATATCCTTATACACAAGGCTGATTCTCTGTAGATAATTTGCACAGGTTTGGGGACTGTTTTTATGTTTCTCTTGCCTAACTATCCTTTTTTAAAAAGCTTGCTTGCTAATACTGTATTTCCACGTCTTCACAGCCTGCATTGTTTAGATTTAACAAAAGCATTCACCAATTTTCTACTAAAATATATTGCCTGTGGAAAATTAATATATTTTTCTCTCTTTTCTCAAAGCATTTTAATACTCAGGAAAACAAGATATCATAAATCTGAGGAAAGAAAAGCTGCTTTCAATTGAGCAGGAAAAAAAATAAAAGGCAAAGTCTGTTGTGCATGTGTGTCAACAGCTTTCAAAGCTGTAAGTGAAGCACAAAAAGCAATCAGAAAAATCCTACTGCTCATACAAAAAATATTTCCCTTGGTGAGAACTCCACCAGCACTGAAGCAGCCTTAAAACTTGGCTTATTGTGTCTGTCTGTAGCTCCACAAAGAAGACTACTTGTTTCTATTTTCTGAACGTGTTGAAAACTAGAACATGGCAGCTGTAATTCTGCTGCAGAGCTCCCCCAAACAAACAGCAAAACAACCCTGGCCACCTGTTTTGAGCAGACTTCAGCTGTGGAAAATGCCTCTCCAAAGGGAAAGTGTTGGGGAATATTTATGAGACTCTAAAAGCAAGTGGGTTCTAGCTAAGATTTTTTCTATACACTGTGTTATTTATGAAATATCTGTTGCTTTGACCCCTCTGCCCCGGGGAGGTTGTTTATTTGTGCAGTCATCACTGCTGGGAAGAGCAGTATTTCTGAACTGGGAGATGCAGGATGCAGGCAGAGCTGAGATTCCAGCCTCAGTTGTTATTGCTGTGTTAGGGGGCAGGAGGAGGAGGAGGAGGATGGACCTCCTCCAGCCCTTCTCCATCTCTTCTCCAGCCCTTCTCCAGCCCTTCTCCAGACCTTCTCCAGCCTTTCTCCAGCCCTTCTCCAGACCTTCTCCAGCCCTTCTCCAGCCCTTCTCCAGACCTTCTCCATCTCTTCTCCACCCCTTCTCCAGCCCTTCTCCAGGTCTCTCCCTGGGCTGATGGCTCCTGACAGGGACCTGTCAGGCTGAGTGATGGTCAGAGGGCACAGAATGCTGAGCCAGGAGCAGCATCCATCCCTGTCTGACTCCCTGACTCTTCTGGAGCCACCTCAGGTGTGTGAGCCTGGCCCAGGCAGCCAGTGCAGCTTTGCCTCTAGAGGGGATGGGTGAAATCTGGAATTGAGAGCCCTTTAGAATGACACAGGAATTGCTCACAGACTCCTTCTCCCTTTGAACACTGCTCAGGCACCCTATGGAGCATTCCCTGGATCCTACAGCAGTCCCAATATCCAATAATGAGATAAGTAAGTGGAACTGTAGTTGGCACATATACTCTGCAAATTGAACCCTCCTCTTTTCTCCCAACAGTGATTTTTTTTTTAAACTGCACCTTCACAGCTAAATAATGCCACAAGCCCCCTGCCCTCCATCCATTGCCTGAGGATATCCATGGAGCTGCTCCTCCCACTGCTGCTCCCCAGCTATTGCCACACTCAATTTCCTGTCTTCTCTTGACACAAATAAGCTTGCAAAATTGCAGACATTCTGGAAGGTCATTGTGTTCCACGGATACTGCTATTTCCATAAGTCACCAGGCAGTCTGGGATTTACAGGACACAGAAGACTGCGTGAGACGCCCAAAGTGTTCAAAGAAATAAATAAATTCTGATAATGAGCGTTTCAAGAGCTTGGAAAGGCTCATGCAAAGCATTCTCTGGAAGTTCATAAAGTTCTGGTTAGCAGCATTGCCTACAAAACAGGGAGGATGAGTAACATCAGATACTCAGCTAAGGATGGACAGAGAAAGGTGGAAGAGCTTCCTCAGTGGCTGAGCTGCTCTTCCCTAAGCCATCTAAACAGAAGTATTAGTTTTCATCTAATGAAGAGATCATAGATCATCTGACATGAAGACTGTTTCAGCTGAGTGGGAGCTAAGCAAAGCATCCAGTAGCTTGATTTGGTTTTTTGGCTGATCACGGCCAGCGTGCTGGAAATGAAAAGGAGGAATGGGAGAAGAAGATTAGCTCATCCACCTTGAACAGATTTAATAATTTTTTTTTTTTTTTTTTTTTTTTAACAACTCCCTCCTCTAACTAGCAAAGAAGGAGGAGCTCCCATCAACACCAGCCCAGCATCATTCCCTTGACATTCCCAGCCCAGCTGCCTGTCCCCACTGCTGGATATTCTCATGTTTCTCATCTGCTGCCAGGCTCGGAGGTGACCTCACCACAGCCATTCATGTGGAGACCAAACGTTTTCCCTGCAACCTTCAAAACACTCACGGTCTTACTTGGTATCTAGAGACCTTTCATTGCAGAATTTATTCCAGCTGGACTGCAGAGCTGGGCTGAGATTTCCTCGCCCCACGCTCCGAGGCTGAGGGAAAGCTCAGCCTGTCCAGGGCCTCTCCTGCTCTCATGAATGCCTTGTTTGTACGGGTGGTTTTGCCACCAGCCTCAGGACTATGAACACTCTCACTGTTACTGTTTAACTGCAGTAAATCAGTTAAAGACTAACTCTGGTGTTCCGGAGAAATATTTTATTTCATGCGACGAGACTGGCCTACAGTCATGGAGCTGACTCCCAGACTGGAAAGACCATAAAGAACAATGATTCTGAACTTCCCTGCATGCTTCTCTCCGTGACTTAAACACACACAGAGTAAGGAAGAGAAGGACTTTGTGCTTTAGCAAGCTCACATGTGAATACATCTGCCTTTTCAGGTAGGGAAAATAGTCTGCTGAGTCTAAAAAAAAAATCAGCAAAATGGTATTTTTAATGAAAGATTTCATTGTGCATTTCTCTAGCAAACTGAAGAGCTAAAAGCAGACATTATTATGATAACTCCTGAATGAATAGTTCAAACAGGGCAAACACTGCCCTGTCTGATGGATGTTAGGATAAATGCCTTTCCAAGAAACTCTCCAGATTCTAAACTACAGCATTTCATTTTTCCAGGAGCCTCTCAAGTGCGACCATGTGGATTTTCAGTGGCAGAAATATCCTGCTCACAGCTGATGTTTTGTTTTTCTCCCCAAGCCAAGTCAGGAGAAAACACATAAATATTCTTCCAAGCAGGTCACTTATTTCCCAGCTGACATGCATTTTGCATTTCCCTATTTTCACTCTATTTTCCCTGTACACAGAGTCCATATTGTAATAGGAAAAACAGTTTATATGAGAACACTGGCCTGGCACAGCTTAAATTCTCCTAGAAAATCTTGAGGAAAAACCTGTGTGGGGCTCTTTTCATTGGAGATTGGAGTATTTTTATTTAATGTGAAGCTGTTAGGGAAGGATTCAACTAAACTGAAGTTTAGTTTGAAAACTGGAGTTTGGCACAAATTAACTCTGGGTTTTGTTTGTTTTTTGTTTATTTTTTAAAAGACAGATTCAGATCATATCATGGAGACTTTTCCATGCAGAGAAACACTTACACTCTGTATCATTTTGAGATCCAAGGCTTCCTGCAGCCAAACTGCCCAGCTTTAGGATACAGAGAGGATGGTAAGTCTGTTTTGCATTATTCACCATCTGAATAGGGACTAATCCCACCAGAACATGCAGCCATAAAGCAGTGAGGGATGAAAATCAACTCAACTGCTAGGTAGGATGTCAGAGAAAAAGGAAAACCCTTGATGCAAAATACTAGAGAAAATGAGTTTTGAATCCTTGTGTGAACAGAACAAACTTCTGACATCTGGAGCATGATTTAACACTCCACCAGGTGCTGCTGTGTTTTGTGTTTTCAGAAAAGCATATGACAATCTTGTATAGGATTTTTGCTTTAATTATCAGTGTGTGAAAACAGCATTAAGGAGGTGATCACAGTAAGTCTGAAGCTTTGCTCTGATTAACAAATTAGCCAGTTCTAAACAGATCAAGTAACAGCCAGAAAAGCTGATGACCCTTGAAAGCAGGCTTAAACTTCCATTGGGCCACTTATTACAGACCACTTGCTTTGGATGCAAACCATATCAGGTGTGCACCCTTGGACCAGAAAATCTCTTTATTAAAAAATGAAAGAGCCCTCGGTTTTCACTGGATGCTTTGAAGTAGCAGCAGTTATTCCAAGTAAGAGGGATTTTCAGGAACCAAAGAGTCTGTACTTGAAAAGAGATTGCTTACACTGGCATACTCCAATTTAATTAACTCAGATTTATAAGAAGAAAGTCTGTGTTAGTTGCATTAATAATAGGAAAAAAATTAAAAAGAGTTTGTAATGAAATAGAATTTATAGAAAGGGGAACAGTGTTTTAAAGTTAGCATATCAGAAATACGATGTTGAATGCTGAAGAATTTCTTTTTTGTATTGAGATAGACCCTTTTGCCAAATGCTGAATGACTCTAAAGTGACATTCACAGGAACATTTTCCTGGCCTCCAACAGGTGCTGAGTTGGGCAGAGGCACATGGAATAACAAAGCTTTTTACTTTTATCTCGGTGGTTTCTCAAATTTTAAAATACTAAATCCTTCAGCTTCTCCTCAGCCATCAGAGGTGCTATTTATCAGGAAGAGAAATTATTTCTGTGCTGGAGTAACTCAGTGTGGCTGAGGACCTGTCTGGAGGATTTACTTGCTCAAAGATAATGTTCTCCTACACACATTTAAACAGGTACAAATTAGGTGGGATCTCACAGGCTGAGTCAGTGCATTGCCTCACAGTTCAGCATTAATAAATATTAAATAGCATTAAATAAATTCAGCATTAAATAAATATCTAACAAACCATTTCAATGATTCTATTTGTGGAAAATTCTATTTGTGAATAATTCATTTTTAGCACAGAGCGAGACTAGTGCTGAGTGCTGAGTTTACAGCAGCCACAATGTAAATTATCTGTTCATTAATTATACCATTGATTACAGTTTCCCTGTGGGAATGGCATTCCTCCTCTGAAGCTACACCATCATTTGCTGTAGCATTAAGTCATGAGTGGTTTCACCATTAACATGCAGCTCATAATTGCTGCTGGGAGAAAATGTAGGTCCTGACCTTGCAGGTACTTCTGCATGAGTAACTTTATGAACAAATGTAGTGCACAAAGAGCTCTCTCTGGAAAAGCAGAATGCCTTTCTCCAGGAATTAGAGAGTAATGTGTCAGTAAATATCTTTACCAGGGGAGGGTGACATGTGACAGAGCCACCAGATTAGAGCTGAAAGCACATCCAGAGTTCATCTCTATAGGACACACATTGCAGAATGCACCCTGGGAGGGGCAACCAGCTCAGGGGCATCTGACTTTATTCAGGGGTATATTTATTCAGAGTCCAGAACACATTTTCTCAATCTCCAGGTTTCAATCTGCTGCAGGATTTCAGTTCCAAAGTATGATCTAGTCTAGTTGGGGAATTTTCATGTGGAGGCTGTTCGTGCATCTGGTTTGATTTGTTTCTAATCAACCACTGTGGACTTTTAAAATGTATTCCCTTGGAAAGTTTAGCTGATATTTTCAAGGAAAACAATAAAGCAAATTCAGCTTTGACATGCACATTTTTTTTGCTTACACAACAAAAACTTTTGCTTTCAAGTCTGTGGTGTTCCAGAGACGCTGGGGAGCAGAACTATTTTTTCATGCCAAAGTATGCATTTCTGTTGTAAGTAGATTATTTAAAGAAACCTGTCCTGTTAAAATGAAAACCCTCAGTGCATCAGTTCATAAATGAACATTGCCAGTATCAAATTAAAAAAAAAAAAAGGCAGAACATTCAACAAAGAAAAAAATGCAGATCTTTTGTATTTTTATCAGCTACTGAAATTACCTGTTGGGAATGTTAATTTTCTGTGAGTCAGATCCATGGCCCAGCAGGTACAGGACCCAAGGAGGCACCAGGGAACACTTTTCCAAATCCAGCTTCAGCAGGCACTGCTTACACTTCATCCTAAGTCTGTCCCTGTGGTGGGCTCTGATTTTCTGCTGCCTTCTCCTTGTGTTTTCACTTGGCTGCACCATCAGTCCGTTGGTTTCCTGCTCTGTGTCATGTCCCAGTTCCCATTCTTGCCTGGATATTTCTCTTTCTCCTGGTTGCCCTCCAGCCTCACTTGACTGCTGTAATAAATGGTTTTGATATCTGCCTTGCTTCATCCCTACCACTTTCTGGATCACTGAAATGCAGCCCTTTGGAATATTTACCCACTTCCCTACCCTCTGGTGGATGCCTGGCTGCAGAAATGCACTGCTCAGTAGATCTGCCACCCTTTCCACACAAAATATGGAATGACTAGGGAAATTTCCAAAACAAAGAGTTTTTCCCAGCATTCTTTTATTCATTATATGTTTGAGATTGGTAAAGACACCTGCAATTAGTCATCCTGACCACCTTTTCACACCATTTTTAAGTTACTCACACTTTACCAGCTTTATCCAGGAGGTTGAAATTATCCACACTGGATATCTGCTTCCCATTTAGTTTAGTGGAAAAATTTTCAAGAAGAAAATAAAAATAATTAAAAAAAATAGGCTCATCTGTTTCTGAGAATGAATATAGGGGAAAAACATGCTGGTCTGCACACAGGGAGGATTAGGACATCAGGTTTGCAGTGGCAAATTGTGGCTGTACAAGCATGGACTGGCTGGGGAAGAGATTTAAACTATGGGGTGCCATGCCAGGGTAAGAGAACCAGAGGGACACAGAGAACTATTAAGTTTGGAGAAGATCCTGATGGGAGAGTTTTGGGGGAAAATCTGGCCTGCTTTTTGAAACACTCAAGTTTTGCTGCCAATCACTGAAAATGAGATTTTTGCAGGTGGCCACAGGCTGGCCACTGCCCATTGTGTCAGTGCCCAGCATGAGGCCCCTCATCTGGCTGATCTGCCAGCCCACAGCCTCACAATACAGCCCTGTCCCTCCTCTAAACACTCAGAGTTATGATGTAACTCTAAATACTTCAAGGAATCCCATCTAGGGCTCACAAAATGCCAAATTTCCTGTCACTCACCACAGAATTACATTTTCCCCCTGTTTCAGGTTCATACCCCTTAACGTCTCGCTGTGCTGTTGTGGAGATTAATTAATGTTTGGGAAAACGCCACAAAAGGGGACAACTGCAGCAAAATTAGCAATTCTGTCCTTGCAGCACAGCGTCAGGGAATCAGTCATGTGAAACAGCCACTGAACAATTTGGGGAACACAAAAGTCCTGCAAAGCTGCTCATCCCAGCCGGGCTGGGCTGGCCCCTGCGTGCCCCGAAGGGAGCTTGGGGGGACAGTGTGTGATCACAGGAAAAAAGGAAAGGACACAGAGCTGCCCTGGCCATGGGGCCTTTCCATTTAACAGTTTAACAATCCTTTAATGCAGGTTGGGTGTGCAGAGGAGCACGGGGTGCAGCTCCTTGCTGTTTGCTTTAGGGATTCCAAACTGCCCAGCTGCTGCAGCCCTGAGCACACAATAACCCCCGACAAATTGCTCTCCTTGCTAATCAAGGTGGCAAGGGCCAAGGTCAGAGTTCAGCTCTTTGTGGTGTCAAGGGCCTTCCCTGGAGCCCATGTGATGCAGGGCTGCTCTTTAATGCCAGCTCCATTAAGGGCTGCAGCGTTCACGCTCCGCTGGAAGCTGCCTGGGACATTTGCCTACACCAGGGGGTGGCTGAAGGCTCCTCCTGGTTAATCCTCACCACGGCCCACTGCCTGCTTTCATGAGCTACTGGCAAGATTAAAGCTGCCTGATTCTCTTTTCCCCTCCTTGAAGTTCACGAGGAACTGCCAGCGTGATTCTAAACTCCCCCAAGAGCACGCAAAAATGCGTTAGAAAGAGAAACAGGTCTGTGAAGGATGTGGATACTGAGTTTGCTGCTTTTCAGACCAGCTTCGAGTGACCATTAAACACACATTATTCAAAGCATTAGGAAAATATAGATGATATCTCTATTATAGTTGGGGGGAAAAGGCAAGTCTGAGACTCAAAGCTTTTCTTCTCCACAGCCAAGCTTTTCTGTTCCCTAAAGAAAGCTGGCACACCTAAACAGATTATAGGGAATATCTGACACTTTTATTATTGCCTTTTCAGGAAGAAGACGATATTCAACATGAAGCAACACTTTGCCCTTCAAACTTTAAAAAAACCCTGAGTGTTAACTGTGACATTTATAATTCTCACCTCAGCAGTGAAAGTCCTGCTGACATGTGTGAAAAGGTGAAATCATAAGAGCTGGAAGGCAGAGTGGCAAGCTGGGTTTGGCTCTTTTGAATGTTTAGGTGCTTTCCTCTTTTTACTGGATTGAAAAATAGTTGGGTGCCTGACTTGGGGATCTGGGTTTCATTAGGCAGCAGGGATCTTCACTGAGGGCTATGGAGCTCAGGTTTGCATCATTCCACGTTTATTTTTGGCTCTAAAATGGGGTTTGGCTGTGGCTCTGGTATTATTCCTTCTCATCTGAAAAGCACCCCAAGGTTTTCTGTGCTGTCTCCTCCTCTGTGGCTGCATTCCACAGGAACTGGAGGTTTTCTGCTTTAAACAGATGTCATTTTGGATAATGTTTTGTCTGTGTAGATAAGCATGTTCCTTGTGTCACCATTTCTTATGATGACACAACTAATTCTCATGTTTCAATTCTCTAGATAATCCAAACCCTTTTTCCTTCTAAACTTGAAGTTAAGAGTAAGCACAGGAAAAACAAGTTGTTGTACTTTTCGTTCTTTGAAATCCTCTCTCTGCTTTCTTATTTCTTCAGCCAGTGGGAGAAAGTACAGAGTAAGTGCAGTACAAATCAGGATATGTGACCAATCTGTTCAAATTCAAAATAATGGTCTCTATACTTTGTAGCTGAGGTTTCTTAGTCTTTACAGAGTATTTCTTCCACTCTGGGGGCACTGGGAATGCCCTTGGAATCTGCATCCCAGACTGTTGCTGCTGTTTCAGTGGGAGCTTGGAAATTTTACAACTTGCTTTTTCATCCTTATTTGTAAATGGTCCAGAGAAATCAGCCAACTTCTTACCCACACGTTGGCCATTCTTCTGAAAGTGTGAAAACATGACAGCATTTTTTCCATCTTAATAGAAAGTGTCTTTCTCAATGTAAATATTTGTGGATGAAACTCCCTCCTCATTTTCTACACTAGCAGCTTTTTTCTTCTTCAAAGGGGAACTTGAAGTATTTATAACTCGAGCTGATTAGAAATAGCCCATTATTTTGGTTCTAGGAAATTTTCTCACTACCACTCTGCTTTTACAACTTTGTACTCCACTAATGCAGTTACTAATGGCATAAATAACAAGGAATGAAGAATTCATGGGTATGCAGAACAGATTCATGCAATTAGAGGACAAAAGCTACTTTTCATATATACATCCCTAATTAATTCTTCTAACACAATCATATGGGAAGGCAATCTGATCCACATCTTGCCTGTTCAAAACTGTTTATGGTACATGATTAGTCTTCAATAGGACAAAAAAGTGAATTTATATTTTCTTTTGCACCCAGCCAAGGCTACAAGTAAATATTATACGGCTTCAGAGGAATTTAGTATATAATAAAGCCAATCAAAAATCCGGCCAATTGACTGGGAGAATAAATATCCTCTGCAACTGCAGAGATCTTTAATTAAAATAAGAAGGTGAATCACTGCGGTGGGTTGATCCTGGATGGATGCCAGGTGCCACCAGAGCTGCTGCAGCCCTGCCCTCCACAGCTGGCCAGGGGAGAGGAGAGACAGGGAAGGGCTCGTGGAGGGGGGTAAGGGCAGGGAGATCCCTCATCAGGGACTTTCACAGGCAGAACAGACTCCACTGGGCAGACTGGCTTCATTTATTACCAATCAAATCAGAGAAGGATTATGAGAGTTCAAAACTAAACCTTACGACAGCTTCCCCTGCTCCAGCACAGCTCTTCCCAAGGAATGCAGCCTTATCCCTTCTCAAATTTGTTATCCCAGAGGTGCCACCACTGTTGCTGATGGGCTGGGCCTGGCACTGGCTCCACTGGGCACAGGGGAAGCTTCTGGAAGCTTCTCACAGCAGCCAGCTCGGAGCCCTCGCTACCAAAACCTGCCCAAAAACCCCAAACAAGGAACAAGCAGCTTTTAAACAACCAGGTCATGTGAGAGATGAGAAATATCTCTAAGTTTAGTTACAACAGAAAGGAAAAGATGAACAGAAAATGAAATTGCAGGGCACATCTCCTGGCGTTCTTTTTCCACCAGGCACAAAAAGCGGTGCTTTATATTAGCTAAAAACACAACCTATCATTTCTTCAGCTGACCATATTTTTTCCAGCACACTCATGAGCTGATGACAGCTGCTCAAGGCTTTCCCATAAATGACATTCCTCAGCATTTTACTAACACAGGCCTGAGCTGCTCCAGTATTTCATCTGCATGAATTAATCTCTATGAATTAATGTTATGGCTGTGCCGTACTCATTTACCATTACTTACATGCACATTTATTCCATGACTACTTGTAAAGGAATAAGGCTCACATTTTCTACATAAATACACACTCTTTATGTCTCTCCTGACTTGCTCTCATTAGCTCTGCACTAAATGATGTTAGACATGAGACTGAGCCAGTGTTGACTCTGGAATGCAGCAGTTACACGTGGTTGACTGGCCCCTTTGCTAAGGTTTATAGTGTAGTTTTGTAGTTCATAATGCAGCCAATCTTTACAATGTAACACCCCTGCTAATAAAAATAAAATTGTTATGTAAGGCCACTGCTAAATAATGAAACCACTACTATGTTTAATTTACCTATTAATTTCTGTGTGGCAGTAAATGCTGTTATAGAGTTTGTTATTAATGTGAGTAACCTCAAGATCGCTGCCAACACTTCAAACATAAAATCTCTGTAAAGATGTTGAAAACAAATGATACAATGCTCTGTCCTTACTTAGTCCTTATTCCAAAATCAGGGGCAGGCTCCCAGTGACTAAATGAGAGTCCCAGTAACGTTATAGGGTGCACTGGAATGGAGAAAAGGAAAGGATGTTCATCAACTCAGGTGCCTCTTCCATGGGATTTCAGCACAGTTCTATTGCCATTTGTTTCTGGATTGGCTCAGTTAAGCAATCCATGTTCACCTTTTGAGCAGAATCGTGGAATGATGGAATAGTTTGGGTTGGAAGGGATGTTAAAGATCACCTCATTCCAAACTCACCTGCCCTGGGCAGGGGTGCTGTTCACTCCATCAGAGCCTCATCCAACCTGCCCTGGAACACTTCCAGGGATGGGGCAGCCACCAACACGTGAGTGTGCATGAAATGCAAGGAAGTCTCACAACTGTGAAAGTTTATTTTCAAACTTCCACTTATTTCCATTAAGGACAGTGTAGGACCTCCAAAAGAGAGGCCAGTTAAGCCCCATTGAATACCAAAATGCTGTGACAGGCTGGGGACAGCCCTCTCCCAGAACATAAACCCTTTCCAGCCCCAGACTCCTTGGATCATTACAACAAATAGCTCTTTGTTATAACTAAAGCATACATACTGTAAAATACAATTACTATCTACCTTCATAACGAAGGAACTCTGAAATAAAACTCCATAAATAACTAAAGGAAAACACAGCAGCTTTAACAAAGTTCTGCCTCAACAAATCTTCACTGTGACCTCAGGATTCAATTTTAACAAGTTGGTTTTAATCCTGTTAGTTTAAGATCAAAGGAAAAGATTCATTGGCAGGGTGAAATGAAGCAACATTGAAGGATTTGGAAAAATAAGGCCAATACCCACACCAGCCCTTCTGTCCTAATTAAGTTTATATTTTTTCTAAGTGTTGCTGGCAGGAATTAATACTCAGAGACCTAAGCCAAAGTAGCTCACTTTAACCCGAGGACATTTTTTCACTTACTCTGACTGTAGTTCAAGTTTTCCATTTTGAAACATTTAGCTTAATTTCCTCCTTGAGAAAGTAAAGCTCTTCTCAGCAACTCTTCAAGTAACAACTATTTTCCTTTTACATGACTGAGTCCACACTGCTGAGCTTGACATTAACCTATTCAGCTCTTTCTGAACAGTTCCCTCTGGTAAAGGTGCTGACCAAACTTTCTCCTCAAAGGTGCAACTTTCTCCTCAAAAGAATATTCATTTCTGTTCCTGCCACTGCTTTATCAGTGTGAAAAATGGGGAGAAAATGAATCCTAAAAATCAATGATTTTTGCAGTTATGGGCAACTAAATTCTGACATGCAGCAATACACATTTACTGTTCCCTGCTCAAAAATGAGCCCGTGGTGGTCCAGTTCTCAGTGGAACTTGTGCCCACTCTGAACATCTGGCACCACTCTGAACATCTGGCACCTGGAGACAGGTGGGCTCTGCCTGCTCTGACAGTTCAACTGCTGTTCAGATTATCTCCAGCTGAAAACATTTGGGCTACTGGAGCTGGTAAAACCTCAGAGCTGTGCACAGAGAAATTAATTCCTGAAAATGCTCCCTGAGAATGGGTCACCTGTGGACTTTCCCTTGTTCTGGAGACATTCTAAGGAGGAGGGGGAGGTTGGAGGCCAGTCTGCACTCAGCCTACTTGGAGAATAGAAACAGGCCAGATTTAGAAACCTCAGAAAGAGAAGTGAACATATAAACCTACCACCTCTAATAATGTTATTTATGCTCTAGTCCTTCCAGCTTTACACTGCCTGTCCCTAAAAAAAAGGAGCTGTCATTTGGGTTCCCAAGACAAACACTTCAATGCAAGTCAAGTACTTGTTACATCCCCATCCTGTTTCTCCTTTTGTCTGTACAAAATCTTTCATTAACTTTCACTGATCTCATTCTATACTGTGGTCTGGATAAATGCTGTAGGAGTTGCAATTTTGGCTGCCTCTTTGATCTCCGTAAGATGAAGGATAATTTCCGTTTTTAAGTGGTTTTGCTTGGCTCTTATACAGCCTAGCACATGGTGTAAGATTGTCCTGAGACAAAATGGAGAGGCTGAGAGGTGGTGGTAAAATATCCAGAGTTGTAATGTCAGTTCTTTGTGTTCCTCCTGAAAACCAGGAGACCAACAGTTAACTCAGGCCATCCATTTCTGCATCTGTGTGTGTACATGTCATGCACAAACCTAATTAAAACCAATTGTGACTGCTGAAGTGTAACATTACTGAGCATAACATGTATTTTGTCATGACTTCAAAATGAAAATGTGCCTTTTGACTTGTTATGGAAGTCCTGCCTGCCAGACATTTCTAAATAAAGCCCAGGAGACTGAATTTACATCTTCCCTCTCTTAACCCTTCTCTTAATCACTTCCCTCTAATTCCACTTCTTTTTTTTTTCTTTTTTTTTTCTTTTTTTCTTTTCAATGTGTGTGGCTTGAGCAAAGCCTCTTCTCTGTAATTGTCTTCTAAACTGGCAAAAGGACAGTGCAGGGTGTGACCCTGCTCCAGTTTTTGTGCACAGTTGTATCCTCCCGGGCCCCATTCTCCTACGAGCTCTCCCACATCTCTGTTAAGTAGCCAAGCTTATACAAAGCAGTCAGATTCCTGTTACACATCTGTGCCTTCCTGCAGCAACTGGAGCCATAAAACGAGTTGTCATAATGCTATTTGATAATATTCTGAGCCAGAGGTACTGTGTGTTCACATTTGGGACTGAGTGAGTTCCCTCTTTTAGGTGTAGAGGATGGTGCCTCTCACTTGCACAAAAGTGGCAAGAGATGCAGCCAAGGATTTCAGAGAAAACGAAGGGAAACGTTTCTTCTTGTCAGGGATTCATGTTGAGCTATTTCCTTTAGTGTGTATGTTGCAGCCAGTGCTCAGCTTTCCCTGAGTGAAGGTTCTCTCAGCTCCTTGTGAGCACAGAAAATGCCTTTCTTGCCTTAGGACTGCACAGGCACATCCCATTCCCTGCTGGCTGCCCAGGGTTACACACCAGAGTGCAGCTCCCGGCCAATGTAGCCTTGAACAACAGTCAATATTGTGTTCTGGAGGACCAATTTTAAAGAAAAAACATACATTGTATGTTAGTCTAACATTATTGCTTTTGCCTTAATTCTCTTCTGTTTGCTAAACCCAAGGTTTTCAGCAGCTGATACTCAGCAGTGAGCTGGGCTGACAGCTTCTGGCATGCACTGGTTTTTTAATGACTACCATCCCCTGGCACACACTGCCTCCTTTAATAAGCACCAGCCACAGGCACACATACCAGGCATGTAAAACAGTTTTATTAAATTAAGCAGAGGCACAAACGATCACAATTATTTTCTTACTAATAAAGAGAAATGTTTGTATTTATTTACACTCTACTGAGCTCGAACTGAATACACGATCGGCTGTTTTGCAATACCTCTCCACACGAGTTTTGATGGGTTTTTAGAATTGGGTTTTCTTACCAAACACAGTATTTCCCAACATTTTGACTGTTCCTGAGGGCACTGTCCTAACCAGATGCAGCAGCAGTTTCACATCCTTGGCTGCAGCCCCAGCCCTGCCCTGGGGCGAGGTGTTGGTGTCACCTCCATGTCCCGAGCAGGGGCTGAGTTCACCTCGGTACAAACCCAGCAGTGCTGTGTGCTCAAGCTGCTCCATCACCTGCTCTATGCCTGCTTCTTCCTCCTGAGGATCCAATTTATCACCTCAGTGACTGGAATTAAGTGTCAACAGAAGGGAGGCAGCACAAGCCGTGCCCTGTGGCCAATCCAAAGCACTCAACGCTGTTTCTCTGACCCACCAGCAAACACCCATCACTTATCCCCAAAATTTCTGTGGACAATCAGTTATTCCTCTTCTACAAGCATCAGCCAAAGGGCAGCAGTTGGGTTTCAGTGCTGTTTAACTGGATGAGGTTTACTGGAGCAGTTCAATGTGCCAGACTAACACAACCCCACTGATGGCTGCCTTAGGGTGTGGGCTGTGTAAATCTGTAGAGGTGACCCCAAAGTGAATCTAAATGATGATGAAAGTTTAATCTCAGCCCTTAGGCCATTAAATTTTCTTCATGGCATCACCAGTGCAGCAAGAAAAGCTTATTGTCCTCAGGATGCATAATGCAACTTGGTTTTATTTCTGTTCCTTGAGAGAAGTTTACAGGAAAAGGATAAATGGATTTTTATTCACTATTCACTGCACACTGGAATAAAAACCTCAATCTGTTTTACATGGAAATTAGTATTATGAGCTACTGCGCACTTTTCCAGCAGAAATAGCTCTTCAAAAGAACCAGACAGAAAAATATTCTTTCCACCCAAATACTTACTGTGTTATGTGAAACAACAATAGTATGTTATGTGAAATGCATCATGTAATATTTAGAAACCTCTATTGTTAAAAAAAAAGAGCATTCACAAACATTTGGTCTTCCAATTGGTGTATTGTACAGTGTAGGACAATATTGTACTACCAGTAGGGGCTGGTAAAACTATGGTTACTTGAAACCTTCAAAAAGGACGCTTTGGAACAGTTTCTACCTGGAAATATGAATATTTTGGAATTATCTCTCATCAATTTTCCTACCAACAGCCACACAATTCCTCTCTTTCTCCTCCTTTTCTCCTTGTAAGATTTCTTAACAACCAGGCAAAAACTGGGTAGGCACAGGAGCCAGCAGCTCTCCCAGTACCACTGACAAAACAATTTTCATGCTCCAGTTTCACGACAGTGAGAGTGTTATAAAACACACCCTGAGTTCTCAGTGGCACATCCCCACACCTTCCTGCTGTGAGCAGCTCTTGGCTTTTTCCCTCTTGGGCTCCCTGTGGATGGTGCTGCTCTAGGGAATGTGGGATACAAACCTATGAAACACTTTGCTACCTCCTGCTGCACTTTTTTTTTCTGTAGTTCTGTTTCTCTCAGGTAACGTGATATCAGGCTAGTATCACTACCATGCTGCTTATCTCCAACAAAATGCCCTTACTGAAGTCATAAAACCACAAGATTTATCTGTAGGTATTTCTACAATCTCAGTATTGTATCAGCATTTTATAGGGTGTATCTGGAAGTTCCTCTGATTTCTCAGATGTCTTTAATTTTCTGCAGTAATGTAGGTAAGATTAAATGCAAATCTTGGCAAACAAACATCTGGCATTGCAACAACAGAGAGATATGGACTTTTTTCCTTCGTTATTCTGCTAGAAAAACTTGGAAAATGCAGGTTTACTTTCTCCCTAAACTCTTGCAGACCTACTCTTCTATTTTGTGCAGGATATTTATGTACTAGAAATTCCAGTTCTATGGTGAGAGTGGCCTGGTTCTCCCAAAGGATGTGGCATTGCCATGACTGCACACACATGGCCCCAGGTATGTCCCACCACCTGCAGGATCTCCTGCAGCTGATTTTGCCACAGAGGGAATGGGAAAAGGAGCAGAAACGGGTTCCTGTGCTCACATGGCTGGTGTGAGCTCAGGGAAAGGCTGGGGTGAATTCCCAGCTGGAGTCAGTCCCACAGCCCTTGATGTCAGCGGATCTGCACTGAAGAATTGCAAACTTGAGCATATTTGGATCACACGCTGCTTCTTTATGGCTCTGTAGATGTGACAGATTTCCTGTTGAGTCCCAGCTGCTCTCACTTTCCCATTTCACAGAGCAGATCCCCAGCAAGGGTAAAATCATGGAAGATGGGCCAAACCACGGCTCTGCCCCCTCGCACAGAGCAACAGCTGAACTCCCCGGGAGCTGCGCGAGCGTCAACGGTGCTCTGCAAATCCTTGCAGCACAGGCAAAAAACCAGCAAATATCCCAGCCTTGGAAATGTCTGGAATGAGCCACAGAGCCTGGATGGCCGGAGGAGGCTGTGGGCTGTGATTTATGTTTGCTTCCAGGTGCATGTAAATTTTCCATCCCCCATATAGACTCGAGCCCTGTGCTGCAGCCACAGGAGATTAAAATTCCTGCGCGTTTTCTGGAACTATCAGCCCCGCTGAGAAAGGAGCATGGGAAGCACCGTTTGTTTGGTGCTCACAGGAATCCTTCACAGATATATGTATTTTCTTAGCATTTCGTATTAGCATGAATTAAAATATTCCATTTGGGCGAGATGTTATTTTAGCTAATTTCCTGCAGACTCTCTCCAGCCCGTGAATGGTGAATAACTCTTCAGTGGAGCCCAGCACTTTTCAGCCCCTGCTGCTTAGAATAGCTCCCTGCTTCTCAAGTATTAATTGTATCTGGTTATGTTTAAATGTCATTAAAATATGCAGCAAGTGATCTACGGGGATTCATATTTCTACCAAAAATCGAGCCTGCACCTTAACTTCCCGCTGC
The DNA here is from genome assembly GCA_013400435.1 of Pycnonotus jocosus. Lineage (NCBI taxonomy): Eukaryota > Metazoa > Chordata > Aves > Passeriformes > Pycnonotidae > Pycnonotus > Pycnonotus jocosus. The sequence continues at coordinate 47,896 of VWYP01003600.1, read as the reverse complement.
AGGAATCTGGGATGGGTTTTTCCTGCTGTGCCTGTTGCAAACATCTGCCACTTCTGAACACTGAATAGAGCCCTTGCAATCCAAATTTTAACATTGTAACCCAACGCTTTTAAGAGAGAATATTGCTATTTTATTCATAAACTGTTTGGAGAAAGGGAAGGGGGAGCAGAGGCGAGGAAGGAAGCCAAGAGAGCTTTGAGTTGCTTTCTGTTTTCAAGTGTCTCGGGGAGCGCGGTGCCAAGAAAAACAGAGTCCAGAGCAGTGAGCAGCGGGGAGATCCTGTTACAGCAGCCCAGCACCTCGGGAGACGGGGCTGCCTCCAGCAAGGAGGAGGAAAGAAGGGGAGGAACAGGGACCTGGCTGCCTCTGCACCCCAACAGCTGCATTTTGGGGGGGTTTAATGACAGGGACCCCGTTCTTCATGCGACGGCAGCTCAGCGGGTCGTTCATGTGGGCAAGACAAGCAAAATCTGGCCCTGGCTGGAGTAGAGCTTTCAGAAATGGGGGACTGGGGAAAGGGAGAGGGCTCATTATTATCAGAACAATAAGCAAACGTAGGAAAAGTGTAAGTGAACTCACACATGGGACTGCAAACTGCTACACAGCCAGTGTGGCCAGCTCTGGGGTTTAGAGCTTCACCAGTGAGCTCACAAGGAGGGAAGGAAAAGAAAGACACCCTTTCCCCAGCACAGATGTGTATTTTCTCTGGGTATATTTGTTAGTCTTATATGAGAAAATGAGTATTTTTGTCTAGTTAGGGTAGAGATTGTGGAAAATTGCTTAGGACAAGTCAGCAACTCACTCAGCTTATACATTTGTACAGGGAGTTTGGACAAGCTTACAAAGCTCCTATTTATCCCCCTTTTAAAAAGAAAGCAAGGCTGCAAGTCCTTCCATACAGGCAGAGAGGGAATGGGAAAAATGCAGAGCACATACCAGTGAGCCTAAAGATGGAGTCTGGTCAATGCCAGACTGTCCCCCACTCACACGTGCACTCTGTGTCTTTCAGAGGGATGATAAAACACAAGGAGTTAAATTTAAAAGTAGAACTTGTGAAGCTGTTACAAGCACCGACACCAGCCTGGCCATTGCCCTGTGCTGTCACTGAGAGGGGCAGAGCTGGTGAGCCCAAGGAGCCAGGCCAGACCTCTGTGTGTTTTTGAAGGCTCATTATTTTATGAGGGGTCAGGGCTGGAGCAGGTGGTGTGTGAACTTTCCCAGGGGGCAGTGACCTGCAGCAACCCTGCTATTCCTGTCCCTCGTGTCTCCAAGGGCAACTGCCACTCTGCTGGTGACAAGGAGGGCACAGGTTGGGAGTGCCAGCCATGGCACAGGACACCTGTGGTGTGTGAATGTGGAAAATAAAGCTGTGCTGTTTCTTGACAGCAAAGATGTGGCACTCCAAGGGTCTTACAAGCACAGCAAATTCCCTCCAGACTTAGACTGGGACAAAATGGCCCTGGGACCCTAAAGCCACCCTGCCTCATAGAAGGTTTTTGTGCAGCCTTGGGAGAAACGGGCTGCTGAGAGCACTCACTGGCTTTGATGGCCTGACCAGGGCTCCCTGCCCACCCCACCCAAGGTCCAGAATCCACTTAAGCTCAGCTGAGGGGCTTTGTCCCCTTCTTGAGCCGTGTTGGGGCTGTTCTGCTGCCTGTCCCTCTTCCTGAGGTGTTTGGGCTTCTTGGATTGACCACGGTGCTGCCCCAGTGCCTTGGAGATCACCAGCTGTCAGTAGGACATCCTGGTATTGCTGCTCTGCTCTATCAGCACTGGCTGTTTCTAATAGGGTGCTTTACACTGCTATCAAAGTTGTATTTTAGTTGTATCAGGTCAAGATTTGCTCTCTGTTGCTGGTTCAGTCTTGCTGGGGTTTAGCACTTTGCCTGTTAACGTTGGTTGTGTCCTAACGAGCCTCTTTGCTAAGGAGAAGACAAGGAATGGGCACAAAAATGATCTGGGAAAGGTTTTGTTTCGTGGTGGGTGGAAGTGCTCATTGCTGTGGTGCAGTTCAAGGCCCACAGTTAAATCCTTATCCAAGCCTTTCTGGGAGACACTGCCACCTCTTAGAAACAAGGATTTCTCCTGGAAGGGGAGGCTGCACCGGCCCTTTCACATCCTTTAGTTGGAGGGGGGACACTTTGAGCTCTTGGCAAAACTTGGAGCACCTCAGGTTTGCTCTGATTTGTGCCCACAGTCCCAAGCTGCCAGAGATTACTGGGGAAGAACGAGTGATAATTTTCTTTAGGCATTTCCATGAGGTTTCAGTTTATGAACTGCCCCTCTGAAACTGCTCCAGCCATCCTCTTCCTCCCTTCCACTTGAATTAGGGGAACCATTCTGTGCCCCTGGTCACTGGTTTAGAGATGAACCCCTTTGTGGAAGATAAAATCACTGACAGCATTGCCAAATACTCCCCAGAGCACTGAACCAGCACTGTCTGAGCTCACAAGGATCTTTATTGTGGTTTCCCTGCCATGAAATCAATGATTTTTGCTGCTTATTTCTGAACACAACAAAAGTAGCCAGTGCAACTTGAATGTATTTTGTAAAACTGACTCAGCTTACAACTAATCTTTTAAACCTATATGGAGACAGGAGAATCCAGTGGTTGGAGCACAGAAATAAGATCCAATAAACTGGTTTCTAGCATTGCATTCTGCCCCTTGCATCACCCTCCCCACCAATAGATCTCCATCTGTAAAAACACTGCCAGCATCACTCAGCCACCTTTCTACATGGCTGGGATGTTCTGATGAAAAGGGATCTTAACATGTGAAAGACATTAATGAAACTGCAGAGAGAGTAAAAGGCATCAGCCAAAATCCAGCCAGAAACACATTAACTGTAGCTGCTCACTGCTGGCCCTCTCACAGAGTACTTTGCAAGATAAGGTACAAAACACTGCAAGCAAGCAGCCCAGAAACCTAAATCTGAACTCTGATTATCAAGGGAGAGTCAATTATTTCAGATTACAGAAGTTAATGCACTTCAGGATTGATTAAGTGAAAGATTGTTCTGAAAAAAACCCACTGTAATTAAAATGATATCTATTTTTAAGGAGCTTTTCTTACTCTGAAAGCTTTTTATAGAGTAGTAGCAGGAAAGCTTATGTTATATATGTGTGTGTGTGTACATACACTACCCAAATTCTGCTATCAATTACAGATACAAACCTGGAACAACTCCAGTGCTGTTTGCATGGGCCTAAATTAGAACAGACCAGGGTTTGTTAACGAGGTGTGTGCATTCAGAGCTCTTTGCTGTTCTGTGAAGGCAGGGACTCGTGGAAATCAGCTTTTCATATTTACTGCTGCTCTCAGTGCTTGAGGGATCTCCTCTGCTCTATAGCACTGAGTTGTAGTACATCCACTTCTCCGAATTTAAAATTATCACCTATGGAAACTCTGTGGTTGCTTGGATATGATTTGATGACAATTATTTTGAACATCACTTGCTGGTCAATGTCAATACCTTTATTAATTTTATTCTGATGTCCCCATGTGTATTGGATTATTCATCCTGCTTCTTAGCCAACATTCAAGGTCTTGATTGTTTTCCAAGGTAAAACTTTGCATTACACTGGATTTGTCTCTGAATCACTGTGTAGCTTTTAGCTTAAATATGGCTCAATAAGGTAATTGGAATAATATGCAATTGGAAACATGACCTGTATTTTCAGAATCCTAATTACTGAACCAAGAAATACTAAGCACTGATTGACGTTTGCACAAGAAGGCTTGAGACACATATGAAGTGCCTGAAAATTAATTTATTTTAAAAAAATAATATCAATGCTGTTTCTACTTTAATTCCTTACATGCAGCCAGTGCCAGCTGTGCTTTACTACATTCAGATGGCACTTCACATACCACAAAAATATAGTTTGTGACCAAATTACAGTGTAGTAACACTAAGATTATGCAGCCATTTAGGTCAGGAAAAATAAAATAACATCTTATAAATAACTCATTACATCAGCTCCTAGAGGTAAGGAGAAAGGCAGCAGTAAAGGATTTAAGTATTACTCATTTTTCATTTTATTCTTGCTATAAAAATCTATCAAATTTTCAACTATTTTCTTGAAAAGGTGGAAAGGCAGGGTGGGTTAAGCTGTTCCACTGGGGTGGGAAAGGAGCTGCAAGGGTGAAACAAATTTCTCCACTTCTTAAAACTCTAGTTTTGAACAACCTTGATCAGTGACAGGAATGAGAACAGGAAGTTGACAAAGTGTGGTCAGCTTAATAAACAAAATTACACTTTCTAACAGGCCAGCCTTGGTGTGGCTTAGAGAGTGGAAGGAAAATAACTTGACATGGCAAGGGAGTGTGAGTTGGGTTTGTCAAACACATACAGCCACACATGCACTGCTGAGGACAGCACAGTGTCACTTATCACACTGAAGTGACTTCTGAAGTGTCATTTCAATTTTTATTCAAGCCTGAAGCTGCAGTGATTTTTAAATAATGAGCTCCCTCCAGATAAATGATGGTTGATTCAAACTAACAACACAAACTCATCCCTCAGCGTGCTCAGCTTTTTGGCCCATTTCTGAAAGAAAACATCCTGCTGGTTTAAGGAAAGCAGCTGGTTTGTGTTTATAAAATTTGCATTATCTTTACTTGGAACTGAATCATTGGCCTTGGGTTAGAAAACCTGGAAATATTTCACTGGCTGTTTCTGAGGTGATTTCCATCAGCATGTTTCCTCACCTGACTGCAGGAGCAGGATGGACAATGTGGTCACAATTCATCCCTGATTTCCACCAGCAGAGGTGAATACTGAGAGCAGGACTTCAGGAAAGCTTCAGGGTGTAGTTCTCAAATACTAACTGAGGTAGAAGTGTTCAAATCATCCTAATTTTTACAGGATGAAAGGATTAGCTTTATCCATTCACTTGTGATTTTGCTGTAATTTTTTTCCTTGTTTTTTTACATTTTTAACTTTGCAAACTTCTGCTAATAGGGTACCTTTCCTCTCTTTATTCCTATTATGAAGTAATGAATCAAGTAATAATCGCCATTAAGTCAAAACCGAAACAAAGGCAACATCAAAACCCTTCGTAAAGTGAAATAACCAAAAATCAGGAAATCAATAGTTAAAAACTGCAAAGATTCACTTGCATATATTTTTTGTATCAATGTGAGTGTGGTCTGCTCTCCTGGAGCAGGGACTGAGGGGGCTTTTGTCCAAACACAGACAAGAGACACAAAAACCCCAATCTGGGTCTGTGTTTTTTTGCAATGACAAACATACTTTAGTCACCATCGACACCAAATTGCCAAAATATGGTTTATGACAGCTGAAGGCTTTGCTGATGCAAACTGTGTTTACATGCCTCAAAATCAGTAATACTAACAGCTGTAGAGGAGTTTGTTTAGCCACCAAGAAGGTGGAAGGGATGCTAAGAACCAGGATGAAAGCACAGTATCTTGGGCAAGGCTGAAATGTCATTCCTTGCTGTTCTGGGATACCTCCTGGCACAGTAAACCAGCTTCCTGGGATATTTAGCTGTACACTCAGTGAAAATTGCTCTTCCAGCTGGTAACTCCTTTTGTTTAACACCACCAGCAATTGTTCCCTGACCCAGGCAGCACCACGCAGAGCCCAGCCCAAGCCCAGCTGAACAGATGACAGCCTGGCCATTTACATCCACAGGAGCTGGACAAAAGCCATAACTTTTATTTCTGAAAGCATTCTGGCTGTGGGTCTTGACTGAGTCAAATGGAATGTCCTTACAGCAACAAATGCCCTTAAATATTTCAGCACAATTGGATTACAATTATTTCGGTGTGCTTAGCCCTGGAGACACTCGTGTATCCATAACAGAGCTGAGTGCAATAAGATCCCACAATAGGAAGGAGTTTTTCTCAAAAATGTGGCATGATTATATGTATGTTTTAAAGCTCCTAAGGGTGAGATGTTTCAAGTCTGCAGATGTGTGCATCTATTTTGGGAAAGCACTAAATCATAAAAACATTGCCCCGAAAGTTGTGTTCAAGATGTGTGTACATGTGTATCTTTCTGTGTGTGTTATTTAACAGTTAATGTGACACAGCTGGTGGTCAAGAGCTGCTTTATCTGGGGACAATTGCTCAGGTATTTTGGGGGACTCTGGAGTTTGATGGTAACCAGGCTGATATTTGATAATGCAGACCTGAACTTGCTTGATGTTGCTTCCATGAGAGACAGCAGAGTGAACGTTTGAAAGGTTATTGCTGTGCAGGTCACACTTCCATGGAGCATTCTGGATGCACAATATTTTTGTCTTGGGGATATTTCTCCAACTGGCTGCTTCTAAAGAGTGAAACATTGAATGACTCTACTTAAAAAGAATGTAAATTATTTCCATTTGACATTTATTAGCAAAGGTTTGAGTCATTTTGCCATACACCTGTCTGGCTTAAATTTATTTCCTGTCATAGTTACTCTGTTGGTCTAATCATTGAGTATTTTCAGGTTTTGATGCTCATAAATATTACCATAATTTGTAGCATGTAGCAATAGGAAGGAAAAGGGAAGGTTTTGTTGTGTTAAATTCCTCCTGCCCCAAAGAACTTGTTAGGTCTCCCTATGAGATGTGCAGGAAGAGAAAAGAATGGATTCTTTGGTTAGTACAGCTCTAAACCCCTCTGTACCTGAGGATCAGCAAAGCCCACATTGGACTGTTTCATTTCAAACAGCACTGTCCTGAAATGCTCTGAAATCCTCCTGTGTTTTAGTCCTGACAGGTTGGTACCACCTGCCTGGGGCCTCAGCCAAACACAGATTTCACATGCAAGTGTGATTTTCATGAATCACTGAACTGTTGGCAACCAAATGTTTTCTGGATCGTGCTGCTGAGAGCACAGAACTGTTTTCATGCCTAAACTTTGTTCCTGACACTTTCTGGTAACTTCTGCTTATTTTAATAATTGAGATGTACAAGGGAGATGAAATAATTAAAACAGGCTGTGAATGTTCTGGGTCATTAACAAAAGTATTCATGGCATTAATCTAAGATATCTTCAAGAAAATATGGTGTTATTCATTCACTCTAATGCACTGCAGTCAGGAAATGGATGAGGAGAGTGACTGCAGATCACTGTGAATATCAGATGGGGCTGGCACACAAATCTCACTGACTTCAGCTGAGAATCATTTCAGTCCCTGCTCTTTGGGGGTCTGCATTTTCCCTTTCAGTGCATTTTCTGTAAGTAAGAGATATTACTGTTCACACAGGACTCCAAAGAACTCCCTATACTTGAGGGTAGGACTTCCTCCATGGATTTGCTCATGGATCCTCCCACTTCTTCCTTTGACTCTGTTACCTCTGTGTACACACTTTTCTTGAGCTCTGTGAATATGAAATCGTGCAGAAATTTGAGTCAGACCTCAGTGTCTCAAGGCAAAGATTCACAGCATCAGCTCTGGCTCTGATCCCTTATTTTTGGTGCCTGTAGGAAAATCCTGAGCTTTCCTGCAGCCTGCATCCCTTGGTGGCTGGCAGCCAAAGGATGAGTGTGACAGCCTGCTGTCCCCTGTGACAGTGGCAGCTTTTCCTGTGAAGTTCCTACATCACTGTTAGATATATTCCTGTGTGTAGGAAACTTTTATTGACTTGCTGGGCAATCAGAGCTTTTCAAAGGTCAGGCTTTTGCCTAGGAACCTTAACAAATGATTGCTGGCTACATGAATTAATCCATTTTCTATATTAATGAATACTTTTATTTCCTTCTGTAAGGGCATACTGTGTTTGTACACATCTCCCAGCTGGAGCAGGTCCCTTCCATCCTGCCCTGGTTTTTTGTGATTTAAGTACAGACATGCATCTTCTGTGCTGGGATTGTTTCTGCTCTGTTGCAGGACTCTCTGAGACACTTCTTTGCATAAAGCCCAAGTGGAATAATTATAGAGGCTCCAACAAGACATATGTGAATAACAAACAAAACATAATTCTTCTCCTCTAGCATTACACTGTCATGTGTCCTAACGTGTACTAGCATAAACTTTTGCAATTAATAGAAAATCATCACCAAATACTTGCAATTAACCAGTATCCAGTGTTGGGAACTATTGCATCACTCAAAGTCGTGTTCTGGAAGCCTTCATGCAGTGATTTACACTAAGTTTGCCTGGAAAGAGCTGTGGAGATGCCTTGGTGCCTTTTGAGGAGAGCAAAGAGCAATAAATCAGGCTACTTTGGATTCGATTTTACAACTGGAAAAGATTACACCGATCTTGACAAAACAGAGAGGCCAGTGCTCTGATGCAAAGAATTTGATGGTTACCACTCATTTTTGTCATGGAGAAGAAAGGAGCAAATTGTCCATATGCTTTTAAATAGTACTGTCAACATACTGTATTTCTAAATCAGCCTAATCCCCTTTGCTATAAATGGAAACCATGCTTTCAGTATTTCTGGTGGGAATTAGTTAACTAAGTGCTAAAACTTGCCAAACTGCATTTTATATATAAAAAAAAGGAGCTTCATGAATCAAAAGCTGTGTTTAGCTGCACATAAATAGGCTTCCAGAAAAAAAACCAAAAAAGTATGCCTTGTAATCACATCTTGCTAGTCTAATACCTTGTATAAAATCCAGAAACTATTTTTTGCATCTGACAGTGTTTACAACACGGAGCCTGAAGTCTGCCCTCCTATAGTTACTGCTGGATACAACTTCATTTATGGCAAAAAACTGAGCAGGCTTCCTGTTTACAGGAAGGATATTTATCTGTCAGGTGAGCACCAAGTATCCAAGCCCAATCCCCCTTTCTGTGGGAAATAGGATGTGGGAATAAATGTAATCCAAAGTAGAATGTAAATTGTGAACTTGCACAAGGCTCAGCAGCCAGTGAGGATTGTCCCTCAGAGTTTAGATCTTTGCAAGGACAACACTTTGTTTATCCCAGTGTTGCCTTATTTTATGGCTGTGGAGGCAGAGACTGCTTGAAACCAGAGAGAAATCTCAGCTGCACACAGAGCAGGTGCTGGATCAGTATTTTACTGCATTATCTGGAGCAAGGAGGCAAAAGAAATGGCGAGGGGGGTTTTGTGGAATTTGTGGAATTATGTTTTAAGAGTCTGGACAAACTGTTCCCATTTGAGGCAACACAAGAGGGATGCTCCTGTGAACTGGACTTGGTTGGACAGGGCACCCTGGTGCACCCAGCCTTCAGATTCCCTCTGGTTATCCTGGCCTGATACACTGCAGATATATTTATATCCCACAGGGTTTCCTGTGGATTATCAGGTGCTTGTTTTGCTTTCAGCTGGAGAGGCCCTTTAGGGGGGAAGGTACCTTTTACTATCCACTTGACAGCAGTAGATTTGATGGATGTGATTTACAAAGAGGGGGAAAAAAATGGAGTAAGTGCTTGGAGCTGATTGACAGCTGCAGTAAATCCAAGCCAGTCTTTGAAGAGAAATAACGAGTGGTGGATGCAGCCCCATCCCTTCCCTCTCTGTGGAGGCATTTCAGCTTGTGAACAGTGCCCTGACTTTTTCATGTGCTGCTGAAAACCAAGCATATGGTTCTGCTCAATGCAAACAAGTGGGAATCGGTGTCAGATGAAGGCAGATTAAAAGCAGAGCAGAGATGTGACCCACTCGGGCGCTGTGGCACTGCTGCCCTCCCACCCAGCTGAGAGCACCAGCACTCAGAGCCTCCCTCCTTCCCTTCCCCAGCCTCTGCTGGGAGCAGCCTGGCAGCAGGACAGCAGGAAATGTCCCTGCTAAGGGTGATGTACGATCTCCAAACACTGCACCAGAAGTTGGTACTGATGGGATTATTTGCTGTGAGGAACACGCTATCGCTGCGTGGCCTCATGCCCAGCCTTTGTAAAGTCCTGGCACCGCCTCTGTTCTCCTCCTCAGAAATCAGGAGCTGAGGTTGTGCAGCTCCTCTGATAAACAAGTAACCCTGATGTAATGCAGTTTGTCTCCTTTTTCACTGTTTGTTTTCCCTGGATTGTTATCCCTCCTTCTCCAGGGGTTCAGCTCCTCTTCCCTGCAGGTCAGAGCTCCTCCTGCCAAGTACATTCGGTGGGAAAGCTGACTCTTCTGCAATATTCATATTCCAGTGCCTGTGCCAGTTCCTGTGTTTTACAGGACAAAGTCCTGCATAGACTGAGCCCCTGGAAACCTACAAAATCCCCCCTGAGCATGGATTATTTTAAACAGCAGAATAGAGGGATCCTATGTATAACATCAGGTGTGTCCAGCCCAGTGGCTGCAGCTTTTCCTTGGGTGCAAGGCTTTGTAAGACACATCTTGAATTCACCAGAACAGCTGCAGCTCTTAAATCCCACAGGAAGCTGCTTTGGGTTTCAGGATAGGGTGAGCCCAGCCTCTAACAGGCTGCTGACCCTGTGAGAACAGCCCCTCACAAAATTAAGCTTTTTGTAATAAAACCACACGAGGAGATGACTGCATTACAATCATAAAGGGTGCAGTGCTTGAATTACTGTTTTAAACTCTTTAGAAATACATTGCTTTGGACATTTTATACAGTGCAGTTTATATGGATCCTAAAATGATTTATAATCCTGCATTTAGGTAGTGACCAAGATGATCAGAGTGCCAGTCCAGTGCCACTCTGGGGGTTGATGTCACATCTGATACATTTCCTATCTGATTTCCATGAGTCTGTGATATGTAATATCCATCATGCTTTGCTGGGTTAGATCACATCTTAGAGATCTGATGTAACATTTGTCAGCTTCTTTACAGAGCAAAAAGAAACCTAAGAAAATGTCCTGGTACACTTCCTGCACCAGGCCATTTCCTGGTGATGTTTAGCCAAACATGCAAAGCTGATAATGTTTAGCAAATGCTGCTCCAAAGCCCCAATGGAGCTGGTAACAAATCTGACCTGAGAAACCAGAGAAACTGCAATTCCCATTTACAAACCCCAAATCTTAGTCTTCATCCACTTACCTACAGATTTAGAAATTTATTATTTGGAAGAGGAATGATATCAACTAAAAAAGTAACGAAATAACATGGTTGAACAGCCAAAGGCAGGAATATTGCTGTTTAAAGAGAAAAATCCCAGGAAGAGCTGGATTTTTTTTTTTTTCCACACAACTTTGCTCAGAAGGAGCTGAAATGCTTTGAGTCAAAGTCTGTGGTGCTGCTCTGTGCAGCACTGCTAAAGGTTAAGTTGCTGGCTGTCAGAGCTCAGTTATCCATCACATTTCTGCTGGGGGAAGGGAGCACCAACTGCTCCTTTTCCAGCTCTGCAGCCAGACTCTCAGAACAATTTCCTGCGCTGGGCTCATGTAAGAGACTAAACTGTTTCTAATACAAGGAATGTAGTTAACTCCAACTGATAGACAAATACCTTTTCTTATCACTAATGGATTACAACACTTGACTGCAAAAGCAATTTAAGCCTTACAAATGGCATATTCAAACCCCCAACAGCAGCTACGCAGGGAGAATTGTTGTTACAGCAGCTTTTCATTACATCTTTGAATGTTTGCACTGAAAGTTGATTGTGTTTTTGTTGAAAAATCAACGATATAGCTTTTAATCCCCTGTATCTCTGGAAATGATAGTTTCATGAGAATATTCTGTAGCTGTGGATAATATTTCATGTTTAGCAGTTCATGCTGATACTCAGCAGCAAAGCAGTGATGGCTCAGGAGCAGTTTAATGAAAAAAAAATCACTATATTTATTAAAACATCTGAGCTTAATGTCCCAACGTGATGGTAAATGTTGTGGGAAAAAGCTGCAAATGGGGATGTACATAAGTAATCCCCAAAGACATGAAAGTGTCTCAGGCAAAATGGGATTTGCCTGGCATTGCTTAGCTCAGGGAACTGGGCAATAGAAACAGAAGGGAAAACTCTCCTCTTTCATGGACTACACACCTCAGGCAGCAGAACTGCTCCTTCCTCCTCTTCCTCTGGAACTGCCATTCCTATTCCAGTGAATATTCAGTGTTTGTGGAGGGAATGACCCATGGTGAGCAGCCAGGACAGTGTCTGTGTGTCCCCTGCAGTGACAGGACCTACAGGGGTTCCCTGCAGGCTCTGTGGATTCCAGGGGGGATCACTGGATTTAAGGACCTGTTTATGCTCTGGGAATTCTCTGCTATTAATGAAGCCCTGATTTGGTGTTGTTCTATACTTACCCTACTCAAAATCCTAATTACTGACAGGTTATCTCAGCTTTACAATAAATCTGCAACTACACAAATCAACACTTTCTAAGATAAAGCACAAAACATTTCTTTTCCACATATCTTACCTGTATTATGAATCATAGCTCCTAACCTAACAAAGGTATATTTGGCATAAAGTTGAAATGTGTTATTCCAATATATTGAGCCAAAATCATCCTGGAGGTCATGGGTTTCAGCACTCTGGGGAAGTAGAAACAAAAGATTTAATCTGAATTTGGTACCTCAGCTGCCTACTCAATGACTACTTAGTAGTTTTGGGTGAAATAAATTGGAAAGGTGCATTATTTCTTGCTAGTGGCACAAGCCAAAACTCTGTTTATCAACTCTTCCTCAGCTGCAAAACATCATGGATGGGAATCCTGGGGGTTTGGGGGAAGGCAAGAACTTGGAGTGAGCAGAGCATCCAGGGACAGAAAGCAGAAAATCAATGAGCAGCTTTTTCTGCCCAGAATTCTACCTGCACTGGGTCTCCCTCCTCTCTACTTTAAAACTACAGTGGGAAGCACCATCACTGAGAATAACAGTGGTTTACACCTTTTGCACATTAAATAAAACAACCACCCAAGGGACAAGACAATGGAGAATATGGCCCATGGGAAAGTTTATCTGAAATAGGGAAAATTTATCTGAAATAATGCTTTCTTCTGAGTGTGACAATGCCCCTGAGATTTTCTGAGAGTTCTACTTTGACTCAGTGTGACTCCTGGATTTGTGGGGAGTGTGTGGTGTGGATCCTAATTTTCCTGCTCCCCAGAATTAGTGTCCCAGCATGTGGGGAGCTGCAGGTCTCAGCCTTTTGTGCATTTTAGGCAGCATTCCACCACTGCCCTGCCAGCCATCTTCCCACTATAAATACCAGCAGCTCTGGGGCTGAACTATCTCTGGTTAAAACAGCAGTGACGTGTCAGTGCACAGATTATGGACATCAGCAGACCCTGGCTGGGTAATGGGTCAGCGTCCAGCAGACCCCCAAAGAAATGCCCTGAGAACACCTCCATGTTAAGGCATTTCTCACTATAAAAACTCAGGTTTCAGCACAGATGTCAGGCCATGACACTGAATGCTTGCCCAGGCAGCCTTTGGGGGGCAGGTCAGCTTGGAGCCCGTTTTTTGGGAGCGAGTGCCATTTGTTGGAGCCTGCCCTGAGCTGTCACATACCTTCCCCATCACAGAACAGCTGCCAGACTGATATAGTGCTGCCCCACAGCCCTGCAGAGCTCATGTGCCCCCTCTTATCTCCCCAGGGGCTGGAGCTGCTGATACCAAATCACTAAAAATGGCAGCAGAAACAGCAATTTGGGGCTGATCTGACAGCCAGGGCTGAAGGGAAGCTGCAGTCCACCCCACCCTGCATTCCTTGGACACCCAAATCTCCCTCTGGAATTCTGAGGTATACACAGAATAAATGCTTTCTCCATCTGCAACAGATGCACATTGTGCTTTTTATTTAAAGGAGGATTATTAATTGTTGTTAGAAACAATCAAATATAGCAAGCTATAGTTGAATACATAATTCATGGATAAACCAAACTTTAATACAATTGGAATTTTAAGCAGTTGTTATCCACATCATGGAAGCTTCCCATGGAAGTGCAGGTATAACTTGTTTATAGGGTATAGAACTGCTCTGGCTATGGCTCAAGAAGTATTTTAACAATCTATATATTTGTTTTCAAGACTTTTCTGAAAAGCTTCCTATTTTGTCTCAGAATTATTACTGTTCTCTTAGTCTTAAAGTAACTGAGTTATATTTTAAGGATGACTAAAAATCTAAAAAAGTATTCTGTTATTATTAAATGGATATTTTCCCTAATTTTCTCTCTGTTCATTTTTCAGTCCCTTTATGCTGTGCCCTTGATCCACTGATTCCAATTCTGTTAGAACTGGTTAGCTAGTTTGGTCTAGTCTAACCAAAAAAAACCCCAAAACAGTGTAGGTGTGATCTATACTTTAACATAAGCTCAGCTGCTCACACTGAAAGTGATGCCTTCCTAATCCTTCCCCTGGCTGGCTCAGCCTACAGGAATTTATGTTAGATGTGTCATATATTGAATTTTTAGAATTATCTTTCTAAATCTCAGTCTAGACAAAGGCACTGTGAAACTGCCACAAGCTTCCATCTGTACCCAGGAGTAGCACTGAGACAACCTGCAGAGGATTACAATCGTGGATTTAGTCCCCCTCCAAGGGAAGCTGCTGCCTTTGTGGTTAAGTCACTCCCTGGACTAAAAGCTTGGGGTCCCAGCCCTGCCTTAGCCATGAAAGTGGGGAAACTGAGCTTCTGTGAGTCAGTTCTGGCAAAAATTGGGATATAACCCCTCTTGGCTTTGCCCTGCTGTACATTTTTGAATATTTCGATGGGCAGCCCCGTTTTGGATCTGGGGAGCTGCTTAAATAAACCTCAGGTTCAGCTGGGAGAGCTGAGTGAGCCAAGAACCCCTCAGTGCCCCGTGGCACTGACACTGAGCTGCTCCTCAGCACATCCTCCAGACAGGAGCTGCTCTGAGGATGGGAGAAAGCCAGAAATGGGATAAAAAAAAAAAAAAGGGAAGAAGAAAAAAAGAAAAAGCAAAAGAAAAAGAAAGGAAAAAGAAAAAGAAAAAGAAAAAGAAAAAGAAAAAGAAAAAGAAAAAGAAAAAGAAAAAGAAGGGAAGAAGAAAAGCCAGAAAAGGGATAAAGCCAAAACTCTTTATCCCAAAGCAAGAGTTGTCAGGAATAACAGGCTGGTTGTAAAACTGTCAAATATTTGATGCCTGTGTACAATACTGTTATTTACCTTCTGCTGCTCAAGTCTGTTCTGCTCCATTCACCCCACTCAGTTCATTTCTCCACTTAGCACTGGCAGTAGTAACACAATTAATTATAGCAGGCTCTAGTTGTTACCAGTATTTGATCATTTTCCTTTCCTACCTCCTCCACTGGAAAAAGCAGAGTCAGTGTGACTGTGCTGACTGCAGCAGGGAAGATCTGTAAGAGCTGAAGGCATATCAATAAAGCACAACTCTTTTATGACAGAGATTTCAGAGCTGGACTGTGTGGGGCTGACAGTGGGCACTGCAAGAAAGAACCATGAAACATTCACAAGTGACAATTTCTGATGTGTGTTTGTTAAAGTATATTCTTGTTTTCCGGTAAGAAATACAAATGGAGATTTTTCAAGCCCCTCTGACCCTGCACAGCTCAGGGCAGCCTTAGTTCAGTTTTTAGGCAGGAGTTCTGCTCTTGCTGGGACCAAATCTGGTCCCATCCAGAGAAACAATAAAAAAACCACAGCAAACCTTAGAAAATTTTAAAGTCTCACCTCAGGCCGTGAGAGGAATGGATGTAAAAGTTCATATCAGAGAGAACTTGAGAAGAGTGTGTATCTTGCTGGCTCACCCAGCTCTGCCATCAGGAATCCTTTAACTGCCCAAGTTCAAGCTGAACATTTTTAAAGTGGAAAGAATTTCATCTACAGACTGGAACAAAAATATTTTAAAGCATAAATGAGACATCTGGTCATTGTGCTGCTGTTGCATATGACATGAGATGTTTGTTTGCTCACACACATTTTGAAGCAGAAAGAACAGAAGTCACCCTTGCCCTGACTGCTTATTAGAAAAAGCAAATAAAAACTATGTGCACAACTTGCTGAAACTCCTGTCTCACTAAATGAGAAATAATTCATGTGGCTAAAATGAAAACCTTGGGAAGATTACAGCTTTTATGTACTGCAGTTTGACTCTAACCACCTGTTGTAAGGATTCAAAATAGTTTCCAGTGTCTTTCCACATCCCAGGGCTCAGTGAAAGGGGTCTCTTTAAAAGGGGTGTTTGAAACAACCCCACCTGGAGAGGAAAGGGAGTGTGAGCCTTCACAGCAGCCTGGCAGCTGCTCCTGTGGAATTCTTCCTCTCCTGACAGGGGAGAAAAGGCCATTTTGATTTATAACTGAAATCTTCCCTTGGTTTCAGTGTGTGAAGTGAGAAATTTGCCCTGGTGTCTCTTTAAATGGATCGGGCACCACTTTGCCCCATTGGATCTCTTGGCTTTCACAGGCTGATAACTGATTCTATCAACACACAACAGCCACTGCAGGAACATCTGTTTAACCAGAAAACCTTCAGCTCCATCTTGAAGAAAAATCAGCTTTTCCTTCCTCCTGCAGACTTCCCCGGTGTCCCCTGCAGCTGTTCTCCCACGGAACAATAGATGGATTCAGGCTCATCCCAAAAGAAGAGATCACAACCCAAATTCCATCCCCTCAGGGTTACCAAGGCAAGAACACTCTCAGCTCTTGCTGGCTTGCAGCACAGGGGAGCTGCCTGTTCCACCAGCCAGGATGTGTCCACTTGGCCTCTGCACTTGTGCTCTTGCATTCCCCAGTGACTGAGATGGAGAGAAATGAGTTTGGGAATAAAAGGTTTTGGCCCCCTCTAAATTCCTCCACAATGCTCTCATGGAAGCTGAGCAGGCAGACAAACAGCAGTGAGGTGTAGCTGTTGTCTCTGGAAAATATTCTCAGTGAACTCCAAACTTCATTTGACAGCTTTTTTATTTCTTTGTTGTTTAAAGTTTTTCGTACACCCAACTAAATGCCCTAAACTGGTTGTGGTAAGGCTCTGCCTTGAGTTCAGTGGTCCACAACAATCTGTGGTTTTGCAGTCAGATTCTCCCATTTTGGGAGAAATTCTTCCATTCTGAGGGTAGAATGTACTGCACACAAGGTCCCAAAGCAAACCAGATTATTTGGGGGTGAATGTGAATACAGTTGGGAAAAAAATTCATCCAGAAGTGAATTTTAAGTTGATATACATCTATTTGTCACTAACCGAGACTTAGAAAAATAGTTTATAATAGTTTCTAGATAAATTGCTTGTTGAGGTCCCAAAAGAATTTAAAACATCTTGCCTTGTGCTTTCTTCCCTAAAAAAGCCTCTTCTGCAGAGATGCACACTTTATTTTCTTTCCCTTCCTTATCTAGTTATTTATTTTCCTTTCTTTTAACTGTAAAGTCAAGGAATTATGTAAGACAACATCTGAATATACACAGATTTTACAAGTTAAGTGTATAAAATTCTGTTAAGGCTGTCTAGAAAGTCTCTAAATGTCTGTCTAATGGCTTTCCCTTAAGTGGCTCCTTCTGCTTTCTATTTTTTTTTGCTATTCCGAGTACCAAAGTGTTACCAAAATGGAATCATATTTTATTGTTCCACTCATTTTCCACTAAGCTCTCCCTAATTTGTTTGTTGCTGGGCTATGGCTTTTCTCTTCTTTAGAATTTCAATTACTCCCCTCTCAGGGTAGGTGGTCTGTAACACTAAACCATCAGGCAATCAGTTTTATGCTTTCCTTTCCAGCTCCAGCTTTCTTTCCCCAAACAACGGTAGGAAATCCTCTGTCTGACACAGCACAGGATAAAGAAAAAACAAAAAATCAGCCCCATTTGTGATTCAGAGATATGCTCGGTGCTCTTAATGCCTCAAATGCCCCATGTTTCCATATAACAAAATACTTTAATCCAAAGGCAATTTAAATGATGGACAAAGTAATGGTTGGGAGAGAACAGCAACAATAAACTGCAGCTTTAGATCTGCCCTTGATCTAGAATTTGTTGAATTTGTTGAATCCAAGCTAAAGAAAACTTTTAACTGTGGAGCTGAACTATAAACTTGACTAGAATAAATCTAGTTAGATCATGACACACACAAAAATTTACATTTGGAAAGAAGTAATTTTAAGTAATTTGGATGCCTGACAATAACACCAATCTGATGTTTTTTTAAATCACAAAGAGTGATAGAAGCCAACGTGTTTCAGTTGCAAAGTCATTACTGCAGGTTCCAAGCCTGTATCTACTCTGCAGTTAAGGAGAGAAATTGAAATTTAAAATCAGGACTAGAAAATGACTGCACTGTAACAAAATAACAGGAATATTCTGAAAAGGAAAAAAAATAAATCCAAACCAACCCAATGTTTTTCATTTTCAGACATTAAGACAATGTTGCATTTCATTTGCTTAAAAAGGAAATGTGTAATATTTAGGCAGCAACATAACACAGTGTGGTTCACTTTCTCCTGTCAAAAATCTGGTTTATTGGGAGGATAAACACAGTTGCAAATGTGGGTGTTAGGAATTGAAAGAAGCAGAAATTGAGCTGTTTACAACAAGTGTGTTGAACAAAATGGGAGACTGAACTAAAAATTGTTTTCCATAAAATTCCTCTCTAGTGTCAAATACCACAATTTGGGTTCTCCAATGATGAGTTGATGTTTAAAGTATTCAAAGGAGATGGAAAATACATTTGTGCCTGCCACAGATCAGTGAATTTGTCATTTGTAGATTATTTTCCCATGTTTATGGACTCTGACACTGAGCAGTGCCTAAGACCCCAGCTGTTGTTTATCCAATGCATGTCCTTTAATTTAGGCAAATAAGTAGCAACTTTGGCTGTAGTAAAACAAATCCCCCACTTAGCCTGAACATATAAAACATGCTGAAGTTTCTCCACTCTGATAGACAACCCATGGGGCAGCTCCTGCTCACCTAGAGATCCTACAGGCTTGCACAGAACCTCCAGTAATAATTCCAATAAATAGTTGTAAATTTACTTTTTATCCTCAGGTTAAAACAGACCTTATGAATGTGGCCATGACTCCCCAAGTGAAATCTTCACTGCTGACTTCAGCTAAACAGATATCAAATTAATCCTTGTGCTTGTTACTCCGGGTCAGCATTTGCCTTTCAATTTTTAGCAACTTTTAACATATTGTCCTAATCTCCCTGGCCACCCAGTCCAATTTCCTTGGAGAATCGCCTTGCATGGCTTGAAATGTTGAGGTTTGCAGTTAACAAGTGATTAACACATGAAGGAGAGATACAAACAAAGGCATTTATTCTTTCAGCATGTTTCACTTACAGACTTAATTTCCCAGTCCTTTTTCCCCTTGCAGAAGATGATGTTCATCACCTGATTGCCTCGGAATATGAATGACTGGGGGTGATTTTGAGGCTGGTGGCAAAAAGTGGTCAGGACCTTTCCCAAGACCTTCATTTGTAGCCTCAATTTGCATTTTCCTACCAGGATAAGTAAATTCTCCCATGGTTTATCGCTTCAGTGACAACTCCCTTGAAGCAGCCATGATAATTGCATTTTTTTTTTCCTGAAACGGCAAGAAAACACTTCCTAAGCAGTTAAAAGCTTTTGGGTTTAGTTGTTCTCCAAAGGTTTTCTAAAGGAGGGGAATGTAGTCCTTGCAATCAGACAGAAACTAGAGCTGTCTGCATCTTGTTCCTGCTGAACAGCACCTCAGGCAAGGGGATAAACAAACGAAAATAAGTTATTTTTAGTTATTTGGGACAAAAGGGACAGAGTCAGTGACAAGTGTATCACCTTGGTTCTGACTGTGGGCTTCTGGTTCCTTTGTTCTGTAAATCCATTCAAAGTGTAGCACAGCATTCAAACCAAGCAGAGAGTTTCAATAGTGTCTGGAGGGCTTTTGTCTTAGATTATGCACAATATTCATTTCCCAAAAGAAACTTCACAGCGTCTTCTCAGCCTCCCAAGCCCCATTTCTGCCCGAGATACCTCACTAAAGTGTTTCTCATCAATCCAGTGAGTTTGGGTGTCTAACAAAGAACCAGAGCATGATCTGGGGAAGGCAAACTGGGAGAAGGGACTGAACTGCAGTGTCAGAGCAGGGAAAAGTGGGATTTACAGCCCTTCAATGGGCTGGAAAGCCTGGAGATGTGCTAGAGGCTGAAAAATCATCTACTGCTCTCTCTGCCACCCTTGGCTCCATCCTGGGTTTGTAACTCACTTTAACATCAGCTCCTCAGCAAGTCTGCAAATGCCTCCTCCACTGAGGAAGACAAAAATGGGGCAAAAAACTCGCTTTTGGGTCAACTTAGAGGCAGAGAAAGACAGAGGGCATTTTAATTAACAGCAGGACATAAAACTGGCTAAAAGTGAAGGAGAAGGTTCTCCTTGCTAGAGAAAGGTTTGCAATAGAGATGGTGAACCATTCCCATGCTGCAGAGGAAACTTTGCCCCTACAAAGGTTTTTCAGGGGAAAGGAGGAGGCCAAAATGAAGGGAAAACAATGAAAGGTTGTATTAAAAAGAAGTGGCTCAGTGTGTGCTGGCTCCTTCAAACATGGGAAGGAACCACAGGGCTGGCTGTGTGAACACTGAAATTAAACCAAGAGCTGCCAGCAGGGCACTCCTGAGCTGTGAGTGCAGCTGAAGACAGCTCAGAGCATCTGTTCATCCCCAGCACCCAAGGGGCCAGGCTTTCACTCCAAAATGAGAGTCAGGATCCTTGACAAGCCAGCAGGGAAAGGGAAATACCACCAGCAGAGAGAATACAAAAGTGAGAATTACATAAATTCTCATTTTATTCCAATTTGATTGTGGTTAAGAGAACTGGCTCAGCTCAAGTTTGGGAATCTAACTGGGTGCAAGGCAGTGACAGTGGCTCCAAGAGGTGCAGCTTCCAGAGCTTCCCTGGCTGCCAACAGGCTTGGTTTTATAGCAACATTTCATATTCCATGATATTATCACCACCTGGCTTTGTTTGTTTGGATTTAGGATGAACCAAGCTTTAAAGAGTCTGACACACATGGGGGTTTTTTATTCAATCATTTAAGAATTGTTTGTAACTGTAGACAGGAGATTTCTTCCAGGCTTACAAAATAAGAATGAATTCTGAAAGCACTACAAGGGAGAGATAAATAAATATGCAGTCAGTGGAGTATCCTGACAAAACAAATATTTTCTTTCTTTGCAAGAAATTTACTTGGGAAAAAAGTGCTGTACAGAAAAGGGGTTAATTGTTCTTGGGTTTTGATGAAGATGATAAACCTGGGGGTTTTTTTGGCTAAAGGGAAACACAATTAGGCAGAAAGCAACGGTTCATCTCCTTCAGTCACACATCTAGAAGAGGCTGATAATTCTCAGTTTCCATTTTCCATCCCCTCTGTCTGCAGATCAGGTCAGGTACTCGGGGATTTCCAAACAGGACCTGCTCTGAGCCAACAGTCTGTGTCCAGTTTACATCTGGAGTGGCCACAGAAGCCTTGTCCTTCCCACCATGACCTTGTCCTTGGCAAACCACAATGCTTCTCCATCCAAACCCATGCTCCCAGAAACACAGGCCCTAAAATTCCCACCATTTCAGCCACAAAATATTTTTATTTTGTCCGTGACATGGCTTCTTATCTATAAGCAGTAACAGAGCTTGAACTAGCAAAAATACAAATAATCACCTTATTCATTTATGAAAGCTCTGCCCAGAGCCCCTCACCATTTGCTGTCAGATTTTGGGCTGGAGAAAAAAGATTTGTTAAAAGAAAGGAGAAAAAGATTTCTGTTTAGAAATCAAGTTGGAGAAAAACGCTTTGGAGAAGGCTGCAAGGGTGGAGATCAGATGATCTTTGTGTGTTTCTTTAGGAGGAAAAAGAAGTTATGCAATTCCAAGCAGTCATGTGGTATGGCAGCTGCTAAAGTTACTGCTAATTTTTATTAGAGCTGGCCAGAGCCAGAAAAAGGTCTGCTTTATAAGCAAGACCTTTTAAGAAGTAAACTAAATCTTCCTGAGCTGGGAGGCCTGCAGAACTGAGAGAAGAAAAAAATAACACTAAAAAGTTCTTTTATTTTTTTCTCCTCCCACCTTCAAATGATTCAGGAAACATTTTCACTCTCCCTTCCTGTTGCTGGTTTCTTTCTCATA
Source organism: Pycnonotus jocosus (assembly GCA_013400435.1). Lineage (NCBI taxonomy): Eukaryota > Metazoa > Chordata > Aves > Passeriformes > Pycnonotidae > Pycnonotus > Pycnonotus jocosus. Next base: position 26,015 of record VWYP01003600.1, on the reverse strand, counting down.
TTCATCCAATCAATCAAACAGATGTAGAATATTTACCAGTTTCCAGCTCCCACTCCTGCCCAGCCCAAAGGACTATTCACGTGCAGGATGTGTGTGAGCCTTTATTCACCCAAGGCAGACACAGGGCCCTGGGTCCAGGCTCTGGCTGACCCTGCTGGGAGCAAGGGGCTGAATTTGCTGCTCTCCAAAGGTCCTCCCCAACCTCAGCCATGCCATGATCCTTGGAAACATCCAGTGACTTTACTCTGATAAAATTGGAGATGGGATTCCAGTACTCCCAAAAGTCTTGTGGTGTTTTCCAGGACTGAGCAGCTGTGGCTCCTGTCTTTAAAAATTAGGAATTAAACTGGATCCTGAGCCAGGCTCCATCCCCAAACCTGCTCCTTGCTTTCAGCTTTGCACACTTCTGTGCCCTTCAAAGTCATGTGGGTGATGGCAAAAAATAATAAAGATTAAATGCAAACACTACAAGATAAAATTCACCACACTGAAGAGACCAGGCACAGCTCCTCATACGCCATCTAATCTCTGTCCAAACAGGATTAATTTTGTACTGCTGTTAAATGGAGCATATAATTAAGCTGTGGATACTCCTCTGGGGCTGTGGCTGATAACGGTGCCAGTGGGAAAGGGGAGAGAGGAAAGGCTGCAGGAATGCTCTTCCTGAGATCCACAGGTCCAGTCCTAAAATAAGGGATCTAGAAATCAGTGATTTTTATTTTTTTAAAGAGTATTTTAACACCAGGCTCAATTTATGGAAAAGGGGCTTGCACTGACAAAAGCTACTGTTTACCATACTCTGCCTCTTTTTCCACCTGCTTCACACAACTGAAGCACATTTCATGCAGAATTGAAGCTGGATATAAGACATTGCACTCTTTGGGAGTAGGAATGCCCTGGTCTCTCACAAAAGGGATGGGATGTGCTCAGCCCACACAGCCCTTCTGTCCCACTCCTCCTTCATCCCAAAGGCTCCTCTTTTCCTCTCTGGATGTAATATTCCCCCCATATAGCCTTTAAAACCCAAATTCCCCCTTCAGAGGTAAATTCTTTCTAGGTATCTAAGACTTTACAGACAGAAGCTTCTTTAAAGATGGCACACCTTTATATCAAAGCTGACATAACACAAATTTACTTTAGATACTAAAAATGCATAATAAAAGCCTTAAAAGGAAAATACTGTTTTCATTTAAAAGCCTCAATGGTGAAACAAAATTTTTCAACTGCTATTATTTGTCAGCCCAGTCCCATTTGTATTTATGGAAGCCTAAAAACTTTACAAGTCCTGTAGTTGCACTTTGTAGTGGAACATAAAGTAGTCAGGTTACATTGTTTTGAAATTTATCAAAACATGCAGAAAGTAAAGCAGCAATCAACAATGTTAATTGGAATTCAATTCCCAATATTGATAAGTTGTCACCTCTCAATGTTTAAAGCCCAGAACTGTTGTTAATTGTGGATAATCTTTCACAGTGTGAAAAATTAATTAAGCAAAGGAAAAAGCCTTATGTATGAAGGAGAGTACAAATCTAGAGCCATAATTGCCATACAATTTGCTAGAGTACATTTGATAAAATTCTGTTGAGCACTCTCCTTTTCCAGGTTTTTCTGTCTGGAATGTTTCTTGTCCTACCATACCCTCACATTTGGCAACTTTGATAAAACAAACAAAACCACCCACATCTGGTACTGGAATAGATTTTGTTGACTATTAAACACTTTATTTGTCATTAAAACTACAAAGACCACTAGGCAGGAGAGACCTTATTTTGCACTCCTCACTAGAACAGCTCACACTAGAACCATGCTCTTGTTCTGAAGAAAACTCCCTCCACCAAAATTATCCAGGGTCGAGCTGCAGGATCAGGATTTGGGATCCTCAGGCAGATGTGGTCATTCTCTCCCACTTGGCATTTTTCACCGTTTGCTGAACAAATTCCGTTTTTAATTCCGTTTTTAATTCCAAATGAGGAGTTATGCAAATGTGACTCAAGTGCTTTTTGATAGTGCTGGTCGGAGCTTGCTCCTTTTGTCAGTTAATTTGCACTTACTTCATGCATCTCTTTAACCCAATTGCCATGGTAATGTGCCACATATGTACTAAATTAGGGATGATTGTGCCTGATTGCCCAATTATGATACCAAATGTGTGAAAATAGTTGATAGGACATTCTCTGTGTTTTCTCTAAAAAGACTCTGCACATTAAAAAAAAATAAATCTAAAAATAAAACCTTAACAGTTAATCATAATGGTTTGGCTTGAAACGTGGAAAACTGACGAGATGATTTAAAATGCAAGGAATTGTAGCACAAATGAAAAGATTAAATTGTCCCATTGTTATAAGCTCTATGAGCATCCTTTAAAATGGCCCAGCATTTGTTGGAGTCTGCCACGTTGCTCATCCACAGAGGATGAACCAGCTCTTTTTCACTTCTTTGAGAGAGTAATAACTCCTAACCCCAAATTCTAGCTTTACCAGGAGGTTTGTGTTTTGAATTCATCCCAAATTGTCCCAGGTCCCAAGCAAAGCTGACCTGCAGCACCAGGACTGCATGGAACAACCTCCCCACCAGTGCTGGGAGAAGGGGACAACTTCTCTCTGCCTCACACAAGGCAGGCAGGCACCCACCAAGAGCTGCATTATCCCAGCAATTAGCAAGGATTGGTTTAGCAGAAAATGGTAAACACAGCTGAGGGAGGATGGATGAGGGAATTCATGAGCTCTGGGATCGGCACAACAGGAGTCAATGGAGTGAGTCCCAGAGTTCATGTGAGATTTGACTGGAAATCCTCAGAGCAGTTTGCATCTCCTCTCCAATCTTGTTCCTTCTGGTCCCAAACCAGTTACCCACACCAAAGAGAAACAACATTTGCTAAATAATCGATGACTTTCACTGTGTTTTAAAGCATTGGATCAGTAGGATTTTTCTCCCAATTTTTCCAGCCTTACAGTAATGAAAAGGCAAGAGGATCCAACCTGGAAAGCAAGTTCCTCATAATTTATTCTCCTTTTTCTCAAGAGCAATTTCCTGTTTAACTGCAATTCCAACACAAACATGAGCAACATTATTTAACTCCTCTGCAAGGACTGTGGATGCTCCATCCCAGAACAGGCATTCCTCCCAATTCCAGCAGGGCAATCCTTTTCCTGATTTGTGCACAGTTGTCACGGTCCCCATGTCGAGAGCACTGAAGGTTTTATGGGAGAGATTTCATGCTGGCTAAAGACTGAAATGGTTGTTTTCAAGCAGACTGTGTGAGCAAGGAAAGCAAGAGTGGAGGGAAGTGCAGGGGAGAGAGGACTCCACACCATAATCACATTAATTTGTGTTACACATAAGGGATCTATTCCTGAGTTTAAGAGAGCTTTTTTTTTTTTTTTGGATAATTTAATTACCTCTTATTCATTCAACACACCCTTGAGAACAATATTTAAGCTTCCACAGATTCAAAATGCCCACACTATGCTTAGAGTCAGCATGATGTGGACTTCTATTAAAAAGAAGAAAGAATAAGATGATGTGGAAATTTGAAGGAAACCTACACAGGACCTTTTCAAAAGTTGTAGCATGAAATGTGCTTATAACCTGAGCTCTTCAGCCTGCAGGTCAGAGAGTGTTGCTCCATAATATTTGAAACAACATTGCTTCTTTTTTTTTTATTTGCAACACTTATATTTTCATTCCATCCAATTTGTTTTTCTGGTTTTGTTTGTGGGAAGAAGGATATTGTAGTTATTTAGTGTAGAAATCCTGTTTAGAATGAAATCCTGTTCATTCTCTGGCTCATCCCCCTGCTTTCCCCACCTCCCTGCCACAGCTCAGCCTGTAGCGCTGCTACGAAATCAGGGAAATAAATTTATGAGAGGAAAAAAACGCAGCGATAACCAAGGCCGCCTGTTTTCATTTACATTTTCCTCTTTGGGTTGTTATTATTACTCCCTTTCCACCGAGCTGTGGGATCTATGTTCTAGCACAGGCACGATGCTGCTCTGTCAGACACCATTAACAGATATGGACAAAAGGCCTTGGAAAGTTTTCTGGGAGCACAAATTCCAAAAAGAGCTGACTCTGCTGTGGCTGCACTCGCTGCCCCGCCGCGCTCGCTCCCCACAAATGTTCTCGAGCTTGCGTGTCCTGGCAGGAACAGCAACAGCCAATTTTAAGTCACTGTCTGAAAATGTTTTTTCTTCTAGAAAATTAATTCCTGAGCCTACGGAGCTGCCCAGTAAATCTTGTTTGCAGAGCTGAATTTTCCATTCATGACAATTCTGTTCAATCCAGTCAGAGATCAGCTGGCACCCAGCGTCCCGCAAGGAGCTGCAGGTTTAGGATTATCCTGCTAAAGCTGGCACCGTTTTAAAAAGTGCTCAGCAGCAAATCAGAAATTGGTGTTGAGATGGGGATTTTATTGACTGGTTGTTTGTGGGAGCTGCCTGTGAGTGGTGATAGGTGAGCAGGGCAGCCAGGGCAGCACAAGGGTGCACTGACAGTGCAGCCAGACACTGAGTCCTTTCAGACACAGGCTCAGCCTGCTGGAAAAACGAGACCCATCACGCACCACCAGACCACAAGGAATGTTTCTTCTTTTATTCATTCACTCAGCTTTAAAGCCATCCTTGCCTCACTTGGTGTCACTGGCAGGGAAAGGTTCACCCTGCTCCTGCCAGAGTGTCCTTCCCTGCCATTCCTCTGCGGCTGACGGGATTTCTCTGTGCTGATGTGACTTTTCAGAGGCTGTGCTGTGAACACAGCTACCAAATTAATCTCCCTGAAAACCACCTAACTCCCTCCTGTGAGCAGAAAGTGGCTCTGCCAAAACACCACACTCACTGCAGGGCGAACGGGGAGCCCGCAGCAAACGGCAAATTTTGTTTGTACATCCACAAGATTCGCTAAAGAAGTTTCATTGTTCTTGTGTGTAATCTGTGAAGAAACGCACGTCCTGGAAAAGCAGCCTGTAATTTGTAGCACATGAGTGTGCTTTGGGGAAAATCAATCAAATGAACTAAGACGTGTTCTCAACTCCTAAACTAATGATCCTTCCTGTGAGCAGCATGAAACACCAGGAGAGTCCCAGATGGCATAAATCCTCCAGGTTTCAGCAGAGCTGTGACAGTTTATACTGCCTCAACAGTGCCCTAATTGTGCTGCAAACTTCTTAAGGTGGCGAGCAGTCAGCCTTTTCAAAAGCCTCCTTCTTCCCAAGCAGTCCCAGAGCTAAACAAACAAGTTTACCAGCTAGCGAGAAGAGAATGCCAGATTTAATTTATAATCTTTCAGGGCTGATGTGCTTAAAAATAAAAGCTCTGAAAAATCGGGTTTTGTCTTAAGAAATGCCAAGCAGCTGCGTCGAGGCATTCAGGGCTGGGACCTGAACCAACTTCTGTTGAGAGAGGAAATTAGGACCATTTTGTTACCCTGACAAAAACGAAATCTATGAGAACAGTAATTCCTTTGCAGAAAAAATCAATAGTTTCAGCATGTTTTTAACGTGGCAATTTGCTATGGAACATCTTAACAATACCTCAGTAAATCACCAGCTGAAATCAGCTGCTGGCTTTGAATGTACAAGTCAAGAACTGCATGAAAAATGTGTAGTCAAAGCAGAGGAAATCTCCCAGAATCGTGACTTCCTCACTCCTGAAGTCATTGTGAAAGATCTGAGAGCAGACACAGGTAAGAAGCTTTGGTTTACACAGAGAAGTTACAAAAACACCAAAATCCAAATCTTTAACCGTAATCTGGCAAGAACTCCTAGAGCTTCTTTCCCTCTGTGCCTCAGATTACCTATTTACAGAGTAAGGCCATTATTAAACAGTGAGAGGAAATTATTAAGCAGGTAATAGCCACAACACGATCTTCATAGTCCTATGTAAGCACTAAATATTATTATTTGACAGATTCTGTAAAACAAAATACAAAAAAAAAGTCTATTTCTCTGTGTTTGTTACATGCTGCTCTGATGACTGAGTGGTACAGACCATGCAACATTCATCTTGATTTTTGTCATTCAGCAGTAGCAATATAGACCTCACAGTGCCATTACTTTGTTCAATGCTATGAAAAGGGCCAAGAAAAAAATGCTTTTAAAGAAAATCCAAGTCAATTCTTAAACCTGATTAACTTTGCATTTAACTTTCTGAAAACTGTAGAACAGGAAATCCACATTACATAAGGAAAATATGTTTAGAAATGATCTCTGACATAACTCCAAGGTTATCTCTAGATCAAATTGTCAGGGGATGGAATTTGCAAGCAAACAGCAATAAAGCAATGTTTCAGCTATCAGCCCTGAGCAGTATCCTGATGTGTCTGTATTTCACTCTGCCTAATCCCTGCTCAGTAATTAGAAATGTTGTGGCAGCTCTGAAAACCAGAAGCGACGCTCTTATTTAATATGTGCTCCAAAACACATCCATCAGAAGATCTGCAGCAAAGAAACATTTTTTTCCAAAAGGAAATCAAATGATTCATGTTTTACTTCATTGCAAATACTCTGTGATGGATGCTGGAATTCATTAGGGAGATGTTATACTGAATTCTTTGTGGAAGAGTCTATTTAGAATCATGTTGATGGTACATAAAACCTTAATATTGAATGAACAAGTTAAAGAAGTTCTAGATAACTGAATTCAGTTCTAGAGAAGCAAGCTGCCCTCTTTCCTCATCATTTTTTACACCTTTGAAAGCAAATGTGACCTGCTAGGATGCTCTGCTCTGTGCCAAGTCCTCCAGCTGTGCTCTGCTAGTTACAGCTCCATCTGTAAATCATTTTTGAGTCAAGCTCCCAAATCAAAACTTTGACAGTGTGAAGGTTATTAAAAAACTTTCCTCTAGAAGGACACCACCATTGGCCATTACTAATTCTCACGTAGACAGTTTGCAGGTATTTCAATTATCTAAGATAATTAGACATTAAGATGATAAAGCTCACTGAGATGCCTTGATGCAGGAGGTATCCCCTTTTTCCCTTATCCAGAGCAAGGTTAGATAAAATGTGAGAACACAGGATGAAACAGCTGCCTCAGGAGCTGGTGTCCACAGTATCTGCATTTTGAGGGCCCTCTTTTAGAGCACTCCAGCCTAGTGCTGTGAACTCGATGCCTGCAGTGGCTGGGCTGCATGAAATGAATGAATTTATCTAAAAAAGAATTCAATTAGCACTCTTGGAGACTGCTCCACAAGGGGAATCAAACCACTTTAGCTGGGCACCACTCAAGGCTTGCCTCCACAGGACACTCCTGGTCCAGAGTGAGATGCTGGGGGCACCCAAAGCCAACCCTTGGGAAACAATGTGCTTCATTTTCATCAGCATCTTGTGTATATTTAGAGGTGAGAAGAGTGAATCCGACAATGAGTTTGTGGGCAGCACAACGAGAGCTGTCAGCACATGTCAGCCCCGTGTCAGCACATGGGTTCCTGCTACCCTTGGCGTGTTATTAATCCAACAAATCGCTCTACTGTCTCTGTGCTGGGCTTTTCCCTTCTCTGAAAATGCAGCTTGAACTGTGCAAAAGGCTCTGCACAAACACTGCTGGGACAGGCATGGTTCTGCTCAGGGAGGGGACACGGCAGGAAAGCTCAGCCAGCCTTGTCCCCTGGTGTCCCTCTCAGCTCCTCTGGACACACAGAGAGGGATTTGTTCCTCAGCCTGGACACACTAAGCTTGGGGAGCAGTAAGGAAGGAGCAAAAACAAAATCAGAAGGAAGGAGATCCCTTGCAGGAGAGCAGATGGTGCAGAGCCCATGGAGGGTGGCTGTCCTTGTCCCCTGCACTGTGAGCCAGGGTCACTCTACAACTGGGACAGGGCTTGTGCTCAAGGAGCCTGAACCAGAGACCAGGACATTTCCTAATCCTGGGGCACTTGGTCTCCCAGAGTTTTGGTTTCCTTAGGGTTGTTTGGTCTATGTGACTGTGCACTACTTCAGAAACGGATGTCAGCTTTCCAAGGAGGCTGTGGGGAAATTCAGCCTTATGGGAAACCTTTGGGTTCACACAAAATCACAGAGTTCTCACAAAACTCTCCAGACCTTTTCGCAATTCTGTTACATCACACACAGAGTTTGAGCAACTCTGGATCATTTCACAGCTCAGCTTCTTATCTTTTTATAGTCCTGCTACTGTGGCCCCATTCTTTCCCATATGAAGAAACTTAATTAATATTTTATCCCCTTACTAAATTGTGAATACGATTTGCCATAACAGTACAGAAAAAGGCAAATACACTTCGCCCCCTGCCAACAGAAAATCCTTAACAGCTGTTTATTGCTCATTTGCAAAACATAAGAGCAATGGAATTCCATTACTTAGAGAAACTGGCTGTTCCATGATATCCTTGGCAACAAACACCACACTTATCTTTTTGAACAATAGACTCCCAAAGTTTCTCCAGCCTACAAAAATAAGACTGTGAGGAAGACTTTTCGTAACTGCAAAATGCCAAACAATGGGAACTGACTCACCGTCAGCTGCATTTTGTTTCATGAAAATGAACCTTTTTCTCACTCTCTCTCTCCCCACCCCGAAAAAAGAAATTGGCTCCCTGCAAATTTAGGGAAAAGTTCCATGCAACCATCTCCTTCACAGGAAGAGCTTTTTATTGAGGTCAAGACTTTGGCAAAATGAGAAGAAATTCAGACTGCAATCTAAGTAATGTAAGAACTCACAAACAACATTGAAGGAGTTACTTTGGTTTATGATAAACCATAGAGAAAAATCGCAGAGCAGAATTTTCCCTGACCGTTCAAAACTTAAAATACCGAGAAAAAATAACGTCGTGCTTTACACCACAGATATTTCACATATGGTTTTAACTAAGTAACTTCCAAGTTTCCAACAGCTTAAAAAAGAACTATCTATGGCATACCAGAGAGATGCGAGCTCCTCAGGAAGTCAGGACATGCACATACCATCCATAATCTGGTTTCTATATTTAGGGAAGGACTATACCTAAAGCCCTGGAGGTCAGCACTGAATCAAGCCCGGCATATTTTCACAGACACATCTTCCAGACAGTGTTTACCACGGTCCGAAAATCCCAAACCCACCACAGCAAGCATGCCATGTGAAGAGTTTGCACTATTAAAAGGCAGGGTATTCTCATACCTCAATAATCCTGTCGTGGATCTGCAGCCCTCCTTCCTTAGCAGCAGGCCCAGTGTCGACTATTTTCGACACAAAAATTCCTTCGCTCGAGGACCCATCCTGATTGTCCTTCAAGGGTGAAAAGGAAAACACATTATTGTCCCTCTCGTCTGCCCTCAGCTGAAGCCTGTCCATGTCACAACAGTGCAGGCAATTTGAGAGAAATATTCTTACTGATGTCTTAATATGGAGCTACTTTGTGCTAATCAGAACACCTGATACTCTGATTTTGAAAGATCAAGCAGCCAGGGATGGACTTCCATTACTTGGAAGGATTTAAGTCCATTAGGACTTAAATTAGTTGCTTGATAATCATTTTCCTCTGACTTGGGCCAGCTCAGGAGTAATTGTCATTGCAATTATTCTCACAGCAAAATCCAGTGAGACACAGCCTGCTTGCACATCAAACATAAGACAACAGTGCAATTTTCATTTTTAGTTGCACAGCTTTTCCTCTGGAGACCTGGAAATAAACCCACGAAAACACCTTACACCTAACAAGGTGTTTTCATATTCCCATGTACTCTGCTCCTCNAAATAAACCCACGAAAACACCTTATACCTAACAAGTACCATGTACTGTGGTCCTATCAGTGCAGAACAATGTCTCAGAAAGCTGAAAAACTCTAACGAAAGAATAACTTTCAAGTGAATTCACTAAGAATAAATTGTGATTAATGTCAGATTTCTGAGGAGCCAAGAAGTAGTTCTGAACGCTTTCTTGATTAGTAGGACAAGGTATAATCCACTCCTTGATGTAATTAAAGTCACATGCAGCAGCTCCAGCTAACACACATCCTGAAAAAATACATTAGTGAGTGCATGGTGCAGGGAACATCTGCTGAAATCACAGAATTCAAAATCAGACTGATTAAGTTCCATCCCTTCACCTGCACAGAGGGCTGCTGGATGTCTGGTGGAAAGAAGAGTAAATTTTTTGTTGTTGTTTTTTTAATGGAAGGGGATAAAGTTGTGGCTCTCAACCCATGAACTTCTCAGCAGTATGGTGTGAGAAAGAGACACCGTGGGTTTGATCATTTTGGGAGTGGCACTGCACCAGGATTAGTGGTGCTGGCTGTGATGATGTGCAAGAATAAACAGGCAGCGAGACAAAAGGCAGCGTAGCTAATAGACATCCATACAATCCCAATGGAAGAACTGCTCTGAAAGAATCCCAAGAGGACCAAATGCTTGTCAGCAACATTTTTTCCTCTAAGTGTTGACCTACATGCTTTCCCCAACTGGAAAGGGCAAACATATTTTAACAATTAACATACCACGCATGGCCGGCCACCAATAATATTAAATCCAAGAGATCCAGAGTCCCGATGAAGGACCAGAGTCAGTGCTTTAGTTTCTTCACCCTACAAGGAACAGATAAATACATTCAAAACATTGTGTGTGGAGTGGGGTAAAACAGGACAGGTAATATTTCTACCCTGGTTTTTTGTTGGGTTCGTTTCTCATTGTTTTTTATCCTCTTGTAGTTTAGAGAGGAATGTTTGGAGTAACTTTGCAGAGCAGCTCCCAGTGTCTGCTCCAGCCACCCCACCGAGCTCCAGCAGCAGAACTTCCCCGAAGATTTATGTGTCTTTTTTATTGAGATCTACAGTGAGACACTTAACAGCAACAGAAGGGGTTTATATGCAATGCTGGTTCCTGCAACTACTTGACCCAGTCATATGTGATGTGTTAAGTAAAATACTCCACGTTTTCAGTAGTCAAACTCTTTGACTTTTCCAGCGCTTGGGGGTGACTGAATCTTAGCACTGGGTCCTTGTATTGCCTCTCTCTCCTGCTGACTATGTGACATTGTTTTCAGTGAGTGACATTGTTTTAAACAATATCAAACACAAAATTCTCCACAGAGTTTTAGAAAACAGCATTAAACAAAATTGCTACAAATTTTGCCACAAGTCCACAATGGCAACTGCTATTCACAGCACCTGCTGTGCATAATTTTTTTTTCTCAGGCATTTTAAGACTAGCAAAACAGAAATCTCCCATCACTGAATATCGTTATGTTAATCCCTTAAAATATGAAATTCTGCAGTGAATAATTTTCTGGACAAACAGCACACAACAAAGATATATTGGAAAGACATGGAATATTTGGGGAGCTGTGTGAACAGGCTCTGCTATCCTGGTCTCTCATCCCAGCTTGCTCCTAACTACAAACTCCTACAAAATGTCCTTTATCACACAGGGATGCTACTTAGGCTTAGTAACTCTTATACAGACAAAGCTAAGTGTGTGAACTGTTAAAGACAATTAAATGTTCACAATGTTCTCCCTTCAGTCTCAATCTAGTGTTGTTATTTACAGCACAACAAACAACAGCAGAGCACTACAAAAAACCCTCTGAATAACACCACTTAGAGATCAGAACAGGATGAATATGTGCACCTAGAGATACAGATGAATTTTTCTACCTCCAAAACCATTTTCTTTGTTTTATCCAAAGGGAGAAAAAGTTATGAACACAAAAAAAAGTTTGAGGAAGTTATCTTACAAGTCTGGTTTTCATAACCAATTAATGACAAAAATTGCAACAGTTACATTATAATTCGACGCAGATGGTTTTAGTCTGTGCATTTTTCTTCTAACATGTCAATTTGAAGTTGTCAATCAAGTATTAATGTCTATTAAAGTCATAAAAAATGTCAGAGTAATCCTGGATTACTGAATTACTCGCAGAGATTGGGGGATGATAAGGAAGCCCAATTCCCTGCCAGGGTGAACTGGCAGAGCTCCACTGACCGCACACTCCGAGCTCCTCCAGAGTGGAACTGCACCAGCTCCACCTGAAAATGTGCTTTACAACTTCTACATCACTTTCTGATCATTATCTTCCCTAATGATCGAGTAATAAATAGACTTGGACCTGATACAGAGGGACATGAACAAACTCTGCCTGATTTTATTTGAATCTGCCTGCACTTGGCAGCAGTGAGAACCAGGCACCCAGAAGAGGACAGAAAAATGAAGTAAAATCTATTTCCCTGCAAGTCTACAGACCCAGACCTCAGGCAGGATTTCAAGGAACAAATTTCCAGTCCTGTGAGACCACTTTCAAGGACTGATGATTCTGGATTTGAAAGACAAGCACATGCTAGCACGACTGTTTCCCCCTATTATCCCTATTTAAGAAGGCAAATCAATTAGAACAATCAAAAAACAATTACAACGTTGCTCTCAAGACACTTTCAGTAATTAGAGTTGCCTGTTTTCATTAAAGCCTCCTTATGTGGCTTTGATTTGACACTTTTATACCTGACTGAACAACTGTTAAAGCAGGTGGGATTGAATCAGTCAGCTTTGGAGGGAAAAGAAACAAATAATGCAGCTTTCTGTAGGTACTTCTGAAAAAATACTTCTGTCTACAGGGGTTTTAAAGACATTCCCAGGTTTTTCTGGTGGCTTTGTGCAGTGTCTCCATGCTCCCCATGGCAGCAGTCACGTTCCAGAGCACCAATCCTCCCATGGGCGCAGAACTGCCCGGCCCTGGGGAGGCAGCAGCACCTCGCTCTGACACTTGGCCACTTCTGCACATTCCCATCTCAGCTCCTAACCAACAACCCCTCCAACAACCTCCTCCTTCTCTCCTGAAGGAAGCCACGATGCAAATGATTTTTCCAGGGCTCTGCCTTTCTCTCCCCCTCCAAGATCTCGCCTTCCAGAGCAGCAGTCATTAAACAGTGAGGTAACTGTGGAAATGTGGTGGCCAGGGGCCAGCCCTGCCCGGGCAGCTGCTCCAGCAGCAGACCTGATGGTTCCTGGCATGTTCTATTCCCACAGCTGAACAGAACTCTTAAATATAATTCTTGAAATTACTGTACTTCCCAGCTGAGTAATGTGCAGCTAATAGACTGCCTTTCCTTTTAGATAGCAAAGACGAATTTCTTTGGTAGTGCTGTGGCTAAGAAGGTCTGTGTTCACCAGAGGAGGCACCTCAGCTCCTTGTTCACTGCTGAAAGGGCTGCCAGGACCAGCCTGGCCCATCCTGCGTGGGGACAGGCTGAGAAAAACACATCATCTTGTTTTAAAGGAATTCATCTGGCTCTTACAGAATTCAAATCTGTGTTACCAGCACCGCAGAGGTCCTGAATGTCAGATCATAACTGGTTCTTGCCTGGCTGATCCATTTAAAGTCAGTTCCTGACTCTGGTTGCCAGGAGAGCAGAAGGGTTTCCAGCCAGCACTGTCAACTGCTTCCAATTCCCTCTCTCCTTGTTCCTTCCCAGAGGATTTGCTGGCTGTGTAAATAAGGGATTGAGCAGATCAGTTTATCAAGAGGTGTGCACAGGGCTGTGTTTCACCAAGGATTAAGCCTTGTTTGAACTGTACAAGTTTTTTTCTTGATTGTTTAGACTTCGATATTTCAGGATTGACATGTCCTATCAAAGGAAACACTAATTTTGAGTTCCACTCTCCTCTCAAGCTCATCCTCAATAAGCCTCTCCTCTTTCCACCAAGGAATAAAGAGTCGCTCTCTGCATGAACCTTTGAACTGTACACAGTAAAATGAAAATGTTCCCTCAGTGATAATACAGATGGGTAACACAACTGGGGTCACTTAAGGCACATCTACCTGCTTAAGGGGCTTAGAAAATTGTGAGATGCTTACAGATGAGTATGTTTATAAAATATATATTTATTTATGTCTTCTCTCAGTATGGTCATGGTGGTGTTACAGAACTCACCTCAGAAATAGCAGATGAAAGCACAGCAAAGCTGTGATTCATCCAGCATCACAAACAAAGTCTATGCTAAGGTGAATCCTGACCTGGGTCTCCAAAGCTGCCAAAAGACCACAAATTTGGGTCTTTAAAGAATAGCCTAGTGTCACTCAATATCTATTTCCTCTTTGACTAAGCATTTAAACACAACTGTACGTGGGCTTTTCTTCTGTTTTGACAACAGGATCTGTCATCTGATTTATTCTGGATTGGTTCTACATCTGCAGCAACAAGCAGCCAGCAGGCAGGAAAGTCAGAAAACCCTTTTTCTCCATCTACTGAGGAGCCAGAACATCCCACAGTAAGTTCTGCAATCACCACTTGTGAGCTATAAACCCACATTTTTGGTGTTCAGTTTACTTGTGCTTAGCACAGATCAAACTACCACATCTGAGGATGTATGAAATATGAATAATGGTCATAATTTAAATAATGATAGCAAATTGGTTATTTCACACTACCATAGCCCTAATCCCTGTGTTCAGGGACACAATCCTTTGACAAATTTATAAATCCTGCTGAGTGTTCTGCACAGTCTGTGCTACTGTCTCTGAGAAAATGACCCCAAACTTGGAAGGCTGCCACAGCCCCAGAGTGGGAAAGCATCCCCTGCACCAGGTGACTACCACGGGTCTTTCACTAAACTCCCTGGGTCACAAAGATGCAAGTTTGCTGTTTGTGCTTGCCTGGGAGCTGGGCAGTGCAGAGCTGTTAGTGTTGGCCAGCTGCCCAAAACGCTGTGAAAGGCACGGAATTGCCTGACCGCTGGCCCCGGCTGCGGTGACTTGACACCTTCCAGCTTTCTTCAGACTGGTGGCTGCTCCAGAGAACTGCACAACAGCCCTTTGTAACGGGGCTGGACCCGGCACAGGGGTCTGGGCCAGCTGTAGCCATAAATCTGATAGAAGGTACAGCTGAAAATACGTGTCATGAACATTTGCAGCTAAGAAGGAGCAGCTCTCAGGATTACAGCAGCTCCCTGCACTGCACGGAGCTAAATGATGCCAACCCAACATTACCAGCACTAGCCACGAAGAAGGGGAGGTGTGAGAATAAAGGAGATCAAAGCTAAGGCGGGATGGGATGAAATGATTTCTGACAGCAGGACTGTGCAGGGCTCTCCTGTCATCAGCCATGGAGATGGAGCTGTGTGCCAGGCTGTGAGAGCAGAAAGCCTCCAGAATGCCATGGCAAAGTGCTGCAGGAAAAGGGGGAGACAGAACTGTCCTGGATCTTGATAGGACTGTGAACTTCCAGTTTATCTTAATGGTATTACTAAGGTTTTGACCTCAGCACACACCCAGTAATGCTTTAAGTTAGAACAGTTCATTTAGTACTGAAATATTTTCTGGTTTGAGTTAGCAAAACAGGGTGGGTTCTGTCCTGGATTGCTAAGAAGGTTAAAAAAAATCCTCTAACGTGAAGTTTTATTTCCTTTACACGGCTTTTAGAGCCTCGACATTACCAAAGGTGTGAATACAGATGTCTGACAGTTTTGAACAGTTTAATTCTGCTGTGTCTGTGGTAGCACATTCCAGGTCACTGGGAGGACTCTGAATGTCTTCATTTAAAAGATAATTGGCTTCCAGGGCTTCCCTTGCTGGGGAGCCTCATTCCAATTAAAACTTGGGGATTGTTGTAGCTCTGGCTTTTGATTCTGGTCATTTTATGAATGGTATAATTTTGAGGGGTTGAAATAAAGTTAATTTTTCCCTTCCTAATTAAAGATCCCTGTGTGACTCTGGGAAAGAAGTCACAAGCACACAGCAGATGTCTTGTATTTAGATATGGACGTTACAAAGATGAGGCTGCAGATCCTGAAATAGCTGGCGAGGTGTCCGAGTAGGGTCACAGTTAATCCCAAAGCCTGCATTTTGTAGGCAGCCCTATCGTGGGATGCTAGGTGAGCCCAGGCTCTGGAAAGCATCGGGTCACAGCCGCTTCTTCCAATGCACTCCACTTTGTGTGACTCCTGGGAGTCAATTCCTGCTGCTTTAATACCATTTCCAGCCCTGGAAATTCCACTTTTAGAGTTTTCTTCAGGGAAGAGAACCAAGAAATAAAAGTAAGACCGCAACTTTGCTACTTTTCTGTGCGAGTCACCTCATGGGGTCCAGCTAGCACGGTCACACTTAAAAACATGTACCTATAGAAAAGAGCATATCAAATGAAACCCAAACCTCAAGTATTTGAAAGGATTTGCGGCCGGATGGGCTCTCCAGGAGGAGCCTCGCACACGTCCGGGCGGAGGCGCATCCCGAGGGACCCGGGGCAGCGCGGGGCCCGTGCTTACCTTGCCGGGGGATGCTGCGCGGGCTCGGGCCAGCGCATCCAGGCGGGCGCTGTACTGCGTGAAGCGCTTCTGATATCGCAGCGCCGTCACCTGCAGCTCCAGCTGAGCCGCCGCCAGCCGCGACAGCAGCGACTGCTCCCGCTTGCCGGCTCGCAGCGCCTCCTTCTTGAGCGCCTTCTCCAGCGCGGCCGCCCGAGCCTGCAGCGCGGCCCCGTGTGCTCGCAGCGCCCGCAGGCAGCCGTGACCGCCGGCCCGGCGCTCGCCGTGGGTCAGCATCAGCCCGCAGCCCTGCTCGCACAGCCCCGCGGGCCGAGCCTCGCAGCGCTCCCGCATGTGCGCTTCCACATCGCGCAGGTTGAGCACCTGGCGGCAGCCGCGGTTGCGGCACTTGGCCGGGGAGAAGTCGCAGGTCTCGGCGTGCTCGCCCAGGTGCTGCAGCGGCACCACGGCCTCGCAGCCCCGCGCGTGGTTGTCGCACTTGATGTCCAGCTTGAGGATGAGGCTCTTGAGGGGCAGGACGTGGTTGAGCTCCTTGGTGGAGATGCGCTGGCAGTTGACGGGGCAGCTGCCCTGCTGCACCACCCAGGGCAGCACGCAGCCCGCGCAGAAGACGTGTCCGCACGGGGTGGTCAGCGGGTCCTCCAGCACCTTGTTGCACAGGTTGCACTTGAAGTCGGGATCCACCTCCCCGCTGAAGCGATCCAGCTCGAACCCCATCCTCCTTCCGCTCCGCCGCCAACAACAGAAGGGGAAAAAAAAGCCCAGAAAAAGTACCCGGAGTGCGGAGACGGGCCAGGGGACAGGCGCAGAACGGAGATCAATAAGTACGAGCCGCCCGAGAGGCAGCTGAGCCCCCGGCCCGGCCCGCGGCCGTGCCCCGTCCCTGCCGGTCCCGGAGCGCCCGGGAAGGAGCCGCGGCCT
>VWYP01003597.1:0-62611 GCA_013400435.1 Pycnonotus jocosus | reverse complement strand
AAGGCAAAAGGGATACTGGAGATGAGGCCACTTAAACCCACTTTAATTAGATTTCAGCAAGGATATTGGTTAATTAATAGTTCTTTGATCCTTTTATTTTATACACTTTCATGTATCTGTGTGAAATAATTCTGTTCTCTTAGTAACATGTGAGCCTGCAGATCTTTATTTCATTATACCTGTATTACACCATTTTATTACTAGACAAAAGAAGTATCTTCTAGAATACATGGCAATGCTTTCCATGGCAGTACTGTGAACCACCATCCATATAAGCATAACATCTTTAATCTCTATACAGAAACATCTCCATGATATTAGCCATTTTCCATGACCAAAGACATTTTTCATGTAAAAAAAAACCCACAGAAGCAACAGGCGAGCAATGGAATTGCTCAACAGTGAGCTACAGTGTGTAGCTGTATATAAAAATGGACAGCTATTCCTTCTATAGACATCCTACATAAGCTCTAAGTCCTTAAAAAGTAGTAAACCCACCTTGTACCTTAATAGCATAAAGCATATTAACTTCCATTTTGGCACAAACATGCAGAAAAAAAAGTAACAGCAGTTTTTCCAGCAAAGTAGAATCTCTTAAAAATCATAGAAATAATTTAGTTGTACTAAAGTATGCCTCTTCATAAACTCCTCATTCACACAAAGGTTGGATTTTTTCCTACACAAGGCATAGGGCTAAAATTTTCATGTATTTCATTAATTGGGATGTTTACTGTCTTTAATAGGTAGAAACTGATAAGGAATTATATTTAACTTCCTCAGAAACAGAAAAGTATTGTTACACACCTGTTTCCATTTATTTCACACTTTTCTCTCAGGAATGCATTAAAATGCTTTAATGCATTAGTGCATTAAAAGCAGTACTTACTGGTTATTCAAACCAGAAAAGACTAGAAATAGATTAATTTTGGCATTTGACAGCAAACCTCATTCTCAAATGTATCACTAATGAAAGAGAGAAGGCAAATGTAAGTATTTGAAATATCTGGCTAGGAAATATCCAAAATACAATACTGAAAAAACTTTTAAAATTATTTATATTACTTCTTTTCTATCACCTACTAGACTGAAAGATAATGTTTTATTCAGGAAAAGATTAAGCATTTACTTTTTGGTAAAATATTTGCTTCCATTTAAAAAATAAATTGCAATATTTCATCAGCTAACAGAGTCAAATGCTATCTTATATAGGAACATTTCAGTTTCTAGTTTAGCTAAAATGCTGTGAAATCATAACTCCTAAAAGTACCCATAAAACCTAGATAAGAGATCGGACGAAAATATGTTGATTTCTATCCTAAAAGGAAAATTCCAGTTCCAAAATTCTCTAATAAAACTTATTCTGCTTGTATAGCCTGAAGTAGCAACCTCAAGATAACCTAAAATAGAAACTGAGATTCTTCCCATAATCTTGTGCTAGCCAGCATGACACAATGATCAACAATAATCTTATCAGATATTCTTTTTTATCTGAAGGCAGAAGAGACAATTCTGAAACAGGTTGCCATACAGTACAGAAAATAAGTTCACATGCCAGACAATTCTAGAAGAACTGTGAGAAAAAAAAACCAAAAAGCAACACTTTGTCAGACATAAGGAAGAAAATAATTCTTATTATTGAACTGAATAGAGTGGATGTGTGGCACTGACAAGACAAGAAATTTTACATGGGAGAAAGTATACAGTAAGTATGAAAAGTTCATTATTAAAACTTCAGAAGACATTTGGAAGGATATAGCTAAATGGAATATAGGAGACAGCCATTGAACACAACCCAAAAGAGCCAAAAAGAGACTGAAAATTCACCTCATGCTAAAGATTAGAAAACATACTTGAAGAAATATTAACAATAGCATGCAGCTTTAATAGAAGTCAGAAACCAGATGACTAGAAATATATCCAGAGTAAAAAAAAAAAAATCATGGTATTGCCTTCTAAATAGGAAAACAAAAACCCTATATCTTTCTGGAATATAGGCTGACTTTCTAAACCTTATGTTTTGGCAGGTTAGTTGATTGATGTACCAAATGTGTAATTTGAATAACTTTTCCTTCAATACCATTGGAACCAATTTTCTCAGGAAAAGACTACATAGATACTCAGGGAAAATGCTAAACTACAACAAAAAAGAGGATTATCAGAACAAGAGAAATATAATCTAAACATTCAGTAAACAGGAAATCAAGACAGAAAACAAAAATTAGTCTAGATGACAAAGTTTGTGAAAATTTTTTAAAATTCCAAAATTCATTTCCACATATGACAGCTACAGAAGTTAGATATTAAACAAGAGAATTGCAATTACTCAGTTATATGGATAAATTCAATATATTACTGAAACTTGGCAAGCTTTGCATGGTTGAAATGTTAAAGTCCACAATCATAACCTGTCTAGTCAGAACTGTGCTTTGAAACTGAGACTTGAGCCATTCACTTCACCTTCAATAAAAATTCTAAAGGAGTTGTGTCCTCTTCAATGTTTCCATTATAGGGTGGTATGAAAATGAAGTACCAGACTATATTCCATCCATGATTAGCTGAACTTCAATATTCTGAGACAAAATGTACAAGCAACCTTTGTAAATAGCATAGGAATACAGTAAAACTAGTAATGAATAATGAAAACGGACCCTATGGTGTCTGACTGACTATGGATATGTTATTTTTCTGGTTACATCAAGTAGTGTTTCATTTTTACAGCTGGGGTGACCAGAAAAAGATAGAAGGTTGAGCCAATTGGACATCATGTTTAAAAGACTTGTTCCTTTGAACAATCAAGAAAACTTTAAATAAATGTGTTGTACATCTATCTACTCAACTACAATATTCTCAGAGTTATAAAGCTGCAGATATATTGAAGTACCTTCACAGCAAACTTTTATTGAATAATTTCTTCCTTCAGAAAAAGCTGAAAACTACAAATTAAACTCCTCTTTCAGCTAAAAAATGCTTTTTACAAATGTTTCTCACTTACTTATCTTTCTGTCTCTCAATTTCAATTATTTTTAGACCCTTTTTCCCAAAACCCTTTTCTTTGCCTTGATGCAAATTCTCTGTTCCCTTCCATGCTCCCTGTGGCTTCTTTGCTTATTTCTTGCTACTATTGTTGCCAGGCTGTCACATCATTTCCAACACTTCCAGTAAGGACAGATGTTGTCTGACTTATTAAAAAAATTATCAATGAAATATAACACTTGGAGGCAAAAAAAATGAATTGAGAAATACAATAATTAAAGAAAGACCTGGCATTCTTAGAGAAAAATCTAGTTGTAAAGCTGCTCAGGTAATGAGATGAAGCATCTCTCAAGGAAACAGAAGCAGAAATAATGTAACAACATTCAGATGAAAATAATAATATGGGAGTTAGACAAAGCTGGAAGGGCATGCAATTTGGGCAGATGGCCTATTCCTGATCCTAAAATAGCTGATGTTCTTTTTAACATTACAGTTTAGATAAGCGGAAAACAACCCCATCTGCCTCACCCTTACGTAGCTATTGTTCGTTATCCATGTTGATGACAATTTCACACTGTGCTCCAAATAGCCATAATGCTTTTGTGAATCACAAAAATACATCAAATTCAGTGCTGGTGTCTTCATCTACACACATTTTTTCCAGTCCAGACCTAGATTCTATAAAGAAAGCCTTTCAGCATTCATATGCCACACTCAACAGGTCACAGAGTTTACAGTTTTGTCATTTAGCATGTGAGCACAAGTCAGATTCCTTGAGATGGCTGTTGGGAATAACTTTTGAGGGCAGAATTTTGTCATACAATCTTATTTTTTCATATGAAATTTTACTCTGTGCTGTTAATATTTATAATTTCTTCTTGTTTTGTCTTTAGCATGAATGTCAGCTAAACTTAAAAACATACAGCTGATTACTTTATAACACCAGAGAAAGTGGGTTACTGTCTGAAATCTACTAAAAATAGCTAAAACACACCATTGACATAATGATGGAATGATTTCATAGGACACAAACAAATGATTAAAATCTTAAAATTCCACTTAATTGGAACATAAAGGGGCTACAAATAGAGTCAGAATTATCACTTTTAATTAAATGCAAAGTGCCCATTAACTATGCCAAAGGAAAAAAAAAACAAAACAAACCAAACCAACCATTTAGAGTTAGTCTCACTATAGTAAAGCAACAAACACCATTAAATTAGAAGTAAACAGCTATGTCTTTCTTTATGTACCAGGTAATAAAAGGATGAAGTTAAATTGTTACTATCAGTTATAGTCCCTTAGATTAATCTTACTTTAACAATTAATATAAAATGGGATATTAAAGTCTTACATAATTTATTTAATAAATGCTGTGAAGGTATTCATAAGTGCATGCCCATTTTTAGCAAACTAAATCCTATACTGAATATTCATGTGTTACACAATGTATTCCAAAATATGAAATAATGCTTTCTCCTAAAATACCTGCTTGCACAACTTAAACTTTCAATACCTAAAATATATGGCACATGAACACCATTATCCCAATTCCATTTATTCTGCAGGAATGTAAAAGGATTTATTTTCTCAAGCTAGGATGACCGGTATCCCCAGAACTTCCAGACTTTTGGTTTGAGAAAGTCGACAATAGTACAGACCAATGTCACAACACTTATAAATGTATCATGTCCAATTCATCTTGTTGCCTTCCAGGCTGTTGAAGTCCAATTAAAAATTACTTCCTTTTCTACCTTCCACAAAATTCAGTCTCTCTTGTACCCTTCACATTTCATTCCTTCCCTCAGCAATCATCTACTGTTTGCTCTTACACAAAATTACATCAGCAGCAGCCCTCCTTTTTAACTACTTTCTTCTTCATTAATACTTCATCTTTTTCCCAGCCTCCTATGAACTAGACTACTTCCAGAGTATCCCACTTCCTATTCCTACTTCCTAGACTTCTTCTAGATTATTCTTCTCATGAGATTTGTTATCATTTTGAAATTATCAATGACATGGGAGGAAAAAAAACCCAAAAAACACCACCAACAAAAAAGCTGAATTGTTCTACGGATTTGAAGCCAAATTTCAAGTGTAGCCAGAGCAAAACTGCAACCCTGAAAACTCTGCAGTCCCAAACCTACTTCAGCAGTCAGCTCTGCTTTAATAGTATTATGCTAACTAAAGCTCCCTTTCTCCCCCTTGGTCTTAGGAAAGCTCAGTAAAATGGAGAATGTCCACTACAAGTAGAGTAATTTTAAGTTATTTGTAGCTTTTGCAATATCTGGATTATTAGGGAAAGAAAACAGAAAGAGAATAATCTTATTATTCAGCCAGCCTTTCAAAAGCATACAACAATTTATAAGCGTATACCAATAAACACATCACACCAAAGCACATATGCCAAGGATTAAACACCTCTGCAACTAACTAAAGGTTCACAACAAAAGAAACAGAAATATATTGTCAAACGGTTTTAAACCTTTTCTCTGCCACACTGAGAGGCAGACAACGACCTACCAGTACTTCTTCATTTAGTGAAAGCATTTAGGTGTGTAATNGAATTTAACAGATACTAATCTCCAACCTGTTAAGGTGGTTTGGACATTACAAAGAATGCCCCTGGATGCCCAAAAGCCTGGCCATATGAACCTGTCCACCTGACTGAGAGCCCTCAAGGATTTTCATCTGCACAGTTCTACTAAAGACACTATAAATGCAATATACATCATTCATTTAATTGAAAACATTACATATATTTTTAATTAAGACAAAATGGGAAAAGAACAATATTATTTATTTAAAATGCTTAGAATAGAATATTTTGTGGAGAGCATCTGTTTCAGGATTAAATAATTCAATATCCAGCAAAGAAATGCTGGATAGTGTAGAAAATTAAACACCAGCAAAGAAATTTTCTATATGTTCAGATATTATCTAGCTACAAACAAAATAATAGGCCATACAATATAGTCTAAATTACTTTATTTTAAGATACCACATACAAGATAGGTTTATCAGAGATTCTTACTCCTCCCAACCTAAAAGGTTTGCAAGAGTCTGCTCCTGCTATCCATCTCTAACTATAAATTATCATCCTACAGAATTTTTTAGGTTTCAAGTTGTCTTCTTATTCCTTTTGTCTCCTTCATTTGAAATATT
This sequence comes from Pycnonotus jocosus, assembly GCA_013400435.1. Taxonomy (NCBI): domain Eukaryota; kingdom Metazoa; phylum Chordata; class Aves; order Passeriformes; family Pycnonotidae; genus Pycnonotus; species Pycnonotus jocosus. The sequence goes on along the minus strand of VWYP01003597.1, from coordinate 56,473 downwards.
TTTTTCTGCTTCAATTATCTCACACATAAAAATTCTCTGTTCTCGTATGTCATGCAACATTGTGTTCCCACTATCAGCATTTCTTTTTTATCATTCTAGCAAAGAATTCTACTTTTCTCTTGCCAAAATTTATATTCCACGACACTGGTTCTGTATAAATAATCCAAATGCTTCTTGCTAGAACACTTACATTAAAATGACAAACTTTATGTATAATGTGATGACTTTACAGTGAGTAGGGGTTTGCCTTAAACAAGCATGTGAAAACTTTCTCAAAAATATTCAGCAAGTTGACAAAATATTCAGAAAAAAATACTTAAAACAAAAAATGGTAAATTACAAACTTTCATATATTGTTAACAAATAAAGCAGAGACCATGTAAGTATTACAGGTAAAAGTGAGGAAAAAATGAGAAGCTTTAGATACTCAAAGGAAGATAAGTGAACAGTTGAAACCAATTGTAAAATAAGATGGAAAAAAATACATTAGAATAAATCAGAAATGAGCTGTAAAAGTGTAAAAGTGTATTAGCCAAAGGGGCCAAAATTGCTAAAAGAACAAGTTTGCAACATGATCAAATCAATAAATAAGAGAAAAAATAAGCTGAATGAACAAAGAGGTGCTACAAGAAGGTTTAAAGACAGTGAAGGAGAAAAGTAGGATAGACAAAAGGTGTAAGAAAGAAAAGGAGCAAGAGAAGGCCCTGTGTCTAACAGACCATCCTGGAAACACAATAATTAAACATAACAATAGAGTAGTTAGTAGTCAAGCAGATTTTAAACAAGAAGTGACAGCATTAGCAGAAGTTAAGAAAAATTAATGATAAAGACATAAACAAAGATTCAAGGAAAACAAGTGAGCTTGAAGATACCCTGATATATATATAAACCCCTGAAATATATATATATAAAAGTTTCAAATTAAGATGAGACTTAAAAAATGGGGAAGGAAAAGAAGACAACAGCCCTATGTGTTTTGATTTGGCCAAAAATATTTAGTACAGAAAAAAGCTATATACATTTTTTTAAAAATTTCTTTGTTATTGTTTTCTTTTCAAAAATATTTCAGATTATTCGGAAATAATGCTAAGAAGACAAACTATAATTTCCACACCTTATGATCATGTATCAAGGAAAAACTTACAATACTGATCATAAAACAAGAACAAAAATATTTATTAGAAAGTGAAAAAAGTGCTTAAGCAATGACAAAGAGCATGTTGGGAAATTCCGGCTAATCTGCAGAAGGCAGTGACAGGTAGTCTCATTTGGGAGGTTTCATTAAGAAGACAATTGAAAGCTGATAACCCTGTGTTATTAAGCAAAATACTTTCATAAGGTAATCTCAGAGGGAAGGAGACACTGCTGGCTCTAATTAAAGAGAGAGCTCAAGGTCCAGGAGCTGCTTAACAGTATCAATTATAACGCCACTAACACACAATGAAGGTTTGTGATTTTTCTTAATATTAACAGAGCCAAAGCAATATCAAATATTGTTTTTAAGAAGCCTCAAAGTTCTTTAAAAATACATAATTCTGAAGGATTAACAACAAAATCTATTTAAAGGCACCAATAAAAGACACTGGAAGGTATCTGAGTTTGCTTTAAATGATGTTGAAAGCAAGTCTATTCTGCCAAAAAGAAGTCAGTCATTGTTACATAGAATAAAAGCTTGAAGAAAAAGAAAAGAGAAGACCAAGAGCAGAGGGAAAACCAAAATCAATTAAATTAAGAGGAGAAAATAGGGAAGACTAGAAAGATCCTGTTTAAAATCAAGTTATAAAAGTCAAGTTAATACATTTAAGTTATATACTAAAATAATGACCAATGCAAAAGAGTCAGTCAGAACACAGTAACAAAAACCTAGGGTTTTTATAACAATTTTTTAAAACCAGTTTTAAAACTCTCAGCAAACTAACTAAAAAATTGGTGAAAACATGGAAGTAAGAGACTGAATAAGACAACTACATGTCTGTATCTTAAACAGAGCTGATCTGCTGAATCTCTGACAATATATTTACAAGTAAAGCTACCTTTCCAGTGCAATTTGGAGAGATCTGAATTAGGAAGTCCATACAATGCTGTGAAGCCCTTCAAGGGTTTTCTGCCTCAGGTCCAAGTGCATTTGGACATTGTTAGTTTGACGGGCACACCACTCCCACGTAAATTGTGTAAACAAAGGTGCTAAAATACACAGTACTAGCCATGGCAGTCTGGAAAACATCACTCCACACTCAAGGGGTAGAGGTCGATGATTTGTACTGGTTTGAGACCAGTGGCAAGTGGTGTTCCTCAGGGTTCTACTCTGGGATTTAACTTGCTTATTAATGACCTAGAGGAGGAGACAAAATCCTTATCAATCTGACAATACTAATTTAGAGAATGCAGTCAATACATTTAACCACAGGGCTGCCATTTAGAGGAATCTAAAAATGCTGGAGAATTAGGCCAACAGGCTGACGTGACATTCAGCAAGCACACACGTAACGTCCTGCACCTAGAGTGAACTAACATCTGAATTGAGTACCAGCCTGTGGCTGCCTCACTGGGTAGCAGCTCTCCTGAAAATGACCTGGGGTTCCTAAGCACAGCTGGCCAACAGGATACTGGGCTGTATTAACATGGAACTATTAGAAGACTGAGGAAAAGAATGCCCCTTCATTCAGCACTTGTTAGACTACCTCTGTAATACTCTGTCTAATTTTGGTTCCCTACTTGCCCAGCGCCATATGAGAAACTGGTCAACTGTAGCAAGCTTAGCAGGAGGTTCCCAAGATGTCAAGACCCACAGCTCTACTCCTAAGAAGAAATTCTGAGGCAGCTGGGCTTGTTCAGCCTGGGGGAAAAAAAAAAAAAAAAGAAGGTTTGAGAAGAGTAAGTAGCAACCTTCCTGTATTTAAGAGGTGGCTACTGAAAAAACAGAATCAGGCTGATTACTGAGGTGCACAGCAGGAAAATGAGAGGAAAAAACCTAAATCAGAAGTTAGGGGGAAAGGTATTTACCTAGATATAGGAAAAATAATTAATTATGAGGAAAAAATATCTTGGGGATAGGTTGCAGAGATATGGTACACAATTATAAGCAAAATTATCTGATTCATAATTGACCCTGTTTTGAGCATGAGGTTGAATAGATGACTTATCTTCCAACCTGAATAATTCTGCAGAGAAATTTTATCTACAGAAACTATATAGGCAATGCAACCTGTTCAGAGAAGCAAAAACACTTTTTAGCTGAAATGACCCTGAACTTTCACACAGGAATATCCTCACTTTTTTTTTTTTTTTTTTAATTATTCCAAGAGTTCTTGAAGAGATGTTACAATTCCAGTAGGTGTTTAGGCCTCTTAAATGTTCAAATTTTAAAAATATATTCCTAATGCAGACAGACATTTCCATACTCATTCAACATGCAGCCATACTTTTATTTCAAATATATTTACCATACTTTTTTGAACAAAATCCTTAGGAATTTCTTACATGCCTTTTCTCATGCTCTACCATTTTCATTATGATGCGCTTCAACATATCTAAATGGCATGATTTTGCATAAATGGAGAGCAGCAGACGGTGAAACTGAATATATGACTGTTTCCTTCTTTTTTTACCAACACAGACATGAGTAACCAGCTATAATTAGCATGTATTTTTCTGAAATGTAAAAAATTTTGAATAAATCCATGAATATGAGAAAAAGATTCAAATTCACAGAGCCAAAGAATATTCAGAGCTGGAAGGGACCCACAAGGATCACCAAGTCCAACTCAAATGAATGTTGCATGCAAGAATTGAACTTATGACCTTACCATTCCTAGTACCATGCTCTAACCAATCAGCTTAATCTCCTCCAAAAAAGCATGAAACTTATAAACCAGAAAATCTTTCCTCATGTGCTGTTTCAATTATTATGAAGTTTAATTTCTTTGGGGTATAATTTTATTCCATACCATCATAGAATCCTTTGTGGCTTCACAACTACACCAGCCAACTCCCTCAGGACTTGGATGAATCTTGTGAGGTCTCATAGACTTATGTACATTCAGGTTCTTCAGGTAGTCATGGACCTGATCTTTACTTACAGTGGAGGGACTTTGCTTCCTCAGTCCCCATCCCACTGTCCATCCACTCCGGAAGCATGGCAAAAGAGGTTGTTATTGAAGAAAGAAGCAAAAAAGCTGTTGAGCACCTCAGCCTTCTCTTCCCCTGTTGTTACCAGTTTATCAGCATTGTTTATCTTTGAACTTCCTTTTCTGGTTAACATACCTGTAGAAACCCTTCCTGTCACTCTTTGTGTACCTTGTCAAGTTCAGTTCCAGCTTCTCCTTGGCCTTCCTCACCCTATCCTTGCACAAGTGACCTGCACCTCTGTGCTCATCTTGGGTACCTGTCCTTGTTTTCACTCCCTGTGGATTTGCCTCTTTGCCTTTAGTTTGACCTGAACAGGTCATCTCTCAGCCCTGCCAGGCTTTTGCCTTTCTTGCCCTATTTCCTGCTCCTGGGCATTTCTACTTCTTGTCCTCTATGGAAGACTTCCTCAAAGACCTGTCAGCTCTGATCTGCTCCCTTGTCCCAGATGTCAGTCTCCCAGGGGATCCTATTGACTGTCTTCTTGAAGAGCTGGAAGTTTGCTTTCCTAAAGTTCAGGGGCCTAACTGTACTGTGTACCTGATCCATATCCCTCAGGACTGCAAATTCCACCAATTCATGATCACTGCCACTCAAGCTGCCTCCAACCTTCACGTCTCCACTAAGCTCACTTATGTTGGTGACCATCAGATCCAGGAACACATTCCCTGTGCTAGGGCTGCCTCTGACCTGGCTCAAAAAGTTCTGTGGAACATGTTGCCTGGACAAGTTCCATATCTCCATCTTTGGAAGCAAATGAGGTGAAGTTGGATAGTGCTTTGGGAAATCTAATCCAGTGAAAAATAACCCTGCCCACAGACCTTTAAATATCCCTTCTGACTTGAACCATTTTATGATTCTAAGGAAAACATAAGGAAAAAAGGGGCCACTCACATGTAAGCCAGTGGCTGGTCAGTACATTTGTCTGGCAAAATGATGTACCTGATCACCACAATCTGTCTTCCTAAATTCTAGTCTCAACTATTTTCTGTGTAGGTTGCTGTCTAATCTCTGTGTGTGTGTGTGTGTGTGCAAAATCTACTACAGAACCCCAGGGTGAACAGAAGCCTCTTTTGGATGAGACATTCCAGAAGGACTGCAGATCTGTGGGACCCATAGCTCTTATTGCCAGTAACTGTAAGACACTGAGACACAGTTCTGGGTGGAATAATCGATTGTAGAAAACCTATATGTTGCGGATGAGTCTCAATGCGAGCAATAACCAACTCTAGCCCTCATCCATGATGTTCATGTTTGTGTGCTTATGGTGGTGCTGATTGAGAAACTTTTCTCTCTGTGTTCTCTGTGCAGTCAGTTAACTGTGTGTACTGCGTGGTGTGTGCTTCTGCCTGTGCAAGATGTATGCCTAGCCTCACCACTGACTGCACCCTGGGAGACAGAACCACAGTAACATCTCATTTATGGCATCAGGACAAGAGCCTCCCTGAGTCCTACAATGCACCAAAGTTGGTACTAGCAGACTAAATTTAAAAATCCTGCCAGCAACATGAAGTTCATAGGATCCAGCATCTCTAACACAATTTCTAAGGTTATCCTATTAATAAAAGCAACCTATTAATAAGCAACAATATTTGAGGTGATGACTGGTTTAATCTAACAATCTCTATATATGTAAATAAGTGCTTTTCTTGTTTAAAAATAGATTCTAATTAAAAATATTTAATTAGAGAACTTTCTCAAACTTATTCACTTTTTTCCCCTGTACAGCACAAAATAAACTCTCACCACAACATCACCACCACAGGCAATAAGAATTGATCAGGGGTAGGCTTATTGGATCTGACGTATGCTGACAAACACTTTGACTAGTTTTCTCTAGGACTTCAAACACCCTACACCACTGAAATCATTTGCTTTTTGCCCACAGGCAAATGAACTGCCTGTTGGTAAAGTGAACAACACATGCTTCCATCTTTGAGATCTTAATAATCATTTAAATTGATAGCACCAACCAGGGTCAAAATGTCCTAAGGAACCAATTCAGGAGAGCCACACCTTAATTAGCCTTTATTAAAAAGCACCTATCTTCATTTTAACTTCTGATATTATTATGCTCTTTCATTTGAAACAATAATTAAAAACATTGACTTGAGTTTGGTATCCTCCTCTCAGAAAAAGCCAATTTAGTAAGTTTGTTTGACTACTTCTGTAGTCTACATCTACAGCTGATGCCCATGATCTTGACATCTTCTCTGAAAGCAGTTGCCAAAGAGTTACAGACAGTCTAAACTCTACCTTCATCCCTATTCCTGTTATTTTCTTAGCTTCCTTAAGAAACTGAATGGAAAATATGAGAGGCAATGACTTAATTATATTTAGAACATCTGTTTCTTAAAATCTTGAGTCATCTAGGTCTCCATTAATCCTTGTTCCTCCAACTAACAAGTGAATCATGCTACAGCAGCAATAATTCATTCCTTTTGTCAAATTGCTAATGATGGAAGAACTTGTAATATTTAAGTTCATATTTATTCAAAACCTTTGACTTGTGTGGTCTCCTCCACACAAGAATCTACTTTTAATTCAACAATAAAAGTGAGGTAGGTGTCAGTAGGTGAGTGACAAGGTAAGTGATCAGATAGGTAAGTGACTAGGAAATCTCCATTTTCTTGCAGATTCAGGTTCTTCCTGGTCCATGCTAGTCAGACCAGTAAATTCAACTTATTTAATGTAATTTCATACTAAACATGCATTCAGTTAATCATTCATTACAATGAACTTGGTGAGACACTAGCACAGGTTGGCCAGAGAGGGGGTGGGTGTCTCTGGCCTGGAAATGTTCAGGGTCTGGCTGGATGCAGCTCTAGCCTAATCTAATTGAAGATTTGCCTGCTCATTGCAGAGGGGTTAAACTAAATGTCCTTTAAAGCTGCCTTAGAACCTGTTTTGTTTTTTGTTTTTGTTTTGTTTTTTTTTTAACTCTATGAAAGCTTGAGATTTTATATTATAGTCAAAATAATAACTATAAAGAGTACTTATTAAATGTTTCATATTACTTAATGAAATATCAAAGCTCTTAAAGATTTTTCATAGTTCTTAACTTATTTAAATGCAGGAAGTCAAAATATTTGGTAAATTTTCAAAATTATTTTTCTATATACTTCACCCTTACACTGATTTCTCTCTTCAATTGATTTTTAGATACTGCTAAAAGAACCTCTTCACTATTTAAGGTGGTCCAGTGTCACTTTTAATATATTTTCCTAATAATACAGCTACTTTAATGTGAACTTTATATACAAATTTTAATTGCATATAGTGCAATGACTGCCCAAGACTCCAACCCAGTTTACAATACTGTAAAATCAATTGTTCACTGAATGGTTGCTCATATCCACTCAGCATGAATTACTGCTTTATAAAGTAGATGGATATTTTTCCCTTGTGTGCAATACAATATAGTGTATCTAGTTAAAAACAGGAGAGAGAGATTCATATTTTCTACTGCTTATTCAAACTTTGTGTACTAGATATGTCATTTTTTTAAATTGCCTCAAGATGCTACACTGAACAATTCTCTCAATTTTTATGAGGTACTAGTTAGCTCACACTTGTTTTCTTCCTTTTATTTAAAGCCAAAGGATTGATTCCTGATAATTTCATAGGAGAATAAGTAACTCACAATCTCTTCTCTACTTATTATATATAAAAAATTACAGATACATATTTCCTGTAGCATACATTAATGTTACTTATAATAACCAGTAACTACTACAAACAATAGAAGTTACAATTTTGATTCCCTCATTGAGAACAACAAAATCAACAAATATCAGCACTTAAATTATGCCTATAAGGTTAATATATGTAAGGATATGTTCGCACTTTTTAAATCTAGCAATGACTGACTTTAAGACTAGATACTAGAATAAAGTTTTAGGCATATTTAGCCATGTAAGTCCCTATAAACTCAGAACTGGAGTGCTGTGGTGGCTGTATTATTTGCTCCATCAACTTCTGTTCAGAGTAGAGATCAAGCATCACTATATTCAACATGAGATAGTCAAGTGTTCAATTTTGTCTGAGTACATAAATGCACAAGCAGCATTATCGAAGGAAAACCTTACTGATTAAATGTCTCATTCCTAAAAATCAGGAAGTGAGGAAGTTCACATACATCAAGAAAACGGATGTACTTTGGCTAAAAGTGTCTTATGAACTATATGCAGCTTGGAAAAGCATTTTGGGCAATATGCAAGTACTTATTCCACATGGATCAGTAAATTCAATATTAACACAGAAAAAATAATAGCTCTTATATTTACAGTCAGTTAAGCTGCCATGCAACACTGGCTTTTTTCCCCCCAAGATAATAATATCATAGTGTGTCAGAAGATTTTTCTATAATCAAGAGAAAAAGAGCAGGAAAGGTAAAAATGGCCATATTAGAAATCAAGTAACTGTAATTACATTGAAGAATAGGGATTTTTTTTTCTAGTTTAGGGAGTTTGAAAAGGTTAGTAACATGGCTTACAGTAATAACTGCTTTAATCACTAGCCTAAAATTGATGCCTCAAAAAGTCTTACACTCTATACCACCTACAAGGATGTTACAAAAAAGGAATTAGCTTTTGAAAACTATTTCACTGACATTTAACTCCACAAAGGTATGAATTCCATTGTATCAGTTTAGCTATCAATATGCAAGCTAAGCAACATAGACACGTTAAAAAATGAAGAAGCAATTTCATTAAACTTTTTCAGACTTTGAATTAAAATTAACTAATGCAGAGGAAGATATTACTCTGAAACAAATGAGTCTCAAGGCCAGCAGCATTTTATAAATCTCCCTCAATCTTTTCTCTCTTGTTCTGATAAAGTGACATGCAATGGCTACATAAGCCAACAGAGGTTTAGGAAGACTTAAAAAAACAGGGTGTCTACTATTATCAAAATGACATTAAAAGATGGTAATATTTGGCTTTTACCTTGGAAATGGGTCTTAATTATCCCTCTGCATCTTTAGCATGATATAAATGTATCTATATTCACAAAATGACTACTTTATTGGAGAATGACTACACAAACACTACTCTTACCATGAAATCAAATTACTACCTTTTGTATAACAAGGGAAAAAAATCAGATCAAAATCTTTTATTTTAAACCACTTTTAAAAAGAAAAGCTCTTGCTAAGCAGTTCATATTAATAAATAGCACATGCTAAACATCCCCCTGTTTACCATCTAGGATACATTTAATTTGTTCTTGCTTTTCTCTAAGGAATGGCATTTATGCTGTATTAAATGTGTATTTATCAATTACCCCAATGTGTGGTTAAGCACACACAGACACAGCTTCAATTTGACTGGGGAGTCACACAAGCATAACATGCCTGCTAAAGGCCACTTATTTACAGTTGCCAGTACATCTGCACTTGACAGAATTTGTATCCAGAACAAAAGGCAGGAAGAATAAGCAAACAAAGATCATATTTTATGTCTGAGTAATTCTCCTCAGTATCAGTGATGCCCTGTATTCCAGAAGTTAAGAACACATGTGAAAAGACAAAATTAATTAATTATAGAGTTTAGAATTTTGTGGCTTTTGAATTTCTCAAAGTTATCTTTGCTATTGCGTTTCCAGAGGCAGCAACCTGCGCAATTCCATTACTTTCTTTGCCACAATCATTATTTTTTAACACTTCTCCAGAGAACACTTTTATTCATCTACTGACCAAATGAAATAGTTGCAGTTTTAAAATCTATCTTCTCAAGAAAATCTCTCTCTGTATTCATCATTCTACCTGACTATATGGCAATAATAAATTTAATGAATTCACTTAGGAACTCTTAGAGTAACTCAGCTTACTACTTCTTTATTCATCTGTTACTAATGAATTTCTACATTCCATTAGTCTGCCTATTCACCTTGGCTGTTTTTCTGGAGTTCTTCCATCTTCCATGATACTTTCTCATTAAAATAATTTTATATTACATATACATTTTTTCTCTTCTTCAATAGTGTCATTCCTAAACAGCCCAAATATTATTATAAGATAATTAATTTACATACTGAATTTCTATACTAAGTAAAAGATCTCTCAACCTTACTCATTCACTTATTTGAACTCTCCAGTCTAATCTTAGAATTACTATCTCAGTATATGAGTACCATCTGTACAAAATCAATAGCAATAAGGCAATTTTAATGGAGCCTGTCACATTTCCTTGGGAATAATTAAGGTGTCACTTGATCTTGAGAAAGTCTTTCTGAAGCAATGAGTCTGGATCTTCTCTTAAATAATGTAAAAATTTAGGTCTACTCTGCCTCTTCTGAGATAATAAAATCTGTATTATTTAATTTTTCTTCATTTGAACTGTTCTCATAATCTTCAAAATTTCATAATTTTATGCATTTGAAATGTTTGTATTCTTACAGTTTGTGCTACCCGGCTAGCTGCATCTAGCAAAAGGCCAAATCTTGTTTTTCTGCTCCAATGACAACTGCAGTTATTCAAAAAACCTGTCTGGTCCTTTAAACAAGGAAGGAAGTAGATTTAGAATATCAAAAGAAGAAAAGCTTGTGAAAAAGAAACAAAAAATTATGACAAAAACTATTCTGCAACAGTAACATGAAATTAGTGCTGTGGTCCTAAACTAAAGGCATCACTATTGTTCTATTCTGTATCTCCTGGGCACAGCAATTTCTAATACAAAATAAGATGCGGTCTTGTCATACACCGCTGTCATGATTAGAGCAATAAATTTTAGAACTGTAAATTTTTAATATATCTCTTGTATTATATAGAACAGCTAAATGAGGAAAGGCATCTGATGAAGGAAATAAATCACATGTGAAATTCTTGTGAGAAAACAATCTACTTGTTTCCATGAAGTATTTTATTACTAAGCAGACTGACCAACTACAGAAGCAAAAAGTGACCCCAGTTTACAGCTGTCACATTTTGATTAGGCCAAAATATGTGAAAAATACTTTCTGTATGCCATTAAATTTCAACTGTTGTAGAAATTTTCTAACTTAACTTCCTGCAACCTTCTCAGGAATGACCTATTTTTCTTACAGGATTATATATGGGTAGATTAACCTAAACATAAATAAATTCAACCACTAAAATGGATGCTGCCTTAGAGAAACAAAATCCAGATTTTTTAAAATATAAATTTACTGGAAATTAATGACAGGATAATTTTGATTTGTAGACAATTGTGGAGATCATACTGCTCAAATTAACTTCATAGCTTGACTGGGCTTCTCTTGGCCTTACCTAGAACAACTCTAAAAAATTTATGAATTTATTGTATCACATGTTTTCTTTGAATTTATGCCTATTTATGCCTATATTTAAATTCTTCAGACAAGCTTGGACCATCAATTATGGCACTTTTCTGTATATCATACCAACCTACAAATTGATTTTTAATATATCTATTGTTCTGAAGAAAACAACTGCAGATACACTAAATTGTCAATCAACTAATATATTTTTCTGCACAGGGATATGAAACCTCTTTCTGTTTGAAAATACCACAAAATTCAGAATTTAGTGGAGCCTTTTTCCAAAATATATTGCTAGTCGCCAATGTTTATAGAAAACAAAAAAGGATTTTTAAAAGTGGAGGTATAACTGACACTAAAAAAGCCCTCAAGCATCAGCTAGTTAGTAACCTCTTAGTGTACTGACCTTTAGTCTGTACCCTTCCCATGGCAGCTCCACACAATATAGACTCCTTCTCTGTACCCTATAGGAACCCCAAAAACCCCTCAGAGAAACTTCCAGGTTTTGCCCTGGAAAGATTTACCATAGATTTTCCCCTGCTTAGGCTGAAAGAAAAGACTTCCCCCACGGTGCCTTGCAGGACTATTGTCAATCTACCTTAGATTTCTTCCCTCATTGGCCAGTTGATCCCACCCACCCCGACTGTTCTTCCTTCATCCTCTGTACAGGTTGCTTCCCTTTGTACCACCCCTGTGCCCTCAGACCATTGGCTACTGACCCTTCCTTAACCCCTGCACCACATGGTCTGAGTCTTTTGTCCCTGATCCTTTCAGCATGGTGAACATAATAAACCCTCTCTGGAATTCATCATGCAGAAGGCCCTTCCTGTCCTTCCTCCACTGAGCTCTCTGTGGGGCGTGTGTGTGGATTGAAATGGCTGTTCCTGTGGCCCTACTTCGGGTGGCTTCTGAAGGAGGCACTTGGAAGAAGGTTGCAGCATTTCCACCATCCCACCATGCTGCAACAGTACCCTTTCCTAAGTCCTCAGTGAGTTTGCAGGTGACATCAAGATGGGTGGGAGTGTTGATCTGCTGGAGGGTAGGAAGGCTCTGCAGAGGAATCTGGACTGGTTGGATCAATTGGCCAAGAACAATTGTATGAGGTACAATAAGAAGAAGTGCCGGGTCCTGTACTCGGGTCACAACAACCCCGTGCAACGCTACAGACTGGGGGCAGATGGCTGGAAAGAAGCCCAATGGAAAAGGAGTCCTGTTTGAGAGCCAGCATGAGCCCACAGCTGAACACGAGCCAGCTGTGCCCAGGTGGCCAAGAAGGTCAATGTCATCCTGGCTGTATCAGCAATAGTGTGGCCAGCAGGAACAGGGCAGTGATTGTCCTTCTGTACTCAGCACTGGTGAAGCCACACCTCGAGTGCTGTGTCCAGTTCTGGGCCCCTCTACAGGAAGGACATTGAGGGGCTGGAGCATGTCCAGAGAAGGACAGCAAAACTGGTGAAGGGTCTGGAGCTCAAGTCTTATGAGGAGCAGCTTAGGGTCGTTTAGCATGGAAAAAAGGAGGCTCAGAACAGACTCTACAGCTCTGTAAGTTGCAGCAACATGAGTGTTGGTCTCTTCTACCAAGCAACAAGGGTTAGGACCAGAGGAAGTGGTCCCAAGTAGCACCAGGAAAGGTTTAAATTGGGTGTTAGGCAAAAATTTCTTTACTGAAAGGATTGTCAAGCATTGGAACCCAGGGTACTGGTTGAATCACTATGCCTGAGGGTATGTAAAAGACATGTGGATGTGGCACTCAGATATGATTTAGTGGTGAACTTGTCAGTGCTGGGCTAATGGCTGGACTCAGTGATCTGAAAGGTCATTTCCTACCTATATGATTGTATGATTCTACTATTTCAGGGAATGTTTTCTCTCTAGAAAGATACTCTAGCTAAATATACTCAACAGCAGGTGTATTCTTGATACTAAATTAGGTAACTCTTCTCTGATAATAGTAATTAAAATTCTAAAACCAACAGAATGTTTATGTGCTCCACTTTAGCTTCACGTGATGACAAATCAATAGCAACAAACATGGCAAATTTTGGGGGAGAGACTGCAGGTGAGCAAACAAAAGCTAAATCTAAGGCATAACCTCTACATTTATGATAGCCAGGATAGATACAAATTGCTGGGAATAACTCTTGAGGGACAAACCTCTGTCAATCATAGTCAGTTCTCGGCTATCCATAATAAAACAAAACAAACCAACCAAACAAAAAAGCCAAAAACAAACCAAAACCAAACAAACAAATAAAACAAACAAACAAACAAATAAACAAAACCCAACCCACCCCACACTTGGATAATCCATAACCTAAACCAGATAATCTGCTCAGATTCCCCACTTATTCATTCTGGCTTTCTCACAAGGAAATCTAGGTATTAAAGTGGGCAGTGAACACAACCTGCAGAGAGGATGCTAAGATACAAGAAGGGGTAGGCATTTTTGACTCAATGCCTAATGAAAGCAGCCCATTTTCAGATCCAAGTAAAACTCTGAAGTACTATGTACATGTTTTTTCAGCACTGCATGTAAAATAATATTGCCCTGTAACTGAGTTGTTTCTGTATGGAATGAGCTTGATTATTATCTTAAAACAGTACTAATTGATTTTCAAAGTGACACTAAGTTACTGCTATAATCTAGCCTCACATCCTACAAATCACACAGCTTCTGTCCCTGAGCTCAAACTACTGTTGAACTATAACATATAGCTCAAACAGCACAGGTTTTTTAATTAAGAAAATAAAATATGGAGAACCTTTTGTTTCAGTGCTATAATGCAATATCAAAAGGTCAAAAAAATAGATGTTGGGGTTTTTTTTAGTTTAACTGATTAATATAAGTTCTGAAAAAAAATCATGCAAATTACCTCCAAACAATATGTGCCACTACCTGTCACTTGAAACTCTGGAAAACCTCTCATTTAATAAGTTTTTTTTAAAAGTTAGAGATCATGCCTTTTGAAAACAAACTGAGATTTGAATCTAGGAGAGAGATTAGGAAAAAGATTAACTAAAATTTAGATTTCAATTGTCTAAAAGTACTACCTCCCCATATAAAGAATTGCTTTCTGTTTTGATTTGTGTCTAAGACATCACCTAAGACACCATATAAAACATTTAAAGACATTTTTCTTCCTTTTTAATTTACTGGTCAGGCTTATAGAAAACATTTATTAGATAGCAGTTTTCTTGAAAGACTGACAAACAGAATCAAGGACATCCATTATCAACAGAAATACCCTTGCTTATTTCTGCCAGGCTTTTTTAATCTTTTTTCTCTCACTCATTTTACTTTCAAATGTTCTTTTCATCCAAGACTTCATTAAATTTGAGAGAGTGAAGGGGGATTAAAAGTAAAAAATAAGAGAAATAAGATAAAGACTTTAGGATAATAAAATTAAGAGATGCTTATCTTCCCACCCTTACAGTAAGAACTTTTTAATATATATATCTAGAAAGCAAGTGAAAGGAGCTGTTTCTGTGCAAAATGACTCAGTTTCAGGATTCTGTCAGACAAAATGCTTTCTTCTCTTCTTTTTTCCTATACCTAAACTATTGGTCTTTCTCTTCAGCATTCTACACTCATTTTGCTGTAAGTCTAAATTCCCTACGGGACCATCAAGTACGTTGCTAGGCAAACAGTCCAGTAGCAACTGTGAAACAGGAGGTTTGGATGGGAGCCAGTTTTATAGGTCACTACACTGTAAACCTTCACATCATTAGAGTAGAAACTAGTCTTGCAAACTACAACCATTACTACTGATATTCTTTCTTTTCTCTGAGAAGACAGTCATTCATACTGCACTTTGTCAATAATTAATATTTCTAAATCAAAGGCATTGATAAGGATAGTATTTTTCCATATGCTAGAAGGGTAAATTCTCTACTTATTGAACATTTTAATGTTATCTTATCCCGTGTTTAGAAATAACAGTCATAGCCATGTGAGAGATGTACAATTATCATGGGACAAACCTTTATCTAACAAACTCAAAGAGCACATAAATATAAAAAAGGACTTCACCTTAAGGAAGCAGAATTTTTTTTTTCTTTTCTTTGTTGTAACAACAATAAGAAAAAGTAGACTATTCACACAAAATGACCAAGCCATCATATTATCTGATTCAGGAAGGTTCCTTCTTTTTGACTGAAATATTGTATCTTTGCTGTAACGTATCATTTATCTTGAAAATGAGCATATAAACCCTTCAGTGTGATCTTTACATTAATTCAATCAAAGAACTCTAGCTGAGAATAGCAAACTGCACAGTCCTGCTGATGTGACCACACTGCATTACCCTGTGGAAGACCTGCTGCTCCAGTTAATAAGTTCAGAAATAAATGGAAGTGGAAGGTTCCCTGCCCATGGTGGGGCAGTTGGAATTTGATGATCTCTAAAGTCCCTTCTAACCCAAACCATTCTATGAGTCTACGATTCTATGAAATAAATATGATCCCAGATACAAGAACATTTCCATATCATTGTTTTACAGGCTGGAAACGTAGCAATGAAATCAGCACACAAAATTGCAAAATCAATGAAGATCCACAATAAAAATTCATAGCTTGGGCATGTACACTTTTGGGTTTCTTCAGTCAGTAGTTTGACATTGTCACATTTCTGAGCTGAAGAAAGTGAAGCAGAGCAAACTAAAAACATTTCCTCTGTGAATTTTATATACGCAGGGATCGTTTTAAAATATATATGATTGGAATGAATAATAATGATAAAAAGTCATTGAGAAGGCAAAACACTCATGATATCAGTCAGTTCTTGAGTTTCTGTGTTCTTATTTGTCCATTATCAGTAACATTTTAAGTTTTATGGTAGTAGAAGTACACCAATAATCCCCAACCTTTATGCTTTCATGTACGAGAAAATGAAAAATGGATTTAGGTATAAGAAATAGAAATGCATAAACTGAAAGATCACCAGTGTCAAAGGTACAGAGATCTAAGCACTGACAGTAATGCCAGGGATTTCTCATCACTATCAGGTGAAAGGAAAATAGTGACATTTTTCCAATTAAGCCCTAATAATCTTCCCTATTTTAATGGTCCTTGTAGGATTTTTTCAGTCTTAGCACATTTCTCCAGATATATTTACTTCTCCAGAAGTGCAAAAAATTTGAAGCCAAGAAATTGATTGTTATAACATTACTATAATCTTGAAAGAAGGTTTAGAATTTGTCTACTTATCCTGTCAACTCCTAAGCAAAAACGTCATCAGACGAAGCTAACAGCATTATTTAAAATCTCTGATTTATATCTGTTTTGACTTGAACAAGTAAGATGGTATCTAAATGCTTCTAGTTTTACAATTTTCTGTGTGTTATTTGGGCTATTTTGGAAACAAGATCAGCAGAAGTAGCTCATGAACTCTCTTTGATTCTATTCAAGCAAATTCTTAAATCCATCTAATCTATGTACATAAACAAAGTTGCCAGGAGGGCTCATTAAAGAACCCCCTCTTTTATAAAACCCAGAGTACTTAAAAAAAGCCTGCTGGGACTAACAACCTGTTTTTGAACTGCTTTTAAAAACTTGGCATTACAATTTGTGTTCAAAAGACAAAGATTAGGTACCAGATTCTAAATTCTAAATTCTATGTTGATATATGCTTCAGAATGACTAGCAAGTTGTTAAACTGAAGGGCAAAAGCTGGCACCTCACATTTGCTGGTTTTATGGGAATTTTGTTAAGAAACTTAATTTACATGTTGTGATAAAAAAGCAAGATGCTATTTGGCTCTAAATGTACATTTAAAAAATACAACCACCTGACTGTTAGTGGTGCATTGCATTTTATTGGTAGACAAATGTCTGCCCCTGAGGACACACAGGTCTTACTTGACTCCTCTTACTCAGTCCCAGCCTCATTTTATTGCAGTTCTGCCCCAGCCATTCGGGGGACACGTGTCCCAAGCCCTCTCAAAGCACAGACTGTGGGCACTCCCACTGTAGCCTGCCTCCAGACCTGTCTCTGGTCCCTTCAATTCTGCTGCTGACAGGCTCTGTGATGGCCCCTGGCCCTGGCTCATCACTTGCTGTGTTGGTGCTGTTGATAGACCATGATACCTGATCTCGGCTCTACCCTCATGTTTGCACCTCTTGATGAAGGCACAGGGTGCTCTGAGCTCG
Organism: Pycnonotus jocosus; assembly: GCA_013400435.1. Lineage (NCBI taxonomy): Eukaryota > Metazoa > Chordata > Aves > Passeriformes > Pycnonotidae > Pycnonotus > Pycnonotus jocosus. The sequence continues at coordinate 38,942 of VWYP01003597.1, read as the reverse complement.
TCCTCCTCAAAAGTCTGCTCTGTTCTTGCTTCTCCCTGACAGCAGATACAGGAACATGCTTGTGTTAATTCATTGTCTTACCAGAAATGATGAAGGCTTTGCTCTTAGGCCTAGACATGAAGTAGGTCATCCCTGGACATATCCCTGGAAGCTGAGGAAGTTCATATGCAAACAGCAAACAGGTCTAGAACTGAACCAGATGCTGCTTTCCCATTCATGCATTTAGGCACAGAAATATCTTCTTAAACCTGGCCATCAATGTTTTTCCAATCCATATTTTTTAACTGACTAAATAATACTAAACAATCTTTTCGGCTGTTTCCTTGATAAATTCTTTAAGTTAACAGAGATACTTTCTTGTTTCATTAATATTCTTGCCTCTACTTTTCCTGAATTAAGAAAATCAGACACACAAAAACAAAACAAAAAATCATAAATATGAATTCATGAACAGAAGTTTGAAGTTGTACTGAGGCAGTCCATTTCACCAGAACTTGAATAGTCTGAGAAATTTATGAATTATGGCCTTGTTGAAAACAATAGCAATGACTAAGGAATTAACTCTTTCTGTAGATACACAGCTTACTTTTTTTGGTACATATTTAATACGGATAAACGAAAACTATAACATTAATTTTTTGCAAGTAATTTTCTTCTGACAGTGGATCAAAAAGATGTCTATAATAGCTCTAAATGTGCTCAATTGCTGAGATAACATAGTCATGTTAGCACAGACACTCCATAATGTACTTCAGACCACTAACTGTAATATATTTTTGAAGATGGGGTATATTTAGAAATTGGTTTTGATAAGCTATATGAACCCCAAGAAATTCGGTTGCTTCAAAGAGGTACAGTCCCATTTCAGAACCCAAGACAACAGGAAGGAATATGATTTGGACTCATTAAAAAAATGCAATATTTTTTCTAGACAAAAAAGTTAATAAGTAAAATATACTCTAATAAACCATAACAGATAAGAATCTTTGCATGTTGCAACACTAAATGGAGTCCACTGCTACTGTCTAGAGTATGCTGCCTAAATCAACAGAATTTAGAGGAAAAACAGCTTTCTAACTGTCAAACACACTCAATTAATCAATATCAGAAGTAATTGAATTACCGTGCAGCTCAGAATTCTACAATGGTCTTTATGAAAGTTTTAAATCATTATACACTTTAAAATAAAATCACTATTTTTTTTTAAAAAATGGGAAGATTGAAAATGCATTCAAACAAAAACAACACATTCAAAATACAAGTTTTATGCAACACAATTACATCAATGTCCTTATCTCTTTAAAAAACTCCATAAAGATGCTACAAAAAACTTAATGGAAATTTAAAGACAAGGAATCTATACTACACACTCTTTTGCTCGAAAACACAAACTACATTAACACCATGCTTCATGTTCTAAAGAATATAACAACCTCTCTTCCTTAATTGCATTTTTTCACATTTCCTCCATTAATCACAATCACATCAAGAAAAAACACTGATTTGATTACTGTGTCTGCCCAACGAAACAGCAAACTTCCCTATATAAACACTACTCACGGCTGATTGAACAGTTAAATTTTATCTTGCTCCTCTTCATAATAGGCCAAATTAAAATCTTAACCTCACAAATGTTGGCCATGTATCCATGAGGGGATAAACCCTCCCCAGAGTGCTTCTGCTTATAGATGCAGCTCTAAAAAACTGAGAAATTAAGCTGAGTTAACAGCTGGAGACTTGTAACCATGTTTTATAAGCGTAAATTAGATTTTTAGAAAAATTATATATGCTACATGATATTATAAAGATGGCATATCAGACAGAAGTTATTTTTAATCTGTGGTTGTTTTCATTTTGGGGCATATTTGGTGTTTTATTTTCTAGAAGACAATTTTTATGTTTATCAATTTTCATATTTAGTAAAATGAAAACAACAAACATATTTATTCCTAAAGCCTTGAGGTCATCCTGACTTTGCCAGCTGCAAGAGAAGCTCACTCCAGGCAAAAAGCTGAAGTGCTTTTAAATGTAAAATGTGCTCGCTTTCACATGAGCAAGCAGCCTGCAGGTAAAAAATGCCTGCCACAGATTCAAAAGATAACAGGGGGATTTCAAGATCTCTTCACAGAATATTTGTAACTAAATTTGTTGATCAGAAGACCATTGAATATCATAACAAACAGTACTATAATATGCAATAGGCATAAATGTGAGAACTGACAACAGGATGCCATTTTCTTGCTCACATTTTTTTAAATTAAAAAATGTAACCTTTTTCTCTCAAAGCTGAGCCTATATTGGATAACTTATATTTAATGAAAATGCAGAAAAAGGGGCAGGGGAATGACAGAATAATGATATCACATAACTTAAAGAACACTTTTGGCCTGAAAGCATAGGCTATTTTACAAGAGCTGCCATCCTCACCGAGCATTGCTGGCTTGGACTGAGTGGTTCTGAACCTGAAAGCTGTTACCATGTAGATTTCAGCCTACATAAAATAGACTGAGTGGCACCATCACTGAGGAGACAGTGTAGATAAAAGCCTAAAAAGCTGCTAACTTAGTTAGGAATCTCTAAAAAGCATCTAATCTTTTTAGTAAAGAAATGGAGGCAGAGGGGTAGCAGAGAGAATGCACAGCCATTAAACACTGACAGATGCTCCTGGGTTTCTATGCTCAAGACCTCAACATCACATGATACTTCATTTCTGGTTCTGCATCACTGAAAGGCTTTAGTCTATAAAGATGTAAGTAAAACTTTTATGTCATTAAAAGCCCTTTTAACTTGTCATTGTAGTGCAGACATTTTTAATATACACATCCATTAGGTTTCACAGATTTCGCCTACCTGAAGGGATTGGGTTTTTATCTCAAGCTCCAGGAAGTAGGTAGTCCAAGGTTTTCTCAGGCATTCACTATTCTTATAAAAACTTAAGGCTTCTTCAGTTTTTAAATTGTATTTTTAACATATATATAGTTAGTTGAAGGAAACCAGAGCCTTTGGTATTTATGGCATTGTATTATTTTTGTTCACTAATACTGTGAGAGATACCAGGAACTAGTAGATACGGTTGCAAACCAGAATGTTCCAAGAATCAATTAATTTCATAAGTCCTGTTAAACGCAAATGCTAGAACTATTTCACCCATAGTTTCTTGCCTTTTTTATTTAGCAGATATGAAAAAAGTCAAGAAACCCTAATCGCTGACTGAAAAGTTAATGATTACTAAATCCAAAAATTGATGTAGTTCATTTGAAGCTATTTGGATAAAGAATGAAAACACATATTCAAAAAAAAAATTATTGAAGTTTTAAATTTAATTAACAGTTTGGAATATATGCCTTTATTTCTGGATCCCAAATATTCTCCTACTCATGTGTCAGACCTAATGCTGGGAAACATCAATAAGTAATGACACTCCCAGGTAGAAACAAGCTACATGGGTGAATGTGTGGTTCACTACACTAAAATCAGGGTTAGCTACATATGACTGAATCATGAATTCCAAAGATTAAATGTCTCTCACTATTGATGAGAAGGATGGAATGCAATTTTATTCAGGGTCCTCTCTATGCACTTTTGCTATTCAAGCAGTATATTTAATCCTTGCATGGTTCAAGAAGTCCAAGACACACAGCTGGAAACTAAGCAGCTAGACAGAAACAGTAAAATATCAAAGGTGCACTCAGGTTAGATCACAGTCTTCTATAGAAGATCTTTAAAATATGTAAGAAAAAAAAATCTACTAGGTCAACACTTTTCACTGACTTCAGTGGGACAGCATTTCATCCAGAAAAATTAACATTAGAGGAATATACAGTTCACTGGTTAGATAGCCCAAGTTCTATAGAGAGAGCAATTCCCCTTTGGCTACCATTCCCTGTTAGACACGCCTCCTAGCCAAGCCATGTCTGAAATATTCTACTTACTCTGCCAAAACTGCCAAACTGTATCTCTTTTCTCAAACCTGGTTAATTCTTCACACTCTCCAACCTCATTCTTCCAAGCCCTAATTAGTGTCATCTTCCTAAATGAGCCAATCCACACTACACCAACTAAATTTACACTTGTATTTTAAAAGCTGATCTCACAAAAACCTCAGATCATTAAAAAAAAAATAAACACACTGAGTATTTCTTCATTAGAGACCACAAAATTTATTCTCATCTAAATCTAAGTATCAAAGAAGTAAAAAAGGACTACGTCTTCTAAGAGTGAAATTTGTCTGACTTAAGGTACCAGTAAATTATTCACATAGCCATCAACAACATTGTCCTGGCAAATGTAAAATTGAGAGATTTAATTCACTCCAAATAAGGATCCAGAGTTGCTATGTTCTCAATAAATTCCAAGGGAATTGGAGTGGGGCTATATATTTTCCCAGAGCTATTTTTAGCGTTTCTCAAAGAGGGCCATTACTTGGACTGTCAGGACAGTAAAGGCAACAAAACGTGGAGGAAGAAAGCATGGAAAAATCACCCTCCCTAACAGGAGCACAGTGCTGGGTAATGAAATGGGCTGGCACATTTTGGGGCACAGGCTTTTGTAGTTGTTATCCTCTAGTCTATCCACAGCCCATGGATAGAGAAGCTGAGCAATCAGTCTGATGATCAGGGACAGAGCACAGCACCTCTTATTCAAAACACCTTTCTTACTCATGTCCTTACATTGTGCAAAGGTGTGGAGTACAAACATTTGACATCTGCAGAGGCTGGGATACTGGCAAGCACAGCTGCCTTGTTGCTGGGGCAGTGAGTTCACATAAAAGAGGCCATCGTGCCAGTGGGTAGGGGAGGGAGGACAGGGAACAGCAGCTGTTCTGCTTCAGAAAAATTTTACAATTCATTAGATGAATGCAAAAAAAAAGCATTTTATCTTTACTCTCAAGGGGGCAAAATTCAATTCTTCCAACACTGCTGAGCAACTCTAAGATGTGGCACACCTAAACTAATGAAGTCAAGAAAACTGTTGCATTTTTTAAAAACCACATTATCTACACTTGGTTAGTGATACTTTGTATCACTGCATAATTATAGACCAATAAAATCTCCATTAAATTCACACCAGTAAACATTTCTTTGAACTGAGTGAAATAAAGCTTTTTGATGTATGCTACTCTCAGCATTTATCGTAAATATTAGAAATATATTCAGTAAATTAGATTACAAAAGAGTAGTAATTCCACAAGAATCGAAGTAAGAAGGTGTTTAATTGCCTCAGTCCAATAAAGGAAAAATGATGGCAGAATCAATTAAAAATATATTAAACAAATGTATTTTAGGTGGCAGCAACCCAACTTCATTTTAGTGTATATTGCCTTGGGCTTTATAAGCTTGCTAGTTTTACATCAGCTATAGCAGGATATAAAGAGAGAAACTGCAGCCATTACCTATGGATACCAATATAGGCTAGAAAATAAAACCAGCAAAACCCCAAAACCCCAGAAAATATAGGATACCCTTTCTGGAGAGGATAGAATTTTTCTTTAGAATTGCTTTTCACCTCTTCTCTAACTACAAAACATTGATTTTAGGAAAGTCTTCTCTAAATAAGAAGCATCAAAATGCCTGTTTCCTAAAGCAATGAATAATTAAAATGTTCCTGAAAGGTCCTGATCAATGACAGGGATCATTTGCAAGTGTCACATTTTTCACAGTCTCCTCTGCTTTAGAGACCATGCAATCTTATCTTTTAATAGTTCCAGGCTGAAGAATATCCTTATGAGAAGCACAAAGATCCATTCAGAGTGCTACTAACTGTAAAATAGTAAGAAAAGAGTTCCTGGAGGACTTAGGAAACCTGAAGGATTTTTTTTCCCTCCCTTTTTAAAAANGCACAGAAAACCTTTGGTTTTCCGCTTTTCTGGAACAGACGGAGACAGATGTTTTGATTTCCCAGAGGATGTTAAGTCCATGGACTCATCTTCATTGTACCACTGTCACAAGTTACAGAATTTAAAAATTCTGGCAGATCTTTCTCTGATATGCTCTCTCCCTTAAAATATTCAGACATACAAGATGGAACATTAAAAGTTAGTGCAAAGGGAATACCTGGAATCAAAAGAATCCTCACATACATTTTCATGGTATCAACAACAGATGGCAACATCTCATTTCCAAATTCTCATTTATATGAAATTTGAGGAGTTATTTTACTCTTTCTTTTTTTAAGCCAAATAACATGACATTTAAAAATGAAAGCAAAAATCCTAAGATATTATTTGTAAATGTGCGAAGATACATAATTATTTATAGAAGCACACATGTATTCAATCAGTAAAGATTCTGTGACTTTATCCAGTAACAATATATCTGCAAAATCATTATATTGAACGCTGAATGCACTACCTTCACAAGGAAATAGTCACAAACAATTTGATTATGTTGTTTTATTAAATGCATGGAGGGAAAAACAAGCACTTAAACAACTAGTATATTTCACAAGCCGGAAAAGAGGACACATTTGAGAGAGACACAAGTATTCATGCAAATATTAGAATTTAAAACAGAAAATTCCAACATGAAAACAAAATAAGAAAGACTTAACCTAGAATCAACACAAGACTTTCTAATTTTCCTGAGAGGGAATATGACCATCTCCAAGGACACCGCTGTCTGCACCCTTCTTTCTGCCCTTTCTCTTCTCTTACCAAAAAATGCGAACTCCTGCTCAAAAAGTAGCAATATATTCTAGTAGTAAATCTTCATAAAAGATAAGGTTATATCTGAACTCAGTGTTTGTTTTGCTGCAGAGGGTTTCAGCAAGCTGCACACAAAGCTGTGGCTGATGCAGTGGCATGCCAGCCACAGGCTCAGGGCCAGCTGCAACTCCCCGGTTCATGAACGGATGCACGGGGTGTCCATCACAGAACACTGGTGCCTTCAGGGTAATGTGTGCTCAGACATTGCTGTACCACTGCTTACTCCTTCATAGGGCAACAAAAGTATCACTTCTAGCTCAAGAAAACCTTCAGCTCTTCCAGTTAAACATCGAGGAGTGCAATTGCAAGACAGAAAGGGGTAGATGCTCTGTCATAGGTAACAATGCAAAGCACTATAATATGTAATGAAGAAAATGGTTTCTTGCCACTTAATGTATACACATTGAACCACTGAATTGCAGGGTATATCCTGTTTCTTACTGATAGGAGAAGGAAGCAAACCCTTTTTTTAGTGTAAAAATATTTTTCATTCTTGTTCTAAAATGGAATAATTTTTAATTGAAGTAAACCAGTTTAAATTTACAAAATTGCCCTCAAATATCAACAAGAAGTAGTAGCATTAGATTTGGTTTAATAACTTCATAAGAACATGTATAAAACATGCTATAACTTAAAAAACAACTCTGTGATAAAATATATCTATATTCATTGCACATATGTAATTCAGCTTCCCAAGTGCAAATATTGCAACAAGATGTTTTATCGCTGATTGCTGCTCTAATAATATACCAAATGCCAGTTTGGAAATTAAATAGAATACAGTTAAAAAATACAGTTAAAATGAAACCTTCATTCCTAAAATAACTCATAAAAAAACACCCCCATGATAAACAAAAGGAAATAGTATTCCTGCTGCCTTTGTCCAGTTTGGGTTTCTTTTTTTCCCATATGCTAACTTATTTGTCATATGCAGGTTGCAAAAATACTCTTTAAGAGAATAAATTAGAAAAATGAAGCATAAACAATAAAGCCTGCTCAGCAGTCATGTTTTCCAGTGCTCTGTAGGGTAGCTGCAGGAATTTTCCATGCTGTGAGTGTTAATGAGACCCTTCATAGGCACCATTAATACATAAAAGCAATCACCTATAATTCACCTTTTCAAATCTGTACTTCTTGAGTTCAGTAACTAGAAGCAACAGAGGTAGACTCATACAAATACTATCCCCATTTAGTGATATACAACTACTAGGCCAAAAAGGGGTTGACAACAGAAAAGATATCCCCAGACATAAATGCTTCGATAATCAAACCCAGAGTCCAGAAGCACTTGGAGAACACATACAGTTTTCAGACTACAAAACTCTCCCTAAACATATGGTTTTCCTGATAGAAGAAAATATACTTACAGGAATTACTAATTAGCTAAAACTGGCTGGATTCAAGATACTTAGGCACTGAGAACAGAATGGGTATCTGACCAAACGCTGTAATGAAAGCAATCTGGCATGAAGGAAACACAAATTTTATACTGTTTATTTCCAAGTTGTCACTTATCTTTTATAACATTTATTTAAATTAAATTGTGGAAGAATTCAAATTTTCAACATGGATACCAATAAAGTTCTGTTTAACAGTTGCCAGCATGAGGCAATTGTCACCAACCAGTATTTCACACAAGTTTCCAAGCCAGGCACTGGACTTCAGCCAAGGACAGCTTAACCAAACAGTGAAAGACTTAAAGATTTTGGTAGGAAGTTCCTCATTTCTATTTAATTTCAGAATGGCCAACCCATGGGCAAAGACATGAGTGGGGTCTGTGAGCCCCTAATACTTGATAAACTTTAAAATGGAAGAATATTAGTTCATTCTGCCAAATGCACTATTTCCTAAATATAGTGACAGAAGCACAAAGCAATAGCACACCTGATAGGTATCTAGCACTCTGATCCCAGTTTAAAGTGATTCCTCTGTTCCAGGTACTGGGAAGTTTCTATGCAATTTAAACATATACACAGAAATGAGATGATTTTTTTTTTTTTAAAGACCCACCTCTTCCACAAAATGAACACTGATTTTTTGGTACAAGCTTGCTGTGGATCATGCATTCTCAGTTACATTTCTGCTTCTGATGAGGCAAACTAATTCTTGGATTTCCCATAGCTCTTACCATCAACTGATTCTGGCAGGTCATCTCTTATCAGTGAATCTTTTTTTTTCTTTTTTTTTTTTTTTTTTTTTTTTTTTTTTTTGTTTTTCTTTTGCCACATGGATCNTTTTTTGTAGAGTGCTATCCTTTGCCAGGTAAAAATACCTTTTTGAATAGTACTACCTCCGGGATGAGCCCCAGCATGTACTTTGGGTTGCAGATCTAAACTGAACATAGCAAATTCATACCAAACATATGCCTCAAAGCCAGCTTTGCTGGAGGTTAGTTATAGCCCTTCCCTACTCTTTTTCTGGTTTTGATGCCTATCAGGCCCATTACTGAGAAATTTCAGCACGCTAAGTTATCAAAATTACTTTTATTTTGGTTGCCAGGTTATCTTCCTGATGCCTTAGTGTGCTGGAAGAGCTTGTTCAGCATCCAATGTGAATTGAAGCATTGCAAAGAGAGTAGTAAGTGAATAGAGTGAAGGAAGGCAGTGGCCAGCAGTTAACTGGTTTGACTGCTACAACACTTATTTACACAATGAAATGCACTTCCTAAGCACATTTCACTTTCATAAAAGTTAAAAACCACTGGCTTTACATGGAATTTATATCCTTAAAATAATTACTTCAGAAATACTTATACAAACACACAACATAAAATAAGAAACGCACTTCATTAATAGCTTTTCCTAAAACCAGATGAGGATTATGGACAAACCTGAGATTGGCAATTTATATGAGAGAAATGATTTATAAATATGACTTGCTAGAAGGGAGTGGGAGGAGCATCCTAGCAGTAGCCATTTCCATCTAAGACTAAAATTCATTTTGCTTCCAGTTTTATAGTAGAAAATCACTAGGAAGGAATCACATACTGATATTTGGTAGTTTCAGTGAGCTGTTCATATAACTGAAAGATCATTTCCTCTCATCTTAATTCCATCAAATAACTTGTGAAAAAAGTAAATTCTATCATTGTTCATGTACCCAAACAGTAGTAGCTGAACTGCAGTTTTCAAATGCAGAAGGCTTTATACACTATCCCAGTGGCATGTTACAACACTGCTTCAATTAGTATTGTAATCTATATCATCTACTACATTTCCTCACTTGCTTCTTTTTTATATCTCTCTCTCTCCTTCTCTCTATTTTTAATGAAAAAGTGAAATACTGCTAGTGCCTGCCAGACAGGAAATTAGCTCAACACTAAAGACAAGTAAAATTGCACTAACACTTACTGAAAAGAACATAGCTATTTTCTGAGTTTTCCTTATTGCTTTTCTAATGTGCTGCATAGACGTTTGACTAAACCAATAAATAAACAAATTTTAAAACAACTTGATCCAGAGGACAGAAAATATAAATACTCAGCAAAGTCAAGGGAAAAAAAATCTCACAATATTTAATTTTTTAAAAAAAACCTCACAATATTTAAATTTAGACATGTCTGCTACAAACTCACTTCAAAACAACTTTGAATTACTGTCAACATCAGTAGTACAACTGTTATTACCCTGACAAGCTCATTGCCACAGGATGTTTTATAGACCAAAAGTCTTAAGAGGTAGAAAAGTAGTCACCAGAATTATTGAAGGGTGGATAATGAATTATTTGAAGGTATTAAACAAAACAATACAAATGTAACTTGTGACTCAGACAGTCCCTGAAAGCCTGTTGGAAGTGAGATTCACCAGGGGAAGAAATACATGATGCTTCTTCCATATGTTGCAGTCTGGGCAGATTGATGTGAATTTGTTTTGTTCTTAAATACTGTTTATGTCTTTATTCTGACAAAAAAGTCCCTTATTTCTTAAAATTCATTTACTCAAAGAAAAAAAAAAAAGTGAACCCCATAAAATGCAACAACTGCAATGCTTTCTGTGTTATTTATGTTGGGTTTTCATTGATTGATACTGATATAGTACAAATAAATGGGGCATTCTGCTAGCAGTAGACTTTTTTCCCTTCTAACAGATTCAGTAAATAATGTTCCACATACTGTGACACCAAAACCACTGGTGCTCTTCATCTGTTGCAATACTGCTTCAAAGAATTATACTAAAATATCAAAGGCTGTTGTTCCCAACCCAAATTTTGCAGAGATATAAACTGCTGTGATAGATTAATCTCAATATGTCAATATATACATGAATCATTAGGTCATATAATGGACATTCCTAAATATCAACTTTCAGTGATGTGTGTGCTGATAATAATTTTTTCCTTGTAATTACCCCCTGAATTTATTTGAACTCATTTATTTATTTATTACTTGGTAATATGCCAAAATAAAGAACTACACTAGAATCAGCAACTTTATGCTAAACTATATATCTATTTAATGCTTATGGAACTATATTTCTTGTGTTCCAGGAAACCATATTGGGATGATTTTCTCAAGATTTCAGTCCCAGCATATAATATAAAGGTTATACTTTCAAATTACTTTTCATTTAAATTAGGCTTCTGTGATGGCCATGACCTAATATATTGTGTGTTCTTAATTGTCTACTCTGTCTCTTCAAGTAGAGTGAGTCAGATAAAATTATATGGAGCTAGGAGAAGAGCTTGCCATCATAGTGACCAGGTGAGCATTAAGGGACAGAAGGTCCCAAGAAAGGTATGGCAGAGCAGAGCACGCCAAGGGAGCAGGGCACATGTCACCAGGCATCAGAGAAGAAAGAAAATTAGTAAGGATCAGAGACATGGATTCAAAATTTTCTTAATCCCAAAATGTTAAGGAGTAGATGAAACCAATCAGGAATGAAGGACCTACTTGCTGTGCATGGAAAGAGTAAAATTGAAACCTTGTTTATGTTGTTTTTCCTAAGCTAGCTGTGTGGTGTGTTTGGGTTTTTGTTGTTTTTGTTTGGGTTTTTTTTTCTCTATCAATAAAATAATTACCCAGTATATGCTGGATTTATGACTTTAAAAACCTTTTGGTCTTTTTCAGGAGCACCTTATAAAGAGATGGTCACGGCAGATTCTCTTCAAAGCTCCCACCTTCTCAGGAAAGCATGAGAGCTCACTAGAATTCTGCATCAAGCCTCCTTTTATTAATATTTCAATACTATATTTTTATACCTTTTGTAGATTTACAGTTTCTAGATTTACACAATTTATGAAGATGTGCTTTATATAGGGATTTAGTAAAATATATAAAAATAATTTTACAGGTCTGTAAAAGTCTTGAGGTAGATGAGAAAATACTTCTTTAATTTATTTGATACCAAATATTCATGCCAGCTACTTACCAGGGAGCATGATTTTCAGTTTATATTAAATTTTCTCTTTGTGCAGAATTTGTCCAGTAGGGACTATATCTCTATCTGATTTATTGGATCGATGCTGAATGGCAAGAAAAGATAATGTACATTCATCCAAATTTCTATTATATTCAAATGAAGTACTATAAACAAGTTATTACTATGAATAAGATTGTGATTACTCTTCCCAGAAAGGACAACATTCAGATGGAGAAGACATAATACAAATGCCACTTGAAAGCCACTGTCATCAGCTCATACCACTCAAAAATACATAGCAAATGACAGCACCTCAAAATTACTATAAAGTACATCTGTCTGGTGTTCACTGAATAACTAGAGCAAAGTATGAGTACAGGTCAACTTTTTAGCTCAAAAGGAAGCATTTACTTCAGGAATCCTCAAAGTGAATCTGAATCTACAAGGGTATGTATAATCTGGGAAAATAGGTTAAGAACAGGCAGTATTACTATATTTAGGCACAAAGGAAATCTAAGAATATGCACACATGTGAATCACAACAGAGACCAATGTCAAAAAATAAAATAAAGCAAATGAACACAAAGATAGAATAACTGTTTTTGTCAGGTGAAACGACTGAGAACTAAAATGATCAAAAAAGCTCTAAAAATACTTCTGTAACAGAATAAACTACTCCATGTTAGAAGGACAAATAATTTTTTTAAATCATTTCCATTGATTATAGAAAGTGCTGAAACACTTTACCTAACAATTTACCTAACACACTGAAGTTTTTTGAAGTGTGTTTATTGTTCACAAAATGCTCAAAAATGAAAAACAGCTGTCTAGACATTTACAGTTATTAAAATGCCTATAACAGACTGAAATAACAAAATAGTTTTGAAGGCTCTCTGGTCAGATGACTAGACTTCTAGTTTTGTGATGAGCCTCATGCATTTTTCTGTAGATTTTGGTTCTAGTTCTGTTTTGCTTTCATCCCTCTTATCTTTGTATTTTCCTAATAGTTCTTTAATTCAGCTGATTTGGTGTAACAAAATAAGAGAGCTGTAACAGAATAAGAGAGTAACAGAGTAAGTTATCACACAATTACAGATTTTTTTCCTATCTGCCCACCAGTCCTCTATCCGATTTGTAAGGAAAAAAAAATCATCCTACCAATTCCATTGTAGTTTAGTTTAAACAAATAAATATTGTTCACCTAAATTAGCATCCTGTCTGACAACATTCAAAAATGTTTAGTGAAAAGCATAACAGGGTAGCTGTGTATTCAAACTACCCTAGAAAATTTTTGCAGCTTTGGGCAATTTTCAGTCTGAAGAAACCTAAGCCAAAAGTGACATATCAATAGATAGATAGATAGATAGATACATGGATAGATAGATAGATAGATAGATAGATAGCATTTGATTCATGAAGTAAAAAAGGAATCAACTCTCATATGATTGCATTGCTTGCCTTCACAGATCTACCTGTCTGAAAATTTTCTTTTAATTTGTTGAACAATTTCCACCTAATTTAGCAGAGGAGTATGAAATGTCAATGTATTGTTTCACAGTGTTAAGCTTTTGCAAATGTAGGAAAATCAGCAGCAGGGGAGACACTGAAATTAAATATCCTCATGGGAGAAGACTGTAGAATAACTAGAATCATTCTACATTCCACATGGATTTTTCTGGGGCCAGAGGAGCCATGTCATAATTCCTCCCCTTTGGGCTGGAATTCCCAGCATGGTGGTGGGTATTATACAATGTGATAGATGGAAACTAGAAGTATTATAGCAGTTACAAGCCAGCGGCAACCAGGGAAAGACATGAAGTTAGGGCTGTGGGAGATATAAGAGAAAAGAATTTAGAATACCACCAAGGAGAAGGATAATATGGTAAAACAGTGAGGAAGCTGAGATGTCTAGAGGGGTATATTGTAACCTCGCATGAAACCTGGCTTCTAGGTCTGTGTGACACCAGAGTGCAAAAAAACCCGAAGATCTTCCATTGAGTTCAAAGTGGAAAAAGTAGAAGACATCAGTGCTGAAAGGAAAAGGGAAGGACAGCAAAATACAATGTAGCAATGGCAAAATGGAGAAGGCAAGAAGTCTACGCAGTTTGAAAGACACGTTCCTCTGCTATTTGAACAAAATTCCTAAATTGGTGGATGTAAAAGTACTTAAAGGGAAAATTCTTCAAGTTCAAGTTTTAGCCCTACTTCCTGACAATTTTCAGAATAACCAAAGGAACCTCAAAAGCCTTACCTACCAGCTAAAATAACAATTTTATGTTGTACAACATAAAAAAACATAAAAAACATAAAAAACATTATGTTGTACAACAGCTTCCTGTCTTCCCCAGTATAAAACACAACTGTAGCCCTAACTGGCTCTTCTGCCCACTCCTGGAAACTCCGTGTGGCTCCTACATACTGCCAGACCATGCTGGAACATATTTATTGCCAACTTGCAGTACTACAGAGAACCTGGGAAACCCAAGGTTGAAGTGGAAAGAAATGTTGTTCGCTCCTAAAGTCAGAATTTGGATAGAAACTCCTTGATGGGCATTGCCTGTCAAAGGCATGAGAGGCTTGCAGCTGAAAAAAGAGAGCACAGACCCTCTGCTTTGACAAACAGAAAGCTATGCATGTCACAGAGCTTCTTCTAGAGCATTCATAAAAACAGGCTAAGAAACGGACAATCAATTACTTGAAAAAACACCTTGAAGGAAAGGATAATCATCCTGTCTCTCAAGACTCGAAGAATCCAATTTTGCTATCATTAGCATAGGAGGTCTTGTCCCTTAGACATGGACAGACTTCCTGACAACTTACAATATTTACCATCTCTAGTTATGTCTAAATTCCTATTCCTCATACCATGTTGCAGAACTGTAAGTACTATACATAGCCCTGTCACTATTGTTGTCATAGTTCCTTAGCCAACAACTGATTCTACACCTCATAGCCCAAACTGTTCCACATGATTTTTTGCACTTTGACCATTGTTTTCAGCCTATTTCATTTCATGCCAACCTGTACTGACCTTTAAATTCGCCAAGAGAACAAACGAAGTATTAAGCCACAAGTCACTGCACTGTTCTTTTTAATACCTAATTTTGTGAATCTCTTTAAACTGGGATGTGTTTCTACCATTAGCAGCATATATCGAAAAGTCAAGAAGGCCAGAATTTTGAGAGTATAATCTGACTCCCCTTAAAGATGCATAATTTTCAGAAAATGCTGTTTTTATAGAAAAGTGTGACCATAATCCTTTATATAATGAAAACATTATCTCAACTTCTCACTTCATAAATAACATTCTGTACCTAATGAGATACTTACTTTGCTTTTAACTACACATAAGTGATACTTTGATCTATTCACAGTGTTATACCTAGTTTACTAAAGGACTTTAGCAGTAATCACAAAGCTGTGTGTTCCAGCAAGAAGCAACTCAAATTTAGAATATCAGCTAATGAAAATACTAGTGAATTTTACATAATAACATTAAATATTATCACCGATTTCATGATGACACATCTAACGATCCATATTAGGAAAATAAATCTGACAGAACATTTTAGTCACATATTATCTGAGGTTCAGTAGATACAGATGATAAATTTTAGATATCTTTGCTTACCTCTTTAATGAACCATGAGCATTTGAGTACTGAAATAATTTAAGTATAAATTTTCTTTTATCAGAAAGAGGCTATTTTCCTGGCTAGTACTTCTTAAAATAAAACAATATTTAATATTTTTCATGGGTTAAAATATTTTTAAACACACTGAATAAATAATTCAAAGTTTTACATTAAAACTTGCTATGACATGTATATCAAAGGTGCTTTTCTTACAGCTGTCTGAGCTTATTTACTGTGATTTTAAATTAAACAGACAGGAGAAACTGAAATCTCATTATTACCTATGGAATATCTGCTGCATTTTGGAACTTTGTCTTTTATCTGACAGCTCCTACTGCTCATCTTGTACAAACTGGGCTGACAGAAAACCAACTGATTCTAAAGATTAATTTCTTTACATCATGTTTTTTACATGTTAAAAGACACAGAAGACAGTTTCTAAGATCTAATAATACAAAACAAATCCTGTACTAATCAATGATAGGAGACTGAACAATTTACCAGATTTTTGGTGAAATTTTTCTTCACCTTTAGCCAAATATAAAAGCACCTGTACATAATTCAAGCCATTACTTGATTGGTTTTAAATGATACTCCTCTTTTGTATGCTTGCTTATTTACGTCATGTTCTATTTAATGAAAAGCAGTTTTATTCAAAAACAACATGTATATCATAGACAGTTATTTACTAGATTTCATAGTGAACAGCAAAGAAATTCAATATAGGCTAACTAATTGTCCAAACTTCCAGTTTCTGGGTAATTGTTGCACATTCAGAACAGAGTTTTCTTTGAGTTTGTCTTCCTAAATTGCTATTTACAGATAATAGGAGTTTTTAAAAGAAGGTGCTTGTACACTTACAGTCATAAATACCAAAGCCAAAGAATAAGGTCCCATTGAAGAAAAAATGGTGATGCAGTTCTATTCATTGGAAAAATGGACCTTTTCTGCTTTTCATGTTATGTGGTACACAAGCAGATCAAAAAGAATTTTGCAGTTTTTCTTTGGTCATTTTACATCCACCAGAATATTTTATAATGTGTAGTTTTCAATGACATTATTGAATGCCTGAAAGAGAAGACTTCTGACTGCTCAAGCAGTTTTGTTGGGCTGACTCTGGCTGAATGCCAGGTGGTCACAAAAGCCACCCTATCATTCCCCTCCTCAGCTGGACAGGAGAGAGAAAATACAATGAAAGGCTCGGGGGTTGAGAAAAAGGCAGGGAGAGATCACTCACCAAATACCATCACAGGAAAACAGATACAACATGACTCAACAGACTCAATAGACTTAATTTGTCACCAATCAAATCAAAGTAGAATAATGAGAAGCAAACCCAAAACTTAGAACTCCGTTCTCCTAGCCCTCCCATCTTCCTGGGCCCATTTTCCCTCCCAAATTCTCTGTCAACTCCCCTCCAGTGGCACAAGCGGACAACAAATGGAGACTGCAGTCAGTTTATCACACATTGTCTCTGCCACTCCTTCCTCTTCAGGAAGATGACTCCTCACGCTCTTCCCCTGCACCAGTGAGTGTCCCTTCCATGGGGTGCAGTCCTGCAGGAACAGACTGTGGGACCCCACTGGGTCACAAGGCCTCCTAGAACACCTGATCCAGCATGGGCTCCTCTAAGGGTTCTCTCCAGGAGCCTGCTCCAGCACAGGCTTCCCAGAGGGTCAAAGACTCCTTCAGGTATTCACCTGCTCCAGTGTGGGTTCCTCCCTGGGCTGCAGGTGGATCTCTGCCCCACCATGGACCCCCATGAGGGTCAGCCTGACTCACCAGGGTCTGCACCAGCTGCTGCAGGGGAACCTCTGTTCAGGCACCTGGGGCACCTCCTCCTTCTTCACTGACCTGGGTGTCTGCAGAGTTGTGTTCCTCATACAGTCTTGTTACTTTCTCCAGCTGAAGTTGCCATTCAGCAGGATTTTTTCCCCTTTAAATCTGTTATCCCAGAGGCACTATTACCATCATGGATGGGCTCAGCCTCAGTGGCAGGCCTGTCTTGGAGTCAGCTGGCACTGGCCCTGTTGGACATGGGGGAAGCTTCTTGCACCTTTTCTCAGAAGCTATTCCTGTAGATCACCTGCTACCAAAACGTGGTCATGCAAACTTAAATTAGTGGTAGGTGTCTGATCACTGACACCAAAAAGAACTTTTAATCCTGTCAGATAACACACACTTTTATTCTTAACTCCCTGTGCTTTTCTCTCTTTCAAACATAGAGAAAGGTTTGTCCTCTGGACTTCATTCTTCTTCCTTTCATACCAATACTGGGCAGTTCATACACAACGGTTGATTCTTTTCCATTATCTGTTCCATCTAAATCAGTGTCTGCGTACCCACAACTATCCTGTTTTCTTTCTTTCCTTGTCTGTCAACACATCTTCATTATAGCTCAGTAAAGGTATGTGGGTACTCAAAGAGTTAAAAATAGTCAATGAATTAATCCAGCTAGTGGTACTAATGTCTATATTAATTTCAGGAGACCTCACCTTAGACATAAACCCCTTGCAAGACATAAAATGTCACTAGTCTATCCTTTAAGTAATCCAGCTCCATCAGGAAAGAGGATAGTAGTTTTAATAAAATGGGACTCATAAGTTTTTATTACTTTTACAGTGAATGCTTTTTAGTTTTATTGGCTCTTGGAAGGAGCAATTTAGTTTCTCTATTTAAACATGACTTTTTATCCTTCACAACTTGCAGGTTTCAATGTTATGTTTCTAACATTATAAATACAAATGCAGACACTGAGGTTTTAATAAAGGTATGAAGTCCTTTTCTCTGATACATACAATCTAGGATTATGACAATCACAGAAAAAGAAAAAAAAAAGGCTTAATCACTTTCCTAGACTGGTACAGCTAACAGCATTTTTGAGAATGGATGAATGTAAACATTATAAAATGGTTATCAGCAATCACATTGAGTTAAGTAGGACACATTGATTTCAGTGCTTCTCTCACTCCTTGAATTTTCATGGAAAAAGAATTCAATGTTCTCTAAAATACGTAGAATGTTCTCTACATATTAATATCAGGGCCCTAACCGGCATCAGTGAGAGCAGTACTATCAGATCTCAACACAGAAAGATGGGACATCAACATTTTTCTGTTAGGTGATCTAAGAAGCTAATACTGATTTCAAGGGGAATATTAGAATGAATCTTTTGTTCTATGCTTTTTTTCCCCTTTCACCATGGCTTAAGTAGTTAAGCATCAGAAATTTAAATATTATTCCTGAAATGCTGTCTAATTTTTTTTCTACAGTTTTAGAGCAGACAGGAACAACATGCTCTGATATCACAAAACTGTGTTTTCTCTACTCTGAATTTATCTGAGACTGGGAAAACAGAAAAGAACAGTGTTTATAGAACCATGAGAAATCTTTAATAAGTTGTGAAATAATGGCATCACCAACAAACAATTGATCAAAGTAAATTGGCAACCTGGAATTCTATTTATTAATTTAGATAAGGTAAAGTTGACATAGCTGTCCTGGAATAGAAACCATGAAAACTATTTTTTTTCTCTTGCACTTGCTCTCCTGTTTATCAGAGTGAAATGATATCAGGAAAATGTTTATAATAAGATGAAGGAATGTTCACAAAGAGCTTAAGCTTTAGCTGTAAAAAAATAAACAAAAACTTATTTTATTCATTTAGCTATAACTAAAAGGGTGATATCAGAAAGAAACATCAACTTGCAACAACTGCATGCATCCCACTATTTCTGCAGCATTGAGCTGGCAATAGACTGGCTAGCTAAAGACATAAATTAGATCTGTCTTCACAACTCCACAAATATAACAGAGGTTGTCAGTGGAACCTGATGCATCACTGCCTGTCACTTCTGAAATAACAGTGAGCAAACTCTTGTGCAACACCATAAAACACATCAAAATACTCCGGCATTCACATATGGCACAAGAGCAGATAATAATTTAAAAATTTCTTGCTATCTGGTTATGACCTAAAAAGTACACAAAAAAGAAAATTATTAAGATCAAAATTTAGTAAAACTTCCTTCTGGATGTGACCTGGAAATCTCAAATTTCATACTTAACTTTTTTTTTTAACTGTAGCTGGCTGCAAAAAATTTCAGATTGCTAACATGTTAGCATTACTAAAATAATTAAGCTTGGGAGCAAGAGAGTTTTTAAAATTAGCTCTCTCAAAGAAATTACCATTATAATCACCTAATTACCCTTTGATGTAGCTTTATTCATAAATGCTTTAAACATTCATCGCCTTAGTACTGAGGGCTATGCCTCAGTTTATACACTCTGCAAGAAAATAAAGTTACTATTATGCACAGAAGAACATGTGTGAACAGAAAACGTCAGAATGCTGAATGCGGCAATTTTAAGTCTATGTTTCTCTTTCAAGATTTTATAAGGCTTAAAGAAATAAACTAGCTTGTCCATTAAAATTAGACATTTTAAAAATAGCTCTTTTTTTCAGTTTATGCAATTTACACTGCCTACATCTGATGTTTAAAGCCTAGCATAACACCACTTCTCAAATAAATGAGTGAGCTATAAAACTGTTAATGAGTGGATTTGTCTTTTGAGTTTTGTCTTATATTTAAAAAATTAGTCTTTCAGCAAAACCACTTCTTTAGAAGTTTTTTAGCAGTTTTTAAGAATTTTTGGTGTATCTCCCCAGGCAAAAGGATGCTGGGCTGCAGTATGAGACAGCACAGACATCGAAGGGTGTAAGCAGTGAAAATGCAGAACATATCAGCAACAAGCCTGCTGCAGACTCAGTACACAGCAAGGATATTGGCCAAAACCAAAACATGTACCAGCATGTCTTTATTAATATTGCTATTTTCAGCAGATCCAGGAAAGGCTGAAAGAAATCTGTCCATCAGTGCAGCAATCAGACCTTCATAGGACCTCATGTCCTTGCTGAGAGGGCGAGTTTTACATAGTCTCATTTGCCTTGATGGAAACTTGACATTTTAGGTACATACCATGGATTTCCATGGATTAACATGCAGTTGGTATCTGTTTCAAACTAAGAACACAAACAAATACATTCAAATAAGTAGCTTACTCAGTTTCTCTTTTCAAAGAGTACATCAAATAATATTTTTATGATCCTATAATTTTACACAGCATGATCATTTTTCTATATTAAATCTATTTCTGGTGGGAGGGGGTTCATAAATTTTAAATACTGCTGGAACTGAGGTACCAATAGAGGCTAGAATAATTTAAATATTATGATTTAAGTTTAATAATTAGAGTCACTATAACTATTTTTTTATTAAAATGTCATCCAAATGAGAATTAGCTTTGGTTTAAAAAATACTTTCTTCCTAACTAACAGATATTTTAGGACAGATTTTTTTTCTTGTTCTCAGATCACCCTCATTATATCAGACTTGAACTTTGCTTATAAAGTATTTGCCTTTTTTTCTTATTTCTTTAGTTTTCATCAAAATCCTACTAATCACCATTACTTCCCATTCCTAGAATTTTGACAGAATTCATTCTTGCTTCTGAAATCCACATTATTTTGCAATAAAACTGCCTCATCTCCATTTTACATCTTATATCTGCACCACTCTTGTGCCTTGATGCTAACAGTGTATTTTAGGAACTGTAGAGGGTACCAGATAAACCTCACAATTGCAACATGCTGGTAATCAAAACTAGGTAAGAACTTTTTCTTACTGGCTACTCTAGGAGAAGGCCCTTCCCAGGAAACATCTGGTCCAAAAGACACATCCTAAAAATCTCAGTACTATCAGGTAAGGAAGACTATAAGCAAAAATCAATGCCTAATAATGTCTTATCTGCTGTACTCCTGAAATTTAACTCTGAGGAAACAAGAATAATCCAAGTTTTATTAGCTGATGTGTAACAGCCAGAAGTAAGAGACAGAACTGTGGTTTGCCCACAGATATAATGTAGCGGATTTTAAAATTCCACTAAAATACATCTTTACTATAAATGCCTTTTCTACCTAAATCAATTTTACTCATTATATATATTCTACATAAAAGAAGGTAAACATTTCACTGTAATCAAAGAACATCTCAAACTTTTAAAAGGCCTATCAGAAAGAAAGTTACTCAGAAGATAAGATAATTCAACTTCAAAAGGCTTAATTTCAACATCTCATGCCCAAATATGTAAAAATGAAAATACATATGGAGTCCATGAAGTAAAACTATTTTCTGGTTCGTTATTTTAATAGAAATACAGGTATTTTTACTTTAATAGGGTCCAATCTTCTGACATTGTTATTTATGTCAAGCTCTTGTAATATTGGTGAATTGCAACTGAGAGCCAAGTAAGTCAAAATGACAAAGGATACTTATGAAATATGATCCTTGTATGTTAATTATGTAATTTTTATACTAAGGTAAGATAATAACATGGAAAAACAGAGCATTTCAAAGCATTAGACCAACAAAAACATTTCCTCACCAATTTATTATAACATCTGAAAAACTAATCTGGACATATTCTATGAACATACAAGTCCTTTCTTGAATTGACAATATCTTCAAAAAGAGATTGTTTGGATGTAGCAGGAGAGCAAGTTGTTGACACATTCTGTGTCTGGATTTTCAAACAGAATAAGAAAACAAAATCAATAATAAACTACATTTTCTAAAGAGCCCTGGTTGTAGGCAATATCGCTAGCAAAAACCAAAAAATTATATTTAATGATATTTACTCCAGATATGGAAGCAAAATAAGTATTCTGAAAGTTTTGGTCTCCACAGTTTCATCTCTTAATAAAATCAGAAGCAATCAAAACCAAACATTTGTCAATGTTCTGACACTTCTCTATTTTAATAAAGAATTTTAAAGAATCCAATACTCTGTCTTATGTTTTAATTGCCCAGCTGAGACAGAAGAACTTATATGCACATCCATTTACATTCAATCCATCTATCTGTCAATGTATTCCATGAAAACAAATGTATTCCTCATGAGAGAGGAATGCAGATCTGTTGATTCTATGTCTGGAAGGTTTATATGCCCTACTGTATTTCCTAAATTCTGAGAAACAGTGAGAGGTGACTCTTCCATCTACACATCAATAGTTATCAGAACTTGAAAAGTAACTCCCTTTTGAAAACAAAATAGAAAGTTTGTTTGGTTTTTTTTCAAAATCTTGTAACAATTTACAAACCACTTTATCTCTATTCAGCTGGACTTCCAGTACACATTTCAACCCATGACAGAGGACAAAACCTACAATTAAACAATTTCATTTCTAGTCAAAATCTTCTATGCATAAATGCCTGCAAACCATCAAATTTTGCTGGCCAAGGTGCATGGAACAGAAAATAAAAGTCCTTTCTTAGCTGTATGAGATATAAGTGCAAGATTAAATGTGTTTATTTTCATTTAGTTTTCTAAGTTATTTTCATATTGAGAGACAGAAGATTGGAGATTAAGAAATATCTTTTTTAATTCATACTTTTAAATAAGTATTCAAAAGATTTACGAATACTAAAAAATAATTTCCTGAATTATTTTTCTAAAACTCATTGTAGGATGTCTATGCAATGCATACTTAAGAGATTACTTTGTTTCTAAAGTTGAACTACAGGTAACTGAAATATCTGGAGAGAACACGAATGCCACAGTAAATCATGGGTTTGCTTGGACTGAAGAGAATCTTGTGACTGAAAGCTAGCTCTTTTTACAGCTATGTGTGGTTTCCTTCTTGATTGATTGAACCAGGAAAGGCAGTACAATGCAGGGGGTTTAAAAGCACCTACGTTAACTCTATTCCAGGATGAGATAAATTGACCTTTGAGTGAGTCTTTCCTCTTTCTAAAGCAAAGGTGGGTGATTTTCCTAGACTACTTTGGTGACCAAAAGTACATATTCAACTGGAAAAGGAATAGAGATGACAGAATTATTTGGCTACTGATGAAAACAAGCTATTTTTGTTAAAATGACAAAACAAGGACCAAAGCCCCCCAAGCAGACTCACAAGACCTGCTACCCCTGTCTCCTTCATATTGGTTTGACCTTCCAGAAGCATGTCCATGGACACAGCCAGCCATGATGGAGACTATGTCACCATGGGTCCTGCATGGGTCCTTGTCTGCCCTTGTGCTGGCTGCAGCTCATTCCTGGCTACCTGGGGCTCTCTTTAGATGGCTAAGGTGACCTACTTTGACCATTGACTGAAAGAATATATTTACTTTCAATAGGATGCATTACGTTTACATTTAGGCATCAGTTTCGAGTTATATTGGATATGCACCCCCTGACCAAGTTCAAGCAACGTTTGAGGTTGCAGGATAACTTCCAACTCAATAAACCAGAAAACAAATGGCTGGAGTTGTTTAATATTTTCATCAAATTTCCTCCCCTTATCATTTTCAGTATAAAGATTTCCATTAAAAAACCTTGTCATTGTAATTCAGTGATTTTTTTTCATGAAATCCACACAAAATATCCAGTTATCCCACTCTCTTCTATTACTCAAAGTAGTCATAATTTATTGGAAGCTTTTTCCATGCTGTTTGTGGTTCTGTAAACTTTATATCTCATGAAGTGGAAATTGTCCTTATCTACCTCACTGAGGTTATCTACTAGCTGTGGGCTATTTGTGTCACCAGTGCAAACAGACAACCAGCACAAACACTCTCCTGATGGATTGTCCTGATGGATCATCTGGGATTGTCCTGATGGATCATTTGGGACCTCCTTGAGAGAGCCAAGGGCAAGCTGCCAGATAAAAATCAGCAGCAATTGATTTCCAGCAGAATCTTGAAAATCAGAGGCATACATCTCACTTGTCTCTCCAGATGCACAACTACAGATTCTCCTACTGTGCACTGCCAAAGAAAATACTCATGAAGGACTGGTGGTTTCACTCAAAACTTAAAATACCCTTGAACTGCTATATTTTCTCTTTGAAAACAATAGCATGCTGTGTTACCAGTAGTTTCAACACATCAGTATGTATTTTAATTGAAGGTGACAACATATTAAGGGTTTGACCCTTGGAAACTGAGTATTTCAAGTTGGGGATCATTCACACCACCTACTTTATATGCTTAATTTGCCTATGTACCCCAGGCCTCCTATATAGCCACTGAAGCACAGTTCCTTCTGTTTTAAGCAATACAGTCACATTTATTATCAAGTCAAATGCATTTGGACTTTACATGGTTGTTGTGGGAGAACAGGAGGAACTCTGGAAGTGAACACAATGGCCAAATGGTATTGCCTTGGAGACACCAAATTTACAGCAGAAGGCAGCAAACTTGCAGCAGCATCTCCTCACACAGTGACAAGTAGCATGGCCAGATAAAGAAGTACTCAGTAAAAATTAATTTTTTGAAACTGAAATACTAGAGAATGTTCCCAAATAAGATGTTGCCTGGTATTACAGTATTATCAGAGTCTGAATCTGCATAATTTAGACATTAAAATCATACTGTTAATTCTATCAAAACCAAGAGAGACTGCAGGCAAATAAATGTTAAGCTCTGCGTATGCACCGGTAATTTTTCAAAGTAATCCAGACATTTTTACAGCTTATTTCATAGTACTGTAGGAGTCTAACAAGCCCTGCTCTGTGGCATTATAACAACTCTAGTAACTGTTGAGACTGTTAAAAATACTAATAACACCCACACACCAGAGAAGATTCAACCTGCTTGTAAAGCCTAGAAAGTAGTTCACTCCTGTTCTTAAAAACTAAAAGTGATAATAACACAGAAAAGAAAGAAGTTTCTTGGATTTTTTTTCTATCTTGAAATACATTCATGTTATGTTTCCTAATATGCTAAAAGGAAACTAAATTATTAAAAATGAAAAAAGTTTATAAAAAAGTCAAGATAAAACTTTGAAAATGAAACTCTTAAAATACTATTATGTAAAAGTGCTATTCTTCCAAAATAATATAATATAGATAAAAAATGCTTCAAGATGTAGACATTTCATTATCTTTCTATCTGAGAATGTACTATTTCTGCAATGGCTGTTCCAGCATATGGCATTATTATTTATTTTTGTTTGAATGCTAAAGTTTACAAAAACAAAATCATGAAAATAAATTCAGAAATCCATGCAACTACAAAATATATTCTCCTAAGTTGTTTTTGGTTTAACAATGGTTTTAATAATATCATGAAAAGAGATTAATTGAATGAATTGTGCATGTCTGACATTGACATGATATAATACTTTCCATTATAAACAGAAACCACATGTGGTCAACTGTAAGAGCTCTAGATGAAAAAAAAAGTAAAAGTCAAACCGGTGCCCCATGGAGGACAGAAATCAGCACTAATTGAAGTTACACACAGGGAGGAACCATATGGGGAGGCTCAGACAGAGAGCTGCATAGAGAGGTTCCTAACATATATTACTGTATTATTAGTGCAATATTTAAATATTATAAATATAAGATTCCAGAGACTACTTATATTATCCAGGAAATATAAGGCAGAATGGGAATCAACAGAGACAAGAAATAGTCAACACACTATTTAGAGGTCTCATGGATCAATTTCAGTGATGATTACAGAATAATTACTCAATGATGACTCAATGTATTTTCACAATAACTAAGGGAATTAAGGAAAAAGCTCTTTAAAACATTCAGTACATTTGTATAATGTAACCATGTTAGGTACCTTAGGCAGATATAGGCATGAAAAGCCTTAAATGGTCAAGTGAGAGCCTAAGACATACCCAAAGTTCAATGTGCCACCGTGACACATCTGTGTTATACATTTTGGAAGCCTCCAAACAGCTAAAAAGCTGAAAAATTTTCAGTGTGGATGTTGAGTTTAGCTGATGAGCACCAGTCAGTGCATTGAGGGGTCACTAGGGCAATGAGAAGCATTAATAATGGTGATTTCTCAGTAGAAACTGTCCAGGACTGACTGGTTTTATAACTAGGCTTAGAAAATTAGATCGATGATGTCGTCTCCATAATTGTGGCCCCGCTGTGTTTATCAAACAATTGCAAAAATCTGAGTATAAATTTGTACTAAAGCAAAGAATACAGATCCCCGTGTACAGAAAATAAACATGCCTAAACTATAATGAAAGTATATGTAACATTACAGTACAGTTCAAGAATGTATTTATGACAATAAATAAATATGAGAATGTTATTAGTGTCACCATAAACCTATTCACTAACACAAGTTCTGTGCAAGATAGCCAAAAAATTATTGCTACTATTTCCATATTTCTTTACTTAGCTGTACTGAGAAGAAAAATCCTACCATTAAAATAACATTAATGCTCAAATAATCATGAACCATCTCCACAGTTCATATTCTTACAAAATTATTAGAAGACTGAATCTGAATTTCAAAAAAACATGTACACAACATGAATTTTTCATCTGTCAAGTTATTAGTTATATTGACTCTCTATAGGAGCTTAGGGAAAAAAAAATTAAATAATGGAAAAAGAACTGGGTATTTTTCAAATATATTTAAACTTATATATAATTGCTAGAGAACTATACAGCAGAAAGTTAGGGTGGCCAGACAACATGTAAGTTATATTCTATAGTATAAATAAAATACTATTCTACAGAATTCATTGTCAAAATGCATAAATTTTGCAATTAAATAGGAGAAATTGAATAGGGGAATTAAACTAAATAGGAGAAATTGACAGAAGTGATCCCAGGTTTTTGTTTTGGTTTTTTTTTCCTGTTGCCAGGTACTTTCTAAAAGACGTATGTCGGATAAAAGAGAACAATAATCACACCAAAGTCCCATATCAAAACAAGAGAAATGAGTATGCCTCTGTCCTTTTTTTAACATCAAGAAATTCGAAGAAAGTATAATAGTATAAACTTATCTGAGAAAAGATAGCAAACTTTTCACATCAACATATTCAAAGGCCTATTAAAATTAAGTTGCTCTTACTCAGCTGTCACTATCCATATTGCACAGCGAAGAAACTAAAATAAAATATGAATTGTGTATGGAGTTTCATAATGACATTAAGGAAGAAAGGAAAACCAACATTCAGAACTTGTTCATCTCAAGCCCTGCTCCACCAGAGCATTCTGCCCATCTCATCTTAGCACAGAAAAAAACAAAGACCTTTACTGTATATTAAAATACATTTTAAAATTATGCACACAAGAAGTCTGATAACTTAATATCATGGATATTTAGTAGAAAGTAAATAATTTTTGTTACCTTCAATGAGCACCATGTGAATCACAGGCTGCATGGATAAAACAGGAATATATAATATTCAGAATTAATTCCTGGTTTGTTAATATACATGATTAGTCATAACCACATATAACTATTTTGCAAGGTAGTAACACTAATAAAATTAAAATAATGTCTACAATTTAAATAGGAAAAAACCCTTTTTGTACCACACGAATAAAACAGCAATTTCATTTTAAAAGTTCATGTAAAACCTTTTAAAACCATCCTGATTCTTTTTTCACAATAGATTTTTCTCTATGTAACATATTTGCCTAATTAATAACAAGGAGCATTCTGTGAGTCTATGAAAAATCCATGGCACAATTCCTCTGAAATCCTCTACACTGGATTTTATATTTTTATTTAAATTTTACATCCCACTGCGAGCCAAGCTATGTCTGCTTGCTAATTTCTCTAAAGCACCCTGACTGGAACCCATCATTACTCTAAGTCCACTTTTCAGGGAGGAATAATTCAATCATTTTGTATTTTGTAGAGCTCTGGATCAATTCAAACATGCAATAAGAACAACTTTAAAAGGCATTCTTCCTTCAATTAAGAAGAAAGAAACTTAATTTATAACATTTCTTATGCTACCACTGAAGAAATAGAATTGTATGTGAGCTTAGATAAAAGAAATCCCCATCTGTTTCCTCTCATGCTTCAAACCAGAAGACACAAGCTTTACTAAGGGAGCCATAAATACAGAAAATTTCTTGGTACTCTGTTACAAAAAATATTTTTTCTTCTGATAGAATGATGATAAATTAGTCTGGTTCCTAAACCTTGCTCTTCCCACTTTGCAGCGACTGTGAACACTTTCCTCCACACAGAGCTTATAGAGTTATCTACTGATGACTCATAAACCTACCTGTTGCACCAAGTAATCTCCTATACCCGGTTAATATCTCTCCCTAGGCATGCCACTGTCACTTTAGATGCATGTCTCCTACCTTCACTTTCAAATTTTCTGCCCTTTTTCCCATCACTACTATCACTATTATTATCTTACTCTTTCAAGAATATAGACTATATTTTTTCTTCTCTCTCCCCTCATTAGCTCTCCAAAAATATATCTCTAGTACCTATCATTTTATTTCCATACACATTTCAGCTAGCACTGACATTCACCGACTCATCACTTCTATTAATAGGGCCTTGTTCTGGCCCTGAGCTATTCTCTCACCAATCCTTTCTGTCTCAGTGACAATTTTAATGCAAGGACATTGTTGTCAAACCACAAAGCTTTGACTCTTTTTGGAGAGACTTCCCCTGCTGCCATTTCAAAATTCAGATTAAGAACACTGACATAAAATTTTTGAAAACATTGTGTTTAGTCTGCTTTCCTGAGCCCAATTCCTCACCATCCAATCCACCATAGGTTGTCCACACATTCTTCAAATCCCTTCTGTTAACCTCCTCCATCAAAGGCCTCTTTTGTTAACACCCACCTTCAGCCTACATAAAACCAGCCAGGTAATTCATTCTGACAAGTATATGCACCTACATCCAGCTCCACTTACTCACCCCCATGTGCACTCTGACATGGCTGCTGCAGGGCTTTATACCAGGAATGAACCTGAGCTATAGGAAGTGCAATATGGCAGAAGAAAGAAAAAGGAAGTATTATACATACTGCTCTTTTTAGCTCATTTACAGTGCATTCATACCATTTGTAGTGATTATAGTATTTGTCCACTCTTGTATCCACGTTCTACATGTTCGTATATGATGCATGACAGAATTTCACTGCTTCTGAACTACTGAAATACTGTATTGTAAACTAGCTGCAGCTAATAAGTAATGCCTATGATCACTGGGTAATGTGATTAAAGGACTATTTCATCTGAGGAGATACTTCTCTGCCTGCTACATCTAATACTCATCCTCAGCTTAACAAATAGATTTATGTTAATGGCTTTCTCGATTTTTTTTTCCCTAAATGCTGTTCTGCATTGGAGATACTTGACATTGTCCCCACACTTGCATCTGTTCACCTGGTCATATTTGAGACAAGAACTGTGCCTTATTTGTTTTCTAAATGAGCCCCATACACATTATATGCATCAAACATTAGCTCATTCATCAATAAAGGGTTCTTCTATTCCATTACTCTAGGATTTTATATAAGAATTAGACTGTATAGTAGTTTGCTATCCTTCTGTATACTGTTTGGAGTTTTTTCCAGATGAAAAATAGATCAAACACAAATAAACTCAAAATATGAACATGCCATCTATCAAACATGCACAATTCCCTACTGATATGAAAAGATTTAGAGCTTGCTACTGTGGGAATAATTCAGTTCAATTTTTATCATTGAGACAGTTATATAATCCCATCTAAACAAAGTCTTGTTCAGACTCCTCAGTATGATTGGCTGTACAGAAATGACACAGATTGGAAGTAGACAGCTCTAGAACAGAACTACCATACTTTTGCAGATGTTGCTCAACCCATCACACAACCTGCAGAAGGTAGCTTGGGAAAAGGCAGAAATTACATTATCATACTGTCAGCACCTCAGCAATCTCCACCACAGAACCATGGAGTTTCAGTTTGTTTTTAAAAAACACAGTGAAAAGCCTACACTCAACTGTAGAACGGATTTCTATAACAAAGCAAAAGAAGTGTTAAATTTATAAATGAAGATGTAAAGGACATTTCCTGCAGCTGGTACAGACATCACATTAAATTTTAAAGGGCCTACTGCTGAATGTGAAATATGAGTATTAGGTGACCGGAGCATGGAAAATGCCCTTAACCAATCTATGAAATGGCTTTTCTCTCCAGATCATGAAGAAATATACACTGAAAGAGCTGTGTATCATGGAGTTGAATAAGAAAAAAAGAGGACAAAGAACAAAAAAAATGGACCAGTGGTTTCTTTTACCATAAACCTTCCTGAATATGCTTTAGGGAGATAGAGACAGCTACAACACAGGAGAACAAGGACAAGTGTGGGCTCCTCAGTGGGCGTTCAGCTGAGCAATAACTCAGTCCCTTAAAGAAGCTATAAGCTTAACGTACAGCTGAAGTACATCAGCAAGGAGAGAAATCCAATCTCCTCAGAGATTATTTATGACAAAGTGCACCTAACTGAGGCCCAATCTGTTTGTGGAATTGTAGTCATTCCATTGCAACTAAAGAACAAATGAATACACCTTGCAGAGGATTCGTTCAGGGTATAAAAGAAAACAAAAGAGAGAAACAGATACAACACTTCATTTACACACTGATTTACAGGCTAACTTACAGAAATGATTGATAAAGCAATTTTTGAAAGCAGAGAACTGTCTGAAAGAGAAGGCCTTTGAATCACATCTGTCAAGTGAGCACTTTTTATTTCAGACTTATTAATGCATACTCGTTGGCTTAGAATCCATACTTTGTCTCATTATATTACTGTATCCCAATTTACTTCACATGCTTAAATTGAAAACTTTGTTGAACTCAGAGAACCAGCATGATTCTTGTTTTATGTAAAAGTAAAACATACTCTAAGATTAAATTTTTTAAAGTACCAGAGCACAGTGTGTGCTGGCAGCTTCCTGTGGGCAAAGATATCAGAAGCAGTGGGGGCTTCCACAGGGCCCATCCTGGTAGCCAGGGTTTTTCCCACTATCTCTGACCAGTGAGCATCCAGGGAGCAGCTGGGGTAGTCCTTGCATCAAGGCACTTCCCTGGAAAGGTATTTTTCTAATTACTCATATTTAACTTTTATTACATGGGCTATTTTAAGGCAGTCTATTTGAAAGTGTTTATATTTTTAATTGGATTTACTGTGAAACCATTAAAATCATTCAACATTGGCTGACGTATCAATCAATATTTTATCACTTGGCTTGATTTTATTCAAAATTAACTTTAAGTACATTCACTGAAAATTAAAAACTGGAAAGAAATGCACATCAAGTAATAAACAAAAATATTCAGGGACTGACTGGACAAGATTACAAGAGAGGTATTACTTCAGATTTGGAATTAGAGTAGGGAAAAAGCTGAAATTGTTCAAAGACAGTAACCAGTGGTTCAAGAAAAACTCCATAGGTCCACAGGAAATGAGAACAAATAGCCACTGTCCACCAATTAAAAGCAAATATGTAAATTCCAGTTCTTAAATAATACCAAAGATGGCAAAGCAACAGTGCTTTTGAAAAGTGACATTTACTTTTCAGATACTGAAAAAGTACTGCTTAAATTAAAAAAAAAAAAACAAACAAAACAAAAAACTAGTGAGAATACAATTCTCTAGATACTTCCAAGCAGAAGAGACAACAGTTATTGCAAACATTCAAATAGAAGAAAAGCAGAAGGCCATGACTAGAGAACTAAACAATTTAGAGAATCTGTATTTGAAATAGAATAAATTAGCACTTACAGAAGAATAGTGGAGAATTATTTACAAAACAAATCCACTATTAACAAAACATAAAAAGGGAGCCACCAAACTGCTTGAAAAAAAGCTGAAGATAACAAGAAGAGCCTCTATCAAGCATTAAAAAAAAAAAAAATCTATAAGAGAATTACAAGGGGTGCATTGTTATTTTAATTGAGAACTTTAAAATTTTAAAAGGCATAGAAAGATAACTGAACTTTGCAAAAGGGAGGGAATTTTCTGTGCTAATGAAACAACAATGAAAGCAGAAAATTGTATGGAAAGAACACAGTTAAATGAAGCAAAAGTAGAGAGATGGAACTTCTAAAATTGACATGAGTTGCATATGAGAATCATATATCTGTGTTTGCAAGTAGCTACCTAATATCTTATTTTAACGCTTTGAAAAACATCTGCTTTATATCCTACACAAATAAAATCAGTAGTACTAACACCACTAAACTTAACTAAGTGCAAAGTGTGTAAAATGGAGCAGCTAATGTCAGAAAAGGTAAAGGAGCAGAGAACCTGACCATCAATTTTAGTAACACTACAGAAGATGCTTTAACATAAGAGTTTCTTGTTTCACAAATTATGCAAAAAATTTTGACTGTGATTATTATAAGAAATTATGTATGAAATGGGATTTCCTAGACACACCATAGACTGATAAGCAATATATATATTAGCTGTAGTGAAAATATCAATAGATGTGTCAGGACAGTTTAAATCAAGAAGTATATTTGCCAAAAATGCGTACATTTGCCTTTGGCTTAAATATATATGTCTAAATAATATTGTGAAGCTCACCAGAGGATTTCAGTCAAAGAATGAAACTTAAAGTAGTCATTCACTACACTATAGTATATAATTTACATGATTACTGAAGAAATTAAACCCTGTTTAGGGTTTAGATTTATCTATAACAGGACCCTTTCTCAAAAACCTCAGTTTTAAAATGTGTAGAAACTTATTATTGTTTTGAATCTTCCTACTATACATATTGATTTTAATATTTGGAAGAACTTGCTTCCAGTACTATCCAGTACTCAGCTGAGTAACTGTGTTACATGATGGGTGAGCAGCTGGCTCATGGGTCGGGCACAAAGGGTTACAGTGAATGGGGTGACATCAGACTGGGGACCTGGCACTAGGGGGGTTCCACAGGCTCCATCCTTGGCCCTGTGCTCTTCAGCATCTTCATAGAAGATTTGAACACAGGACACAGAAGGAAGGCTGAGCAAGTTTGTAGATGGCACAAAACTGGGAGGAGCTGCTGACTCCGAAAAAGCAGAAAGGCCCTGCAGAGACCTCAGCAAATTAGAGAACAGGGCAATCACCAGCCACATGAAGTTCAACATCAGAAAGTGCAGATTCTGCACCTGGATTGGGGCAGCTCTGGATGTACAGACAGACTGAGGAATGAGACACTGGAAAGCAGTGCCAGGGAAAGGGATCTGGGGGTGCTGGTCAATGGCAAGATGAATTTGAGTCAGCAGTGCCCTGGCAGCCAGGAGCATCACCCATGTCCTGGGGTGCACCAGGCACAGCATCAGAGCCAGGCAATGGAGGGGATTGTCCTGCTGCTCTGCTCTGCACTGGGCCAGCCTCACCTCGAGTGCTGGGGGCAGTTTTGGGTGCCACAATAAAAGAAAGATACAAAGCTATTAGTTAGAGAGTGTCCAAAGGAGGGCGACCAAAATGGTGAAGGGCTTTGGGGGGAGGCCTTCTGAGGAGTGGCTGAGATCACTTGGTCTGTTCAGCCTGGAATAGAGGAGACTGAGGGGAAAACTCATTGCAGGCTACAACTTCCTCAAAGGTAAGTGGGGGGCAGGCAGGTACCAATCCTTTTACTCTCCCTTTTACTGGTCACTTCCTGACCGCTGACAGGACCCAAGGAAACAGTATGAAGATACAATCAAACAATTCTGTTTCTGATCCATGTTCATCTAATCCAGAAAAACCTTTTACTCCACTTGTCATTTACTTCTCACTAGAATTCTTTGCTCTTCAGCTGATTTATGACACACCTAATTCATTATCCTTGTTTTTTTCTTGGTGCATCAAATGTGTCAGTTCTGAGTTATTTCCCAAGAAAGTTCATTTCTAGCCAAAATCTGCACAGATTTGAAGCAGTCTCTGGACTGCTAATCTCAGGATTTATTTTAGCTTTGGTAGCACTCGTACAGCTCACATAACAGAACAGAAGAATTTAAATTACATCACAAATAAAAATTTGCAGTATGTAACACCTTTCAGTAAACCTAACTTAAAAATAATGAACATAAAAACCATAGCTTTAACAAAAATCCCACAATCAGCAGTAATTAACAAATCTGGAATAATTTACACAGATACAACTAAATACATTTGCTTCCCAGGTTTTTATCTCCTGCCTCTATCTTTACGCATAGAGTGATCTTTTCTTGTAGGACTGCTATTTCAGATCAACAACAAGTATTTCAACGTGAAGTAATATTTAACAAAGCAGGGAGAAGGTGGAGTTTAAAGGTTAGTCTAGATACTTTCTCTTTAGTTCATATTTGTATTCAATACTGCAGACCAAGTGCACATATAGATGAAATGTTCTGCAGGACAGCATTGAACAGGATATTGTCCAATTAGTGTTTCACAGAACTTTCTGACACACTGCTTTTAGCATCTTTTCTGATTAAACCATTTAAAGGGCTCAGAACATTTAACTACAGGATAGAAAATATTCCTTTTGGAAACCACAACTTAAAAGACTTTCATTTTCTTCTTCACATATATATTTAGTTTTTAATAATCTTATTAATTGTCTCTTCTATGCAGTTTCAATCACGAAATATACAGCAAAAACTACTTGAAAAAATGACTACATGACAAAATTCTCTGAAGTAACAGTTATGGAAACAACTTATTGTATGCAAAGTAAAACAAATCTGTCTTTATGGAGGACTGTCAGAATACACAGTAACTTACTGACTAAATAAGGGATGAGTCTCACATATTGACACTTTGTTGCAACCACGCAAATCACTCACTATGCTTATCTAGAAATTGGCTAGTTCTGTATCAATGAGGAGTTCTCATCTCATCTGGTGCTTTCTAAATTTGTTGTGGATTCTTCAAATAAGAAGATACATCTTCCACTCAATGAAAGGCAAAAATAATCTAAGTGACACTTCTTTCAACAGTTTTGTAAAAGAAATATGCTTCAATTTCAAAAGAAAATTCAAAATTAGTCAATATGTCTGTCTTTCCTACTACCACTTACCTAAAGAGTGCTTCTCTAGACAGTTCATCTATTTACAAGAACTGATAAAAGCAGCTATAGTGTAAGAAAATGGCCTCATTATGGCCAAAACTGTAGCCCACACACAAAGAATGCATCAATGAGTAAAGAAATTTCAGGCTGATGTGAGTACTAAAGCAGTTCTATTGCTGTGAAGAAAAGTTTCCAGAGACTACAGAA
The DNA here is from genome assembly GCA_013400435.1 of Pycnonotus jocosus. Classification (NCBI taxonomy): domain Eukaryota; kingdom Metazoa; phylum Chordata; class Aves; order Passeriformes; family Pycnonotidae; genus Pycnonotus; species Pycnonotus jocosus. The sequence goes on along the minus strand of VWYP01003597.1, from coordinate 3,222 downwards.
AGGTTTAAAAACTCTTCTCATGATTACACAAGCATGACCTAACCAATCAAACCAATACCCACTGAGATGTGCAGTTTTTTTACTGAACAAAATAAAGTGAAAGGAATTTGCTCACTATAGAAAACAGTAAATTCTTATCATGTAAAAAAAAATTTAAAAGTCTTGTCATTTTGCAAAATAGACTGATTAAAGTTATGTGTAAATTACGAATTTATCTTTCACAGTGTCTCACTATATGCAAGAATGCAAATTTAAATGAGCCAGTGCCTTAATGAACAATAGTTCAAGCAGCACAGATTTCAAAGGGTGAAGAAATACTCAATTTTAATATAATCACAATCTTTTGTCCAATAAAAGTTCATTCGGGGATTTTACTGAAGCAATTCTCAAGTTTTTCTATGAAGCAAATTCTTTCAAGCTTTGTATCTCTTTTTCAGCCCAGTGATTAACTTAATTCTAAATTAAAATCACTTTATGTCTTTTTATGTTAGTCTGTATTATATATTTCTATAAAACACTGAATTAATACATTAGGGGGAAAAAAAGCATGAATACTTGTTTTTTAAGATCATCTTCCTGTTATCAAAACTGCACTTTTTCTCATTTTTTCTAATATGTTAAAAATCTTCAAATTTTTAAAATAATGTGAATAAATGATTGCCTCAGCTGTAATATGCATCAAATCCAAAAACGACTGAACAGAATATTCCTTTAAAAATCAGGAACAGAAACTGCTCCTCAGTTCCCAATTTCTTAAAAATTCTTCATTTGCTCATAAAGCTTTTTCTAAACTTGAAAGAAAATGAACAAACAAACAAACCACCAAAAACTAACGAAACAAAACCAACACAAAACTAAGACCTGAAAAGCAAAAAAAACTCATTTGTGTTCTTGTCAGTTTGCATGACTTGTTTTCCTTAGTTTTTCTGCTGGCACTTAAAAGACTTTGAGATCTGCATGGCCTATTTTCACTGCCATCTCAGGAAGGATCCATATCGTCTGCTTTGGAGGTGTCTGTATCTCACCTTATGTTCTATAGTGAATAGAGAGCAACTGGTCACTTTTAGTACCCAATTTATGTAATTTATTTTAGATGTCTGTTTCAAAATGAGATGGTTTACTCACCTGGGAATGTCCATTTATCTCCACTGACTGCAAAGGAGAGAAGTCTAAACAATGAACTTAAATTTAGTCACCTCCATTTGGCCAGATGAAACTCAGGCTTAATGTCCTTCCAGATACAATCTCTATTTCACATGCCCAATGGGCCTTTTGCTTTTAAATCCTGTATAATAGAACCTTCTTTCCTGACAAAGGTCCACTGTGCTACTCCCTGAGCCAGTCACCAGTAATTTGCTTGTAAACTCTGTAAAAAATAGCATTATTCCAAAAGTGACATGGTTGGCTTTCTCTTGTCTGCATGGTTTTGATTCCGCTATTACAGCACCATGTAGCTTAACTTCCACTAAAATCTGGGCAGATCTAGAGCTATCCATCTTCCCTCATTTTTTTAGTTTCCTAAATTTCTATTGAAGTTGGTGTACTATTGATTCTATGCCTTGGTTTGAGGTTTTTTTGACACCTTTTTTAAAGGGCAACCCATTAGGTTTTATTTTCTTTTTAATTAGTTTCATTCTCTGAGATATACTGCACTCAGGATAATTTTGATATCTTCAGGTGTAAGGATGTCATCCTAAACTACATTCTCTTCTGTACTTCACAGCTTTCTTACAGTTCCTCAATTTAAAATTTTTCTTGCAATCTTCATGAAGTTAAGTGTCAACAGTTTGGTTTTAGATGAGGTCACTCTCTCTTACATAGGTGCCGTTTATGAGTAAAAAATCCTTCATACAATGTTTCTTCCACAAAATGTTAAGAACCTTTACATACTAGCTTTTGAGTTTTAAACATTGGGTTGATGAGCAGAGCCAAAAGCACTAGCTTTGGATTTATTTCCATATTTTTAACCTATTTTGGATTTTGAACAGGTTTCTTTTGGACTCATTTACACTAAAATAATTATTTATTTCACAGACTGTCATTTGCTAATCCCGTTTGCAGGACACAGATTATCTACCATCCCTCAAAGGACTGAGAGACTGTTACTAACAAGCATTTTCAATTAAAATTGCTCTGATGTTGCAATTAACAAACAGAAATAAGTCACTGATATAGCTAAATCTTGGTAACCCAAGATGAGGTTGTTCAAGTACACCACAGCTCTCATTTTCTTAACAACTCTTCAACAACGCTAGAGTCAAAAAATAGTTTTAAAACAATCAAATATTTAATGCAAGGCCTAGAAACAAAAAAAAGAAAGATTTTTGTTGTTTCATTCCCAAGAGAAGCACTACAGCCACTTACTGTTTAAAGTATTAATTCTTCAGAGACACATTAAAGACTCCATCAATATGTAAACCACTCACACTAGCATTTGTAGTTTTGCTTGACATTTAGTTGCATACACAAAAAACAAGGGACAAAACTGTTCTTCTTGCATGTTGATATTCTAAATTTGAGATACATCAGACATAAACCTGGCATTCTTCCAGTTTATTTCAGTCTGGTCACACTAGGGAAAATATGCTCAGGTTTTAGCCTCCCAACAATTCTCCAAAGAATCAAAGCTATCTCTCCAAATGAATTGTTAGCTACAAAACTCACTATCCAAGGTCAAAAAATATTGCTGACTGCATATGAAAACTTTTTAAGGAAGCTCACGAACAAAGACAGTAACCTTGATAGTTTTCATTTACATGCTTTGATAAATCCCTTTTGGAAGATCAGACACTTAGTATTATCAATTACATTATCTGAACAGATATAATAAACAAGCTGCATTGATTTCAGTCATGTTGTATGGAGCAATTCATCTGATAGCTTTTTTCCATATTAAGAGCATTGTATTTCCAGCCTAATTTATCTGCATTAATTCTGGTGCACCTATCTTGACTACAAAGTGACAACAAGTAGAAGGAAGGGACTATATTACTTTCTTCCCAAGTAAATTCTTATCATGAAGTTTATTAGAGATAACCCTCATATTTCCTGGAAAGAAAGCTCAGGTTCCCTGTAGAGACACTCAACAGTACAAGCACAGAAGGTACAGAATCCTTGCATGCAGAACTAAGCCTGATAAAATGATTGTGAGAATCTATTCACGCCAGTATAATGTCAGCAGCTTTAACTACCACCGTTATCAATCTCTATTATATTGATATA
>VWYP01003596.1:106897-125339 GCA_013400435.1 Pycnonotus jocosus | reverse complement strand
CGGGCCGGGCTCTCTCTCCCCGGGGGCGGCCGGGCCGGGGCACAGCGGTGGCAGCGGCCGGAGCCGCCGTAGCGACAGCGGAGCTGGGCCTGGAACCCGGGAATCGCTCCGGACCCAGCCCGCCCGGAGCCCCGGCCCAGCCCGGCCCCGCAGCTCGGGCACTGCTCCTGCGGCTGGGAATAAATGAGCCCCGAGCCCTGAGCGAGCTGTCGGGCCCGGGAGCTCCGAGGGGACTTTAACCCCGAGCCTGTGGTGCCGTTGTTGTTGTTTGTCCGCAGCAGCCCCAGGCCGGTGCCAGCGCCGCGGGTGTTTCCCCTCAGCAGCGCCGTGTCCGTGCCTTTGGGGAGGAGAAGAGGCCGGCCCTGGAGGGATGCTCAGGGAGCGGCTCCTCGGCTCTGCCTCTGCGCTGCTCTGACTCCAAAGGTAACTCATCAAACGGGCTTTATTTCCCCAAATGTAGAGCTGGGATGCTCCACGAGTGCATCTATAAGATACCTGAGCAGGATTTGAACCTTTTTCTGATATTTTCAATCACAAATGGGACTGTTTCCCTGTTTGCGTTAGAGCACTGGACAAGAGCTACTATTTCTTATTAATTTCTCGTGTGTTTTTTTGAGGGTCTGTTTTCTTCCAACCATCAGTGAAATGTCCCTGTATCACCTGTGCCATCTCCATATTTCATTATTTTCCCTCTTAAAATTGTCTTTACTTACTAACACACTGTTTGCTTTCTGACTTTTCAATATTCTGTTGTTTAGGGGGTTTTTTCTTTAATTTTATAAAGCTACCAATATTTTTTTCAACCTGTAAAGTACATTAATTATATTTCACATCGTTTTAGATTGGTTACTTGGGTTTTTTTAAAGCTTACTATGCTATAAAATAGATGCCTCAGATTAATAATTTGAATTGGATGCATTAACTTGATTGATGTTGCAGAGTGGTGGTAACTCTACAGAAAAGTTAAATGTCTTCAGAGGACAAGGAGGCTCAGGAGGACGAGCTGCTGGCTCTGGCCAGCATCTATGATGAGGATGAATTTAAGAGAGCAGAGTCTGCCCAAGGAGGAGAAACAAGAATTTGTCTGGAGCTGCCTCAAGACTTCAAAATTTTTGTGAGGGGTGAGTTGAGATGTTTTGTGTTACCTCAAGGGTGGCTTTACCAAGCTCAGGTGGTTGTTGGGGAGTGACCTGAGGGAACAGAGACTGGACAAAGCTGTGGCTCACCCTCTGCTGTGCTTGTTGGGGATTGTGTTTGAGCAGTTAAAGCCTCGTACACTGAACGTCTTCAGTAAACTCTAAACCCATGGATGAGTAATAGCACTTCTTCAGAATAATTGAGTTTGTTGATTGGGTTTTTATTTATTCCCCCAAGGATATGTGTTTCCAGGTTCCTGGTTTGTGCAGGACCTGACATTTCACAGTGCTGCTGTTTAACTGCTTTAATCACAGATCTCCAACCCTGTGACATTTTATTGCACTGAGAATTTTGTCACTTAGGGTGGAACAAATAGTTTTAACCCCAGAAATACATCAAACTAACAGACACTGGGTGCTGTCAAAGACATCAACAGTTGGTTAGTTTTCATTGTTTTGTTATTTCTCCCACTGCCTTGGTGGGCCCTGGCTCAGGCAGTTCCACAGAGAGCCTCCAGAGCAGTGGATTTGAGTATTCTGTGTGCTTCCTGCCTCCTCTCGTGCTGAATTTTGAGCTCCCACCTGACTACCCATCGACCTCCCCACCCGTGTTCACCCTCAGTGGGAAATGGCTCTCCCAGGCCCAGGTTTGCAGAGGATTTTTTACATTTTGACTGCTGAGTAAGTTAATAGTTAAACAAAGTGAAAAAATGATGTTGCTCCTCTGTTGGGTTCTTCTTTTGTCTCTTGCTGGTTTTCATTTGATTACTATTCTAAGGAAGGAAAACTTGCATCTGTGAGAACTGTTTTATGGATAAAAACTGCTGAATCTGAAATCAAAGTTTGCACTAAGGACTGTATGAGGGGAGGAGCCCAGCAAGGAGTTACTCAAACTTACTGAAATCAGGAATTCTTTGTTCTTTCCCAGCTCAGTGCTCTTTGCAAACACTTGGACAATGTGTGGGAAGAGAACCGAGGCTGTGTGGTGCTGTTTGCCTGGATGCAGTTTCTGAAGGAGGAAACATTGAATTACCTGAACATTTCATCACCTTATGAGCTGAAGATGTGCCCTCAGGGGAAGGGGCAGAGCCGGACACCAGTGGGGTCCCTCGAGGCTGGGAAGGACTGTGGGGGTGCCACAGGCTCTGCCACAGCTGAGGAGGAAATCATGGATGCCAGGGCTGTGCAGGATGTGGAGTCCTTGTCCAGTCTGATCAGGGAGATCTTGGACTTCGACCAGGCCCAGAGGAGGAGATGCTTTAACAGTAAAATGTACTTGTGCAGTATCTGCTTCTGTGAGAAGCTGGGCAGTGAGTGCATGCACTTCACCGAGTGCAGCCACGTGTACTGCAAGGCCTGCCTGAAGGACTACTTTGAAATCCAGATCAGGGATGGACAGGTGCACTGCCTCAACTGCCCCGAGCCCAAGTGTTCTTCTGTCGCCACCCCAGGCCAGGTAATTCCCGTGCACAGGGGCTGTGGAGCTCTGGAGCCTGACCTGAGTTCAGGGCCAGGCTCTGCATGGTGGACACTGACAATCACACAGATCTCCAAGATCACCAAGTTCAGCTTTTGACCCAGTCCCACCATGCCACTAAACCGTGTCATGAAGTGCCACATCCTTGGAACCTCCAGGGATGGGGACTCCAAACCTCCCTGGGCAGTCCCTGCCAAGGCCTGACCACCCTTTCCATGAGGAAATTCCTCCAGATATTCAACCTGAGCCTCCCCTGGCACAGCTTGAAGCCATTTCCTCTTGTCCCATCCCTTATTCCCTGGGAGCAGATCCTTGACCCCCTGTGACCTGTTGGAGAATCTAAAGTGGATTTATCCCAGCTGTTGATACCTTTTCACTGACTTGCAGTTTGTTGCTGCAGCAGGCTCAGAATTACAGATTTAAGGAGTCAGAGAATCCCAGGCTGGTTTGGGTTGGAAGGGCCCTTAAAGTCCACCCAGTGCCACCCCTGCCATGGGCAGGGACACCTTCCACTGTCCCAGGCTGCTCCAAGCCCCAGTGTCCAACCTGTCCTTGGGCACTGGCAGGGATCCAGGGGCAGCTACACTGCTGTGGGTGTCAGTGCCTGTGTGTGAAGGATTCCCTCCCTGCACGTGGCTGTGTTTGCAGGTGAAGGAGCTGGTTGGGGAGGAGCTGTTTGCCCGCTATGACCGCCTGCTGCTGCAGTCCAGCCTGGACCTGATGGCTGACGTGGTTTATTGCCCCCGGCCCGGCTGCCAGACCCCCGTCATGCAGGAGCCCGGCTGCACCATGGGCATCTGCTCCTGCTGCAACTACGCCTTCTGCACCCTCTGCAAGATGACTTACCATGGGGTGTCCCCCTGCAAGGTGACTGCAGGTGAGTCAGCTCCCCCTGGGCTCCACAGCCACACCCAGACACAGCCAAATCTCGGGTGGAAAAGTCCAAAGTTGAGCGAGGGAACTCCTCACCCTGAGCTTTCTCAAAGGTGCATTCATTTGGAGGAGAGCTGTTGCAGGCAATTAAATATTCCTTTGGTGGGACTCCTCAGCTCAGGAGCTCCCTAAACTGCTCATTGTCAAATGCTGAGAGGCTGTAGCAGGGATTTACATTTTTAATTACTTTATTACTTTGTGTTTTCACTACTTTGTATTGTCAGAATTAATACTGGGATCAGGTGGAGGCTTCTCTTTCTGTCTGGCCTCAAAATCCTGTGACAGAATTTCATTAAGTATATAGTCAGAAAAAAAAATCTATTTTTAGTTTATTTTACATTGTTCTAATTCCTTCAATGGATCTCTATTATAATAAAACAGTGTAAAACTGCTGAATTTTGGGGCAGAGTGGTTTTAATATTATCATCTTCTGTGTTTTAATAGTTTTATTGCTTTTTAATTCATGACATTATTGTTCTTTGAGAATCTTTATGTTGCATTTAGCTGGACTCCTGTATCTAATATCCTACAAAACCTGTCTGGTTTGGTTTGATTTTGCCCCCCAGAGAAATTAATGGATTTGAGGAACGAGTATTTAGAAGCAGATGAAACAAATAAAAGATTTTTGGAACAACGCTATGGCAAGAGAGTGATTCAGAAAGCCCTGGAGGAGATGGAGAGTAAGGAATGGCTGGAGAAGAACTCCAAGGCTTGTCCTTGCTGTGGGACCCCCATCGAGGTGAGTGAGAGGGAGAGGCTGGGGAATCATGGAACAGAAAATAACCCACAAGGAGGCAGTTCTGCATGTGTTGGAGCCTCTAGGGAGAGAAAATCTCTAGGAAATGCTATGAGAACTTTTTATTTCTGTGTAATGTGGAAAAGGAGTTGAGGTGATATTTGTGGATCCCAAGGACTGGAGTACAAACAGTGACTGCTGCTCAGGCTCCCACACCAGACACATCCAGGTTGACTCTGGATCTGTATGAATTATTTTGTTTTTCAGGTGTTTCAGGCTACCTCTGGTTCACACCAGAGCCAGGAAATCAACCCAGCTTCAGAAAAATACAAATTTCCAGTATTTTTAGTTTTACAACCAAATTCCAGTGCTGGGATTCCAGCTCCCAGTGAGAATACCAGTGTGTGGTGGAGCCAGGGGTGATGTTTTCACTGACTGCTCTGGTTCTGAGGGCTGTTGGCACAGAGGGACTGTCTGTTATCACCATTTCTTGGTTTTTCCCCCCAGAAACTGGATGGCTGTAACAAGATGACCTGCACAGGGTGCATGCAGTATTTCTGCTGGCTCTGCATGGGCTCCCTGTCCCGGGCCAACCCCTACCGGCACTTCAACGACCCCTCCTCCCCCTGCTTCAACAGGTCGGTGCTTCAGGGACCTCCCCCACTGCTGGAACTCTCGTTTCTACTTTTCCTCTGCCAGATTCTTATCTGAAATTTGTAGCTACAGTTTCAGACACAGCTTCTCCTCTCAAATATTTGCACTAACAGTAAAAATCAGGAGTGATTCAGGGTGTGGTTTTGCCTTTTAAGAACTTTGGGTTTAAAATTCTGGGGGAGACTTCTGAGCCTGTTCCTGATTTTTTTGGTCAGGTCACGATCTCACCCTTTCTGTGCTGCACAGCCGGCAGGGGAGTGTTCCCCTGCTTAGGAGCAGCTCGAGGATTTGGGGAAGAGCTGCTCTAAGGAGCTGCAGATTTGTCTCACATTCCCTTGGGGAATAGCCAAGGGACAGAGGTGCTGCTGTGGGACAGGTGACAGGAGGGTGACAAAGGCAGCCTCTCAGCCTCTCTTGCCCTTTCCACAGGGCCCAGATGGTGGTTGGTGATACTGAAAAAACCAGGAGAACTTGCTGTACTGTTGTTGCATTTAGGGTGATACTTTTTAAACTTATTTGACTTCTTTTACACCCTGATATCACTGATTTTGTGTGTTGCAGATTGTTTCAAGCCATGCACATCGATGATGGGGAGTTCTGGGAAGTGGAAGATGATGATCAGTAGCTTCCTCCAGCACCAAAAGGTGAACAAACCAGAGACAGATGCTTTTTGTGTGTCCTTTGTTTGCTTTTCACTTCCATTGTGTGACAGAAGAGTGATAACTGCCCTGCACTGCAGGACACTCACACCTCAGAGCCTGTTGCCAAAACCAAAGGAGACTTTTCCCCATCCTGGGATCAGCATCATCATGGAATGGCCAAACAAACATGTCCATTATTAAAGAAGTCAGAAATTGGAAAACCATTGGAAAAATATATACCAAGAGGTGCCCTTTTTTAAAAAGCCAACAGACAAAACTGAAGCCTCAAATCCTGGAAGTATTTTGGGGGTTTCCTTTAGGGAGACTGACCCTTGGAGACTCTTGGATCATGAATATTGTGGGGTTTGGGGTGGTTTGGTGGAGCTCTAGTGCTCTCTGTGGAGCTGCTTGAACTGGGGGAGTTTTCTGATACAATACAGAAAATTTCTCCTGTATTCAGCAACAAAGTTTGTTGCTTTTATGAATTTCCTGATGTGCTTCTCTGAAAAGCAGCTCCTGGCTCTGTCACTGGTACTTTCTAATGACATTAAAGTTGATTATCCCCAACCTTTCTCGCCGGCTGCTGTGCCTGAGCCTTTGCATCCCTGAGAGCTTGGGCAGAAAATGACCAACAGGGATTTCTGTTGGTGACTCCCAGTGTTGCTGTTGGATTCCCTCACATTGCCTGTCCTTGTTTTGGCAGGGATGAGTGCCAAGGCAGTGAGCTGAGGATGTGACCAGTGAGAGGGTGAAAAGTATCAGGAAGAGATGAACTTGAATTCTTCAACATACTGACAATTACCTTGTGTTCTCAGTTGATGAAGTGATTTATTTTTTATTAACTCTTCATATAAGAAATTTGATTGTTGATACTTTTGCTTCTGGACTAGATCCTTTAATTCCACTGGTTTTGCACTTCAAATTATTTCAGAAACCAAACTGTTGCCCCTAAAATCTCAGCAAGTGGTTTTGAGAGTATGAAGGGTGATTACTGGAGGCAAACACTGATTTTTTATAAGTTTTTCCACTTGCAGAACAGTCTAAAAGTTTATTTGGAAACTAAAGCTGCATGTGCTGTGTTCAAGAGCAGTAGGGCCTGGATGGAAAGCTCTGGAGCTGAGACTCCCCAGGAACTCAGGGTGATCACAGCTCAGTTCTGACTGAGAGTTAATAAATTTATCCTGGGATGTGTGGCCAAAACAAGTGGTGCTTCAGTTCCCTGTGCAGAGGAGGACTCTGCACTGTTGGAACTGGCACAGAGATTAAAAAGATGAAGAACAAATCTCACCTCAGCTGAAGCTCTAGGTCATTGTGTAGGAAAGTGTATGTTGTGTATGGTTTCAGTTGTATTTCCTGCACCTTTCACATGCACTAAATTCACTTTAAGATGGTAAACAGTGTCCCTGGTTGTCTTCCTTGTGGCATGGCTTTGGCAGCACAGGTGTGCCAGGTGCTCCTGGGAATGGGACAGCCCAGAGCTGCCACCTGCAGCTGGCACAGGATGTGTTCTGCTCATGGGGTTTCCATGCTTGGAAAGTGCCCTCCCACCCCCAGGGCTCTGCTTTTCCCTCAGAGAAAAACCTGCCAAGGGCAAGGAGGGAGCAGCAGGAGCTCTTCCACCAAACTGCCTCCAGGACAGCTTTGGTACCCTGAGCACACAGACCGAGCACCAGATACAACCAAATGTCACCATGTTAAAAAAATTAAAGACATTTAGTGAAGGAAGTTACATTACAGATCAACAACTTACAAAATCTCTGTATAAAGAAAATAAATGCTGCCCAGTTTTCTTGTTCCAGAATCACATTTCAGAATTGGTGGGGTCTTGGCTGTTGTCCACCTGTGAGGGGTGTCTGTAATTAAACAGAGGCTGAAGCCAGTAGGAACAGAGTGTTTCCTTTGGGGCTGGTTTGGCATTTCCTCAGAGAAATGGAAAATTCTGGAGAAGAGAGAGCACCAGGCCTAGCAAATCATACCTGGGCCTGAACGTGAACAAGGGCTTTGTGTGTGACAACAGTGACAAGTCCAACATGTGGCTCAAAGCAGGGCTCAGCCAGGGCTTTATCCAGTCAGATCTTAGCAAACTCCTATGGAGAGAGCCTGCACAGCCATGGGGATCCTGCCCCACTGCTTGGCTGTTCCCACAGTGGGGTTTTATCCTCTGCAGCTTGAGCATTGTGTCTCCACTCAAGCCCCACTGCCCCTTCTCATCTTCCCTCTGGTTCCATCTTCCTGCTGCCCTCTCGTGGCTGTGGGTGCTGCTCTGAGCTTTCCCTTCTCCAGCTGGACAATCCTCTTTTCAAGGATTCTAATGTAAGAGTGTTCCATGGAGGAGGAAGGAATAACACCAGGTACTTGTCCAAACTGCAAGGAATACCCCCCAAAGTGATCACCCACTTGTACTTTCATTTCTCCTCACATTTCAGTTCTGCAGCCTTCAGTCTGTGATTACAGTCAGTTCACAAATCAAACAACTCATTCTTCATTTCCTTCAGAGAATGAGTTGGTGGCAGAAGTTTGTGGAACACAGAACACTGGATCCCATCCTCCTTTGGTTAATTAAGGCAGGTGTTTGGCATCTGTCTCTTTAATGGAGAGAAGGAACCATATGATCATTCTGCTAACTTAAGAACAAATACGAGATCAGTTTCTGCAGCAATTCCCTTTTCTCCCAGCTGTGTTCAGCAGCTGGTTCAGCACTGCCCCAGCACATTAATCACTGTATGGCTTCTTGGCCTGGCTCCTCTCCACTCCCATCTCCTTCATGCTGTACAAGGGCTCCACCAGCTTGTTGTGAACCAGCATTAAACCTGATGGAGAGAGTCAAAAGACAATTTAAGTAGACATAATAAAGGAAAGTTCTCCTTCATTGGAAGCTAATGCAATTAGACTTTACTGCTGTGCTTGTGCCTTTGCTCCCACACCAAGCATTAAGCATTTACCTTCACACTTGTACCACTGTGGTATATTTAAGGAATATACTCCTTTGGGAGTTCATTCTACAGCACCAGTGGCTCCTAAAAACGTGACAAAAGAGCTGCCTGGCATGGTGAAACATTCACCTTTGAAGTATTTCACTGTTTTGACTTTGAGCTCCAGCGTGGCGTCCTCATCGCACACGAACACGGTGTTGGGGTGCTGCTGGAAGGCCGACACCGTCCACATGTGGTTGACACCATCCTCGATAGCTTTGTACAGAGCAAAGGCTTTGTGGGCTCCTGTGATCAGGATCATCACCTGCACCCCCAGACACAGAGAGGGGGGTCAGGGAGAGCCCAACCACACCCTGCCACAACCCTGCCAAGCTGAGAATGGGGACACCCCTGTCACCCTCCCCACAGCCACTTCTCTGTGCTGCTGCTCCTCTGACTGCTTCAGCTCTCAATGAAATCACAGCCTGGTGGGTCACTGCAATGATCCTTTGGGCACCTGTACACTGAGATTTAACAAGGGTAGATCAAATACACTCCAGTAAAAGTGGTCCCACACAGTTTTCATGACTTGGTGGTGTGACATCAACTCAACCTGATTTCTGCAGTTACTCTCCAGGTGAGATTCCTGACCAAAGACACCCTCCCAAACCTTCCTGGCTCCCTGGGGGGAACAGCTGCTGCAGGGTTACACAAACACAAGTGCCAGTAGAGATGGAGCAAAAGAGTCTCCACGGTGTTGCAGGATGTCAGAGGACAGGAGGATCAGGCATTCTGTGGCAGGAAAATGCTGCACCAGAGGACACATGGCTGCTCTATAACAGGATAACCTTTGGCTGCTCCAGAGGGACTGCAGGAAGCCACTTGTCATTTCCTCACCTCTCTGGCATCCATGACAGTGCCTACTCCAACTGTCAAAGCCATGGTGGGCACTTTGGAGAGGTCACCATCAAAGAACCTGGCATTGGCCAGTATGGTGTCCATGGCCAAGGTCTTCACTCGTGTCCTGGACACCAGACTGGATCCTGGCTCGTTGAAGGCGATGTGACCGTCGGGGCCGATACCTGGGACAGGGACAGCAGAGGGTCAGCTGTGGGAGCACAGCCAGCAGCTCTCCCAGGAGAAGGACGGGCAGTGCTCCCAGGAACACAGAAAAACACCTGCAATTCCTCTGCTCCAGCTCAGGTTTGTGTCTGGTAGGAACAGCAGCAAGAGCCCCCTCAGAAGCCACCAGACAATTCCGTGATTGCGCTGGGACAACAACAAAGCAAAGTAGGTGGCAGAACCTTATGGCAAACTGATGGGAAGAGCTTGTGTGGGAAAAGCTACTCCCAGCAGTTTCCTGCTGCCACTGACAGTTGATAAACACTTCATATTTGTACAGTTCTAGCTCTTCCCATTTCCTGAACAATTCACTGACTGCACTGACAGACCTAAAGCTGGGAGTGGTACGTGGGGAGACAAGGCTGCCAGGACACAGCAGTGCCCAGGGCCATGGGCTGTGGGATGGATTTCACTGCAAATGAACAATTCTGACAATAAATGAGAGCTGGAGAGGACAGGCACAGCTTTGGGACAGGGTTTAGAAGCTGCTGCTGCTCTGGGGTTCTTACCTCCAACAAAGAGCTCGATGCCTCCAGCTGCTTTGATTTTCTCCTCAAATGCATCACACTCTGCCTGGAGATCAGGGGCATTTCCATCCAAGATGTGGACGTTTTCTGGTGAGATGTCAATGTGCTTGAAGAAGTTATTCCACATGAAGGAATGGTAACTTTCTGGGTGATCCCTTGGGAGACCTGGTAACAGAACACACAGAGCTGAAGCCAAGTGGAACAGTATCACTCACAACAAAGCACTTTCATACCTCTGCAGTGGCTTTGGTGACAGAGCACTGCTCTCTCTGTCCTTTGTCATGCCCTCAGCTTTCAGAGTTGTTTTAATTTTCCTAAATCCCAGAATTAAAATCACCTCCTGCAAGACACGTGCCCATATTAACATACAACAGATGTTCAAAAAGCAGGTGTGTGCTGTGCCTCATCTGTCAGTACCTCTTCAGCCCTTCTCCAATTTCATATTAGTAAGAATTATTTAAAAACTGTGCAGAAGCCTGGGAAATAATTATTACATAATTATTGTATATTTACACCCCTTGAATACTATAAACCCGCATTGGGCTGTTTATTCCCTAATGCTGCTTGATTGGGATTATTCACAAAAAAACCCCCCTCTTGACCAGGATAAAAGCAGCATTAGCAAATATTTAGCTTGTGTGTTTTTCACCTTTGGATCTATTTCTTGCGAGGAGACTGTTTCACCATGCCTTCAGAAACGACAGTCCTTTGCTATGTCAGCAGGAGATACCAGAGGGCACTCAGGGAACACAGTGGTCCTTGTAAGGGACTTTTATAATCCCAGAGCAAAGGTGGAAGTTAATGCTGCACACTGAGCCTGCAGTGATAAGTGTTCCTTACCTGGTCAGCACCTGAGTGCAGCTAACACACAGCACTGTCTGTAACAGTGTGGGCAACACCCAGGATCCAGTTCTGTCCATATGTGTTCAAACCTATAGAAGAATTTCAAATCTCTTCCATAGGTTTTCAAATTGTCCCCCTTTGCTAATTTCCTGGGAGTGTTTAAGGAAAAGACTGGACATGGCCCTCAGGGCCACGGTTTAGCTGACACAGCCGTGTGTGGTCATAGGTTGGACTCGATGATCTCAGAGGTCTTTTCCACCCTATAACTCTGTGAAATGTTGTCCATCTTACCTGGACAGGTGGATTTCGGGCACCGCCAGGCTCTGCCGGGCTGAGGGCCCAGCAGCTCCCGGGCAGGGACAAAGGCGACAGCACAGGCGGCTGCGGCACTCACCCACGTACTCGTCCATGTTGAAGGTCTTCACGTACTTGAAGGAGAGGTCCCCGTTGCGGTAATACTCCACCAGTTTGCTGTAGCAGCCCAGGGGGGTGCTGCCTGCGGGGAGCGGCCGCCTCAGCCGGGGCTCAGGGCCCGGGCCCCGCTCCAGCCCCCCGGCACCCACCTGTGGGCAGCCCCAGCGTGAAGAAGCGCCCGGGGCCGGGCCCGAACTGCACGATGCGGTTGCGGATGTACTTGGCCGCCCACTCGCTGGCCTGAGAGTAATTCTCCAGGATGATGAGCTTCATGGTGGGGCCGCCCGGCACCGCCGCCGCCTCCCGGGATCGCCTTCGCCGGGGGTCACCGCTGCCTCCCGGATCGCCTCTCCCCGCGATCGCCGCCTGCTCCGGGGATCACCTCCGTCCCAAACCTCCGCTTCCTCCCGGCTCGGCCCTGCCCGGGATCACTTCCGCGGGCCGGGAAGCGCCGCCCGGGCCGCCCCCGTGGGTGGGCGGAGAGCGCCGGGCCCGGCCCCGCGGGAGGGAGCGCAGGGGGGGCCCGGCAGGGCCGGAGCGTGGGGCTGTGCAGGACCCGAACCTGGCCTGGGGCTGGGATTCAGCAGAACGGATGAATCCAGCCGGGGGTTGGGATTCAGCAGAACGGATGAATCCAGCCGGGGGTTGGGATTCAGCAGAAGGGATGAATCCAGCCGGGGGTTGGGATTCAGCAGAACGGATGAATCCAGCCGGGGGCTGGGATTCAGCAGAACGGATGAATCCAGCCGGGGGTTGGGATTCAGCAGAAGGGATGAATCCAGCCGGGGGTTGGGATTCAGCAGAAGGGATGAATCCAGCCGGGGGTTGGGATTCAGCAGAACGGATGAGTCCAGCCGGGGAGTGGGATTCAGCAGAACGCATGAATCCAGCCGGGGGTTGGGATTCAGCGGAAGGGATGAATCCAGCCGGGGGGTGGGATTCAGCAGAACGGATGAATCCAGCCGGGGGTTGGGATTCAGCAGAACGGATGAATCCAGCCGGGAATGATGCCCTGCGGCTGCCAAGTGGCTGCTCGGGTCAATCAGTCACCACATTGTGCCCGTTGTCCAGGCAAAGCTGCGGGAAGCAGTGTTTCCTCCAAATACATTAAAACGGACATAAGTATATCGATGTGGTTCTGCTGGAGTGTCACCATCACAGCAGGGATCCACGCGACTCTGTCCTTCAGCTTTTCAGCCCTAAAGCGAAGCTTCCCAGCCTTCTCCCACCCAAACGAGCTGCTGCCAAGCTTGAACTGTTCTGTAGGGACTCACTTTGGGGCAGGATGGGGTCGTTCTGGGGGATGGAGAGACCATGATCTCTGGCTGTCCTTGCTGCTCCTGGCACCGTGGTATCCTCAAAACACCTTCCTGCTGTTGCTCCAGCTGCCTCCAAGCTCTCATGAAAATGTACCCGACCTCTCCTTGCACAGGCTTGCTTCATTGTTGTGATGCAAAGCTCTTACTTCAAAGTTAGACCGATTTTCAATTTCATCGGAAGGAAGAATGGGCTACAAATTGCTTTGCTGGGATCCAGCCCATGCAGTTCCTTCTGATGTTAATGATTTAAATGACCTGGCGAGAACCAGTGCTCCCGGTATTGTCCCATCCTGGAGAGGTTGGGACTGGGAATGACGGGTGTGGCAGGCTGTGGGCAGGCACGGGAAGAGTTTCAGGCCACAGAGACGAGGTCAATTCCATGGCCACGTCCATGAGCAGTGTCAGCCCACGTGCAGGTCTCTGGGTGGATTGTGCGGTGAGGAGCTGACAGCAGCGGCATTCCCGGCTCTCCCGCAGGGCAGGGCAGCCTGGGCTCTGGCTCTGTGGGACACAGCTCTTCACTTGGGCCATCGGGGCCATTTCGGTGTGACAGAGCCACGGGTTCCACGGACACCGGCACGAATCACGGCATCGGAGGGTTCGGAGGCACAGGACCGAGGTGCCGGGCTAACGGGTGCAGGGATGGAGGGGATGGGGACCTGGACCCTTCCCATCCTGGAGCTGCCTCAGTCCTTTCTCCAGGATGCTGCCGGCACGAAGGACACCCGGTGAGCGCACACCTGACCTGCACACACACCTGGGAGTTCCCACATCACCCCTGTAGTGCCACAACTCCAGCTTCTGGTGTGCAAAGCCAGACCTGCTGCAGGGCTCGGCAGGGAGAGCACCGGCACCGCCGCTCTGCAAAGAGCCCTCATCGGATCGCTCGGCGTTACCGTGGAAACGCGGGCAGCGCTCGGAAATTTCCGAAAAGCAAATACTGGAGGCACAGCCCGTGTAGGAACTGATTGCAGGAGACACCACGGACTTTCCTGGGCGGTGAGCCCTAGGGGTGACTGCGGGCTGGGGGCTTTGTCTGCCCTCAGAGCGGCCTGGGCCAGTGTCACCTCATCCGCTGCCTCCCACCTCACCTGCCCTGGCTCTCTCGGGACGTGTGAGAACTGCTGCCTTTGACATCGGCCTTGCAGCCCCTCCAGCTGCTCCCACCGCGTCCTTGTGGGGATGGCTTCGATGGAATCCGAGTGTTGGAGGGCTCTGACTGCACGGGGTCTGACTTTCATCTCCCCTGCGAGAGGCTCGGGCAGCTGCAGTACACAAAGATGCAGGAGGAGCCGGCAGCTCCCTGTAAAAGCAAAACATGTTTTGGTGAAAGCAAAACCTGCAGCAGAGCCGGGCAGGTGCCCCCGCGCTGCCCACACCCAGCACATCCCGTGGATCCACTCGCTCCATCCTCCCCGCGTTCCTCTGAGCTGCTCGGGGCTGGGCTGTGCGTGTGACTCGCATGCTGGGTATTTTTAGGTATGATAATTTCTGCCCGTTATTGTTCCTGCATTTACAGCGAGCTGTTCCCATGCTGAAGAACTTCCTGGTGTCTGAACAGGCTGATTTTCCTTCCTTGCAAAAGCAGCAGATGGAAGGAAACAAACACTTCTCTCCAGGAGAAGTTGGTGTTTAATGGAGGAGCTCTAACAAACACAGCATTTTCTTTTGCCCCATCTTGAAGGGATCAGAGTTGGCAGTGCTCAGAGATCAGGGCTTTTGCTATTGGGAACTGCTTGGGAGCACTGGGATTCTTTTCCTGAAACAGCAACAATTAAAAAATTATCTCCATGAAGAATCCTCTCTCCAAATCCTGTAATTAAAGAGTTTCTTTTAATATCCACCACCTCTTCCTGCTGCAGCATGTTCCGTTTACCTTCTGACCCCAATCTATAATAAAAAGAGAAATAACAGATCTGGAGGAGAGCTGCTCTTTCCTGGGAGCCCCACTCACATCTCAACTCTCCCAGCAGCACCCAAATCCTAGTTAGGATATTTTTGGGGTCATGACAAGCCAATGTGTAGGGCAATGCATGAACAGGCAGCTCTGGAGAGCACCCATGCCAGTCTCTTCCCATTTTTCAGGCGAGATTCCCATGACAAAGCTGTCAGGACTTCACTCCTCAACAGGTTCAAAACAGCCAGCCTAAGCAGTAAGGGATTTAATCTGGATAGCAAGGTTAAATTAACCATTGGTTAATTGTGATTTCTCCAGTAGTCTGAAGAAATAAGGACTCAACAAAGGACATTGGTGAAACCAGTGACCTGGGGGCCACTGGACTGAGCTGGCTGAGCTGTGTTGAGGCAATTTGGAGCTCAGCTCTGCCTTGCACCATCCAGCACAACTCACTGCATTACTCACTGCATCACTCACTGCATCGCTCACTGCATCACTCCCTGTCTGCCCCTCGCTTCTGCTGCTGGGTTTCAGAGGAAGAGAACTCCCATTGGGAAACTCTTCCAATTCAATGCTACCGTTGTTTTCATTCCTCCTCCTCACAATACTCCTGGCTTATTGGGGCATAATTTTCCATGTTCAGTGAACAAGGCACTGCCTCCACCCTGCTCTGCTCGGGCTGTGGGACGTGTGGCTGGGGCTCTCCTCGTTCCAGCAGACCCAATGTGACTGAGTGCCTTTTGTTGTTGCAACAAACACCAAAATTGCAGCTGCCTGCGTGTCCAAAACCCCATACAGAGCCCACACCTGCAGAACCTGCTGCTCCCGAGGCTGTGGCTCCAAATCCAATCCAACCCGGCCTTAGACACCTCCAGGGATGGGCCAGCCACAGCTTGGCCTTTTGGGGCAAAAAAGCTCAAAGATGATTCAAATACAAAATGATCCCAAGCACAAAATGTCTTTGTGGCCAAGTGATGTTTTGGGGAGGAGCATCTGTTAGACAGCATTTATTAATCCTTAACAAATCTCTCCAGCTTAATTATACAACTCTAATTCAGGATATTAATTCACAGTGGGAAATGACACCTAGGTATATTCAAACCCTGTGAATCCAATTCTTGCATATGGAGTGCCTCTGCCTCCAGGGACACAGGAGTACTTTCAAATTGATGACAAAAATGTTTTTGTCATGTGAACATTTTGATTTTTTTAAATTGGGTAATTTAGCACTAAAAGGTTAGAAGAAAGAGCTAGTTTTAATGTCCTGCTCAGCTCTTACTAGTTTAGCTTACACGCCCTGCTTTTGAGGTTTATTATTTAGCTTTTAGTGTTCAATATTTATTACAGAGTGCAGATTAAAAGTGTTCCCTTTATTGCTCCGTTGTACACAATAATTAAAGGAACACATGTACAGCTCCAAGATTTCAGAGGACTCACTCCACTACTTGTCATACTTTCAATTGCTTTCAAATACTTTCACAGCACATCCCGTACGGAAGTCACTAAAATCAATGACTTCAAGCTTCAAGGGTCTCTCGGGAGAAAAGACATTTTGTACTGGAGAAAAAGACAAAAAACACAGAGGCATGAAGTGATTTGCCTCAAACCACTTGGGAAATGAAAGCAGAACCAGTCATGTGCTGTAACCACAGCATCGTGTTTCTACTGAGCTTCCCCACCTAAGAAAATAAAAATAAATACAGGGAGAGCAGCTGGAAGAAATTGCCTTTACCCCTCCGGAGTCAGTCATGCTCAGACTAGATGGACTACTTAGGCTGTGATTTGCCTCCACTGGCCCCAAAATGGCTTTGACACAAATGGTTTCACCATTTCTCCAGGATACGTTCCAGCATCTTCTCTGAGGACGTGCACAGGTTGCATCTTATTTTAGTCTCTGTGTTGTCCAAGTCAATCACTGTGCAGCTAATTACCACTGCTGCTATAGCCTGACTTAGGGATGTAATCCCACCTCAGCAGAGAGTAAATCCATGCATGTCATCAGGACAGCTCCTCACTGCAGGGAAATTCTCAGTGCAAATCGTGAGTCTTGCGGAAAGGTGAAACCAGAGTCTGTCAGTGCCTGCAGCTCTTGTTCCAGCTCCTTCAAAGGCACCTGTGTTGCAAGAACCCTGCCTTGTCCTTTTGTCTCCAGCATTTCCCAGGAGTTACTCTTTGAGGTTATTCATAGCTGAAATCCTTCACGGTTCCTGCCTCTCCTTCAGCACTGGGATGTTCATTCATCTCACTAAGACATCCATGAACTCCCTACCCCTCAAAGGCAAAATACGCGGAGAAAAGAATCCAGGCTGATTATGGTACGGAATAATGAGCATTGAGGCCTGTATTTATGACTGAGTGTGCAGTTCAAAACCATGTCCTCGGGCTTCAATGCTTGCAACTCTCTGAATTTGCAGTTTGGAATCCCAGCAGGGCTGATTCAGCCTTCCTCATCCTAAAGCTGATATATTTAAATCTCATCCACCTTAGGGACTGATGTGGGTAATTTTGTGCAAGCCTGACTAGAGCTGAACTGCACATGTAGAAAACAAATGTTACACAAGCTGAGAAGTCTTTTGGCCAATGCAACACTGAAGAACTCAGAATAAACCAACTTCTCTCACTGCGTGGTTTCCTACACGTGCTCCTTTTGGAAGGAAGGAAGGAGCTCAACACCATCTGCTCCCTGTGGATATGGAAGAGCTGATGGCCAGCACCTCATGTTCGGTGCAGCAGTGGCTGGCCCGTTCCCTGCCCATGTGGTGGGACAGGGATGGGTTCATGTGTGACCCAGGCTTGGTCAGTGTGGCTCAGAAGAGGCTGGTTTCTCAGTGCTGGCTCTGCTGTGTCCCTGCTGAGGCAGCATTTTTCATCAGCGTGGCTTTACATCAATTTCCTGACTCCCCAGGTTTCACTAACACATCCTATGGCAGCTTCCACTCTGAAAATTATACTTGAGTTCTGCAATGTACATTACATGTAGTGCACAGAGCTTGTGGGGTCACTCCTGCAGCTCATGGCGTGGCTCACATGCTGCTGGCTCTCAGCATTCCTGCAGGCAGTGACACACTGGGTCCCCACACACAGCCAGGCTGGCAGGGCTGGTTCTGCTCACCCTCCAGCCCCAGTGGAGCTGCCCTGGTTGGAAACCAGCCCAGCAGAGAAGGACCTGGAGATGCTGGCTGACAGCAGCTGAACATGAAGCAGCGTGTGTACCAGAGGCCAGCGTGTGTACCAGAGGCCAGCGTGTGTACCAGAGGCCAATGGCACCTAGCCTGTCTCAGCAATAGTGTGGCAGCAGGAGCAGGGCAGTGACTGTCCCCTGTGCTGGCACTGCTGAAACACCTCGAGTGCTGTGAACAGTTCTGGGACCCTCAGGGGAAGAGAGACACGGAGGGGCTGGAGCGTGCCCAGGGAAGGGAACAGAGCTGGGAAAGGGGCTGGAGCAGCAGGAGTGTCTGAGGGAGCTGGGAAAGGGGCTCAGCCTGGAGAAAAGGAGGCTCAGGGGGGACCTTGTGGCTCTGCACAAGTCCCTGACAGCAGGGGACAGCCGGGGGGGTCAGGCTGTGCTTCCAGGGAACAGGGACAGGAGGAGAGGGAACGGCCTCAGGCTGGGCCAGGGGAGGCTCAGCTTGGAGAGCAGCAGGAATTTCTCCATGGAAAGGGTGCTCAGGCTCTTTGCTCAGGGAGGTTTGGATCCCCATCCCTGGAGGTGTCCCAGGAAGGGCTGGAGGTGGCACTCAGTGCTCTGGGCTGGGGACAAGGTGGGGATGGGGCACACCTTGTACTCGATGGTGCGGCAGCTCTCTCCCAGCCTCGGTGTTTCTGCGATTC
>VWYP01003596.1:74930-106814 GCA_013400435.1 Pycnonotus jocosus | reverse complement strand
CGGGGCCCCCGGGGGGTCGGGCCGGGCTCGGCCGCGGAGCCGCTCCCCGCCGGCTCGGGGCCGGGTGTGCCCGGGGCCGGTGTTTGCCCAGGCCCGGGGCTGGTGTTTGCTGTGTCCTGGGGCCGGGTGTTTGCCCGCTCCCGGGGCAGGGTGTGTCCGGGGCCGCTGTTTGCCCAGTCCTGGGGCGACCTTGGCTCAGGGCGCTGACCCCGCCGGTTATGGCCCCCCCACGGCCAGGGAACCGTCTCAATCCGCATCGTCCCGAGGGCACCGTTAGTTTTCTTCCATCTTTACTCCTCTGAAACCCCCATAGGCCATAAGGGCTGGCCTTAAAGAGCTCCGTCGGGAATTCGGGTCGTTCTTCTCTTCCTGCCTGTTTGTCTGCAGTAGCGGCCCCACGGAAAGGGCCGGGTGTCCCCCGGTGTGACCCAGTTCTGGCAGGCGCCTTTCTGCCATCAGACGCGGAGAATTCTTTACTTAGAGTAATGGAGAAATCCCTCAAAACAGCAGACAGCTCGCTCCTGCTGAACCGAGGTTCTCCCAAGAAATCGCTGTGTTGTGACTTTTCCTGGGTAGCATTCCCAGCGTGGGTAGGCTCTCGTTCGGCAGAGTTCGAGATACACCCTCCCATGGGATGGAATACTTGTCTCATCTGACAGCTGCAGCTCTCCGTGTTTTTACATGCTGGAAATGCAGAAGTTAAGTAAAACCTAGGCATTTTTCTTTCTTTTTTTTTTTTTTTCCAGTGCAAAACAGATGTGCTCACTTACAATGACAAATCTCTGTGTTGTTCTGTGACCTGCTAGGGACCGATAACCAGGTCTCTGCACTAATCGCCTTTCCTGGAAGAGTCCTGCTGGTGGTGTTGACCCCAACAAGTGTTTTCACAAATGCCTTTTCCCAAGGGACCTGCAGTGTGTCCCATGGCCCGGAGCTGTGGGGATGGGTGACAGAATGGCTGAAGGACCCCAGTGCCGTGGTGTCACCTGGCTGATGCACACACTGCTGCTTTCCTTCCAGAGGGGTGTGTAAAGCTGCTGTTTGCCAGCTCAGTGTTGTGTCTGCTCACACCTCGGGCAGACCCAGGGCAGACTCATCCGCGGAGCCCTGCGGAGATTAGGGAGCCAGGCTGTGCCAGGGGATTTGCACTGCTAAAGACAAGCACGTAATGGAGGCCTGTGGAGCCACTGGTTTAACTGGAGTGAGAGGCAGATTCTCACATGTTAATGTGTTTACTTTTGTGCTGCTGTTTAGAAATTGCTTCTCTTTCCTTGCCCTCTGCCAGGACCCAGGTATTCCTGTTGTGAAGTGTGTTATCACTGAACTGGCTCCTGATGCTTGTGTTGCTTCAGAAACCCTGCAAGCTGTGGAGATGCAGTTGGGATTTAGATAAAGAGAGGATGAGAGAGTGGGAGAGTCTCTGTAGCATTGAATGTGTCATTTTTTCCCCCATATTTTGAAACTTACTGTGTGTGTGAATGTACAATAATGAATGTACCATGTGCAAAGGAAGAGACTGATAGTGAAGTGATAACTGCAAGGGCTGCAGGTGAATACAGGACCCAGTCAGTGGAGGTAGCCTGGAGAAATTCACAACAAGCTCATTTAGTCTTTTAAATTATTGGATTGTAAGTCAGTGGAGGAATTTTTAAAGCTTGATCTTTTTGAGTGATGGGGGAATGCAGTAATGGAGTTGGTTTTGTAGCTCGGTGGTTCCTGTACTGGTAAATGTGATTGACTGTCCAAGCACGCCAGGGATGTGTAACCCTCACTGTGGGATGGGTTCCTGATGTATCCATGTGTTTGTGGGAGCAGCACTGAGGTGTGGGCACTATGGAACCTGTACAATATTTGTAGGATTCCTCCAATGCCTGTATTTTCAGGAAAAAACTGGGAGAGTTAGTGACCATGATCTGAGCACAGCAGAACTCCATGGCTGAGTTTGAGACCTGTGTGTTTCCTCTCCCATCCCTTCCTCAGCCCTGCAGGTGGGTCTTTGGAAGGTGGGAATGTGGGAATGTGGGTTGTGCTCCATCAGCAGCCTCTTTCTTCCCTGCAGACTCCCAGCCCGTGTCCGTTCACCACCCTGGGCAGTGTGCAAGGGGCGTGCACTGATTTATTTTCCAAAGCCAACTTCCTAGCCCATGGCTTTGTTCAGGCATTAGATAATCTGATAAAAAGTAGCCTGCAGTGATGCCTTTGGGTGATGTGAGTCTGAGCTCACCTACTGGGGACGTGCAGCTCCGTGTAGAATAAAACTGAAACTCTGGAGAAGAGATTTCAGCCTCCCTGACCCCTTCCGTGGGGAGCAGGGCTGGCACAGGGTCAGACTGCTGGATTTGGATCCTCCTCTGCAGGCCAGGTGCTGGGGCTGTGCTTGTGGAGGTGGGAATGGAGAGCTTTGGGAAGAAGGAGAGCTGCAGCCCGCCTTGGTACTGTTATTCCAGGCACTGCTGTGTCCCCAAAAAGGGACACTGAGAGGCTGTTGTCATTTCAATCTGCCTTTGGGAAAGTTATACAGGGATGTTGTTGGGATTAGGGGGCTTAAAGCCTTTCCAGCATAACCATGGACTGAGAGTTCAGTTGGCAGAACTGTATTTCATCCCTGGAATAGAAATTACCTTTCAGTGTGGAAAAAATAGCCCAGCTTTAACAGGTTTATTTACATTCTGTGTTTTCCAGGCATGCTTTGCACTTGGAGCATTCAAAAATATATGTGAGGTGTATGAGTAATGTAAACCCACCTAGGAAATGGTGGGAGTGTTAAATAATGAAGAAGTATTCCTTTTTAAGTGCTCTGTCTTCCTGTTCCACTTGTTGAAGGTTTACATGGATCATGAATCATTCCACAAAGGAAGGTGTCGATGGGAAAAATAAGGAGGAAGGATTTTTCCATTTGTTTTTCGTTCTGTGAAAACTGTAGAAGAAATACATTGCTGGAGATAGAATGGGAACAGAGTTTAAATCCATGAAGGACCACAATGCTCCTTTAATATCTGAGGAGGCTGGAGAGGAACAGGGAGGCAGATATCAGTTGCTGCCTTGTGTGTACTTTAAGCTTGTGTTTAATTTTTCAGCTGAAATGGGCACACAGCTTGAAACTAAAAAATGGGAACATCCCAAATCTTTTCATGTCAGCAGTAAGAATCAGAAATATCAGTAACTGTTTCCTCAGTGAGGTTCTTGCAGTGTGCAAAATGTGCTGGCTAAAGATAAGAATGGTAAGAAAAATTGCAGGGTAGGTTGTTTGCATATTTATTTTTATATTTTATTTTATTTGTGAGCAGCATAGGAGATGCCATTGACATAAATGCAGCAAAATTAGAAAAATTGCAGAGTAAAATTGTTTGTGCAGCCTCTGCTCTGGGGTTGTGCTGAAGTTGACCTGTATCCAGCCTTGGCTGTGCTCAGGTGACTAAAATCTGGTTATTTTCCTCTGAAACATCCACCTCTGTAGGCAGCAGTACCTGTCAGGTAAGTTTGCAAGGGTTTAGCGATTCTGTGAAAAAGTTATTCTAGAATTTAAATAAATTCTGTCCCTAAAACTCAAAAGATGTGGGAAAGGCAGGGCAACAGCAGCAGTCCAGTGTCATCTCACAGCTTGTGTAGCAGGAGAAAATAGCTTTGCATGCAAACTTTTAAATACAGTATTACCTCAGGCATCAGGATGGTGAACTCTGAGTTGGGCTTTTTTAGTAACTTTTCTGTCACCACTAAAATTCAGTGGGGCTCAGTAACCCCACTGGGAAGCAGCTGTAGGAACAATCCCTGAGGGCTTTGGGTTGATGAGGAACCTTTTTCTGTGGGTTTGGCATCATGATTTAGAAGTAACCATACAGAAAGCAAGGAGCAGAAGTTCTGTGTGGGTGTGAATTCTGATCCTTTGTCATTGGGACGAGCAAGCAAAATTCAGTAACGAGGGGTATGCAATCATTCTGTTCCTGCCCGTTGTGAAATATCCAAATTTGATCGATGGTGGTGCAATGGGATTTTTTCCCATTGAAGATATTTAACCTTCTTCACATGACCGTTTAATAAATGTGATATTTTAAAATGTTTAGAATGTTTAGAAGTCTTACTGTAATGCCTTAATGTCCAGAAAAATAATAACCTGGTTCTAAATATTATGAGAAGGCCTTATGCTTTAAGTGTGGGAAATTTAATTACTATCCAAGATTAAAACCTACTTTTTCCATATTAAAACCTTGATCTCTCAGGTCTAAGGCCAGTGTGTGGGCACAGGTTTGTGCTGGCCCAAGTTCTTGTTTCCAGTCTGTCCAGACCAGTCTAACTCCCTGTTTGAACAGAAATGAGGGAATTAGACCAGCTTGTTTCCCAGGATTGAGGAGCATTTCTGTGCTGTCAGGCCCTTGGCTGCAGTGAGTCACAGGACAACACCCTCATGAGCACTGGTTGTGTTTTATGGATATAAAATAGGTTTTGATTTGTCTTTTTGCCTTTTGGTGGCTCACGGGGTCGTTGCCATTGCCCCCCTCAGCTGGATGCTGCTGCTGGTTCCTGCTCTGTGTGTGCTGCTCCAGCTGGGGTAAGACACGTGGATTTTGGGATGGAGGCACAGTTTGCAGCCCTTTGTTAAAAGGGAGGAATATCTCAAAGTCTCTCAGTTTGGAAAAGCCCTCGCAGCCTGTGAAGTCCAAGCTGTGCCCAATGCCCACCTTGTCCCCAGCCCAGTGCTCTGAGTGCCACCTCCAGGGATGGGCACTCCAAACCTCCCTGGGCAGCCCCTCCAAAGCCTGAGCACCCTTTCCATGGGGAAATTCTCAGTCAGGGAGGTGACTCCCAGGACTGGGCTCTGCTCAGGGCTGGTTCCCTGGCTTGAGGCTCAGGCAGGAGCATCAGCGTCTCCCCAGGGAGGGTTGGCTTGGCACAGGTGCCACATGTGTCACCTGAGAGGTGCTCAACACACCTGTGCCAGTGCAGGAGACACTCAGGGCTGGCACTGCTCCGGGCAAATGGGCTGGAAGAGCCTACAGGAGAAAACAGTTATTTGCTCATCAGGGAGAGGGCTGAAGGGTGTGGGTTGGCTTCTCTGGTAGCTTATCATTATTCCTGCTGATTAATAAGCTGATGTTAAGTTATAGGAATTTGCAACAACATCAGGCAAAAGTCAGGATTTTAAATCAGGGTGTGTTTCATTAAGTAAAGCAAAAGTCAGTAAAAATAACTCTACTTTTCAGAGTTGGCAGTGACTTTAATTTACTTCAAAAAGGCTGAAGATATGTAATGATATGTGATCTATTGCTAAGACAAAGCTTGTGGTAATGCTGATTTAGTGTAGTGATGCTGATTCAGTGTAAGGAATATTTACATGCAGCCTTAGAACTTGGCAAAGGGGAGTTGAAAAATAAAGATTCAAAACTCTGTCAGCAGCCCATATGCTGAGTTTAGGAAATTTGGAAGAATGAACCAATATATTTATTGGAAATGCTTTCTTCAAAGTTTACATGGAAATATTTCCAAACAGCTTGGAAGATTTCATCGTTTATGTCGCTGTGCTTTGTATTTACAATGGGACAGGTCTCAGTCAGGACAAAGTGACAAACAGAGGTGATGTCCTGCTCAGTGCCAGGCTTCTGATGCTGGGGTTTTTTTCTTGAAAATAAATATCCCTGAGTGTTCTATCAGTTAACTGTCTGTTGGTTTAGCAGTCTGGTGAAAACATCCCAGCCAAGCTGTTGTTTTAATAACTGCATGCATGGCTGTAAAGTCTGTCTTATATTGTAATGCAATGAAAACCAGAACCTTGCCTGAAAAGCAAAAATCCATCAGTGAATCTAGGAAAGAATTATCCCACAGCCTCAGCAGAACAGACTGAAGTGAAGCACTGCTTTTACCCAGGTTCTCTGGGTTCTGAAGCCTCGGGGGAATTCTCTGGGAGCCGAGTCCATACCTGGAGCTGTGCAGGACAGGTGGGAGCCTTGGCCAGGCCAGGGCAGCAGTGTGGCTCTGCGAGGCCTGATGAGTCATTCTTCCTGTCACATGAACCCTCCCTGCTCTGCTAATAGGCACTTAGTTGAATTTTAGATGCCTGGAATCATTAAAAAGGCTGGAAGGCATTTGTGTACCTTGTCCATTAGAAGAAAAATACGTTTTCTATAACTGTAATCTCCTACAGCCTCGAGCTCAACTTCAGAACGTAGCTGCATTTTTTGTGTCATTATCCATTACCTGAATTGGAATGTTTGAAGGCAGCAGTGAATTCAGCAGCTTTCTCCCATATGACATTGGTGGAAGAACAATGTATTTCTTTTTACTGTTCAAAGAAGAACCAGTGGTAGGAGTTAATATTCCACTCAATATCTGCGTCCTCTTTTGTTTCGTTTCTTCCAATGTTGTCACATGTGGTGCTTTCCTCCTCCCTCCCTGGTGCCTGTGCTCTCAGGCTGTACCTGCCTTCTTTCTTACAGGCATGAGGGGTTGAATTTCTGCCACCCCCTCAGGTGGAGAGCAGGTGACAAAGGGCACGTGGAATCCAGAGTGTCCCAGCTGGGACAGAGCCTTTCCTCCTGTTAATAGACCAGATCCCGCACAGGTGGAGGGAGAAAAGGAGTACTGAATTTTCATGGATAGGCTGACAATAAGCATGGTGGAGCATTTTCTGAGAATTCATAAACTACAGAGCTGTAGGAATCACAGAATGGTTTGGGTTGGGGTGACCTTAAAGATCATCTTTTTCTACCCCTGCTGTGTGCAGGGATCCAGGGGGAGCCTCTCTGGGCAGAGACTGAATCAAGCAGTTTGGCTTTGTGTTTTCCTGTCCCTTCCATTGCCCCTCTTGCTCTGTGCAGGGTGGTTTGGGATTTCTGGAGAAATGCTGTCTTTTTAAAAAAAAACAAACCTAAAGCATATTCTAATAGGCAATTACTTCTCAAGTGAGTTTGCAGGTTGGACATTGGGGCTTGGAGCAGCCTGGGACAGTGGGAGGTGTCCCTGCCATGGCAGGGGCTGGAATGGGATGGGATGGGCTTTAAGAACCCTTCCAACCCAAACCATTCTGTGATCTTTGATGTTAGGCAGCAAAAGGAATAAAACTCCAAAGCACAGAACATTTAGATATCCAAGATCTGCAGTTAGAAGTATGAGCTGATTTATTTTCCCCTGATGAGATGTACAAATAAGAACATCCCCCTACGCCCCCACCCCGCCGTGTTAAATGCTTGAGGAGAATGGCAACATGTCTTTCCAAAGAAAATCAGCAAAGAAAAGCAAAATATCCTGGATGGCTTCAGGAGCAAATGTGTGGGATTGCAGGAGGGCAAGCTGGAGGAGACATTGTTTAGTGGTGATTTCAGACAAGGGCAATGCCTCCTGCTCAGCCCAGTGCTTCAGTCCCAAGGTGCTTGTTTGAGGTGAGTTCTGCAGAAAACCTCAGTGCTTTTTCTGCTGAGGTGATGAGAAATGGAAGGAAGGGAAACGTGAGATGGCAGCTGTAACCTCCTTTCTGGCCTGGTACTGCTGCTTCCCTGATCAAAGCTGCCATGGCACACCTGCCTCGTGCCAGTGAGGCTGGATCTGTGATAGCTCCTGGTTATTTATACAGAGCCTGTGGGAAGCACAGTGCACAAAATAAACCGGCTCCTTTTCAGTCATGCAGTGTGAAAGGTTGAAGGGAAATGGCAACATTTATACTTCTGTGTCTCATTATATAATGTATCCATGGAAAAAAACCTTTCCTTGGCAAAGGCACAGGCAGCAATGGAGCCTTTTGTTGGGTATCTCACTGTGTTTCTTTGACTAAAACAGATGCAACTGTAGCTCCTAAGCAGAGTAAGCTGAGGAAGTGCCAGGGAAATGAAAAGGTACTGGAAAGCTGTGTGCTGTGTTTTGCTGGAGTCCAGGTGTGTGAGGAGATGATTTCAAAACAACATTAAAACTCAGATGGGAGATTGATCGTTTCAAGTGGGAATGCTTTGGAGGGAGGCTGAGCAGCTGCTCTGTGTCCCGTGGTGCTGCAGAACAGTCTCCTTCCAGAAGAGTCTGTTGTGTGCAATTAAAGCTGCAGGGGTGATGTCAGAGCTCTGAGAACCCCCCTGACCCCTGGTGTTTGGTTCTGTTCAGCTGCAGAATGAAGAGGAGCCGGGCGAGGCCGTGCCGGCGGTGAACGACGCCCCTCCACCCTACAGCAGCATTTCTGCAGAGAGCACAGGTACTGTCACCTGGGCAAAGGGCTGCCACTGCTCTGCTGTCACTGATGGCTCTCCTCACCCACGGCTGGCACTGCAGCACCTCCCCAAGCTGCAGGGATCAGGATTGATCCACACAGCCTGCTGCTACTTGTGGTTTAGGAGATGCAATTTGGCTGCGTTCATCTGATGTCATCCCATCAAGGGGTGTTCAAGTTACAGTTCACAGTGTTCTCAGTAAATTGAGGACGGTTAAAAATCAAAGTGCTGTGAGGATTTGTGGTTCCCCTCTCATTATCTGGCATTTGGATGATGCTGTGCCCCTTCCTTAAAGGATTTGTTACTTAAAGGGGTTTAAGAATTCACTTTTCCTGCACTTTCCAATAAGTAAGCACTTGATCATAAGGATGGGACTTTGAATCATCCTCCTGTCCTGTCACTAATAACTTTAATAACCCCTTGGATCTGGGAACGTGACTCTTTCTGAGTATCCAAGTCAGCAGAGGCACAGCATGTGGTGTTGTTTTAAGCAGAAGTACAGCCAGAGCTGTTCAGTGGGTGTTCTGTGGATTGCTGGCTGGCAGAGGAGCTGCTCCTGTGCTTTCCACGTTCTGCTTTGGGATGGCAGGAGGCTGGAATGTGTGGAAGGGTGGGCAATGGGGCTCGTTGGGAGTCACCTGGAGCACTGCTCATTCCCAACTTGGTGTTCTTAAGGAAGTGCTGATGATCTGTGTAAAACCTCCTGTTTTTGTGCAGCCTATTTTGACTACAAGGATGAGTCAGGGTTCCCGAAGCCGCCATCCTACAACGTGGCCACCACTCTGCCCAGCTATGACGAGGCTGAGAGGAGCAAGGCTGAGGCCACCATCCCCTTGGTTCCTGCCAGGGTGAGTGTCCCTGCCTGGTTACAATTACAGCTTTAACTCCTGCCCGTCCTCTGTCACGACTTTTACAATTTGTGTCGGGTTTGTTGTGTTTTTGAAGCTTTCTGGGGTGG
The DNA here is from genome assembly GCA_013400435.1 of Pycnonotus jocosus. Lineage (NCBI taxonomy): Eukaryota > Metazoa > Chordata > Aves > Passeriformes > Pycnonotidae > Pycnonotus > Pycnonotus jocosus. The sequence continues at coordinate 97,673 of VWYP01003596.1, read as the reverse complement.
TGAGAGTCCTGTGGCTAATCTTTTTTTTTTTTTCTTTTTAATTTTCCTCTGTGATGATGTCAGACATCTCAGTAATGCCAGCATGTGCTAGCCAGATTAACTTGGCAAGCTGACAGAGGGACTCTACACTGACACTGGGGTTTTTGTTGTTTTTTTTATTTTTTTTTTTTTATTTTAAAAAAAGATTTAGGATTAATTCTTCAGCTGTCTGGCATATCTACCCTTGATACTCCTGCTGCTTACTTAGTTGACTTTTCTGGAGGTCAGTGTAGCTGATAGAAGGATGATAAAACCATTCTGTCAGAATGATTTCTTTTTGTTTTTTCAACATTATCTCTTGTTCAGCCATTCTCTCCACCCCTGCTAGCATTAGAAGTCCACTGCTCATTACATTTCTTCACAGAAGCCAAATTCCTTGCTGAGATGATAATTTTTTGATGAGTTGAAGAATTCTTCACAGTGAGAACAAGAACATGCTGGATCTTGACTGTGTTAAAAATAAAGATACATTTCCTATTATATAGATAACTTTTCATGCCCTGCACCATTTCAGGATAAGAAACAGGAATTTTTTCGTGCTTGCATTTGTAGCCTTTTGAGATTTAGGATTGCAGGCCTTTTTTTGAAGAGTCACACCCAGAAGTGAGGTTGCTGTAAGGGCTAGACTGACCTAAATCCCCCCTGTGCTGCCTCCCTGTGCTTTGCAGGATGATGACTTTGTGACACGAGATGACTTTGATGACACTGACCAGCTGAGGATAGGAAATGATGGCATTTTCATGCTGACTTTCTTCAGTAAGTACCTGATGGAATGAACTTTTCTTCAAGCAGTGACCCAAAATAATTTGGGTCACATTAATGTTTGTGTAGCACCAGGAAAAACTTGTGTGCAAGGGGGTTTATGGTTTTTTTTCCTGGAATATAAAGATGTCCTGACCTGCTGCTTTTCTCCTGCTTTCCCAGTGGCATTCCTCTTCAACTGGATTGGATTTTTCCTGTCTTTCTGTCTGACTACTTCAGCTGCAGGACGATATGGGGCCATTTCTGGGTTTGGTCTGTCTCTTATTAAGTGGATCCTTATTGTCAGGGTGAGTTGTGTGGTGCAAAACCACGTACACAGACACTGATACTCTTTTTTTCTTCAGCAGGTTTTTATCTCATACTGAAGTTAGTGATAAATTTAGGGTTTTTTAAATAATGAAATAATTTTTGAACTACTTACTCACTAAGAACAGAGCTTTTTCATAATTATATCCTGTTTATATGCTGGAATTACAATTGTAGTAAAAGAAAAGAAAGATTGCACACCCAGCTATGCTTTGGGGATGCTCCATCCCTGGAAGTGTCCAAGTTTAAGCTGCACAGGGATTCCTGGAATAGTGGAAGATGTCCCTGTCTGTGGCAAAAGAGAGGAGCTGAAGGATCTTTCCAACGCAAGCCACTCTGGGATTCTGGGGATCATTCTGAGTGTGTGACAGAGCCACTGGCCTGGATCAGTGCTGGATCAGAGCGTGGTTCTGTGCTCTGATTCTGGGAAAACATGAGCCCAGGCAAAGCCAGCCCTGCCTTAGGCTCTCCCCTGGAAATGAGGAAATTCTCTAAAATGCTGGATAGCTGATGAGGAAAGGGAAACAAGGCTGTGGGGAGGAGCAAGGTGTGGAGCAGCAGTGGGAGAAGGCCGTGGGTGCCCTCTGGTGCAGCCTCCCTGCACCACAGGAGCAGGCACCAGCAGCGAGCTGCCATCCTGCTCTGCGTTTTTTTGGCTCTTACATTTTTTGGAGGCATTGGGAGAAAATATCTCCCATCAGGAAATCTTTATTTGGAGCCTATGAAATGATGGTGCACAGACATTCCAGGCTGAAAGTCGAATTTCAAGCAAAGCAGCTCGTTGGCCGCAAGTAGAAGCAGAGAGCATTAATGTCAGAGCTGTCATTTCCTGCCCTGTCTTTTGGGGCTGGGAATTCTTAATTTGTAAATACAGCATCTCTCCACTTTCTATAGACAGTTTTTGTGGTCATCTTGGCACAGAGGTGTTAAGAACTATTTGCTGGATTAAGAGATGGGCCAGAAGGAGGTGACATTATCTGTGGATTTGATCGAAACGTCAGTAACAAGTTTATCTTCTGTTAGGTTTTTAAACTTGAATAGAACAAACCCAGAGGAATGATACCGTTTTTACACTGAAACTTTGAACTTTAGTGCTCTCATAGGGTTGGTAGCTGTCATTTAATAGCAGTAATTTTCCCAATTGGGAATCTTGTCAGTGGATTCCACAGGTGGGGGATTCTTTTCCAACTTTTACACCATCCAACCTGACAGTGTAATGAATGTTCTGCACTGCTGCAAACCTGCTCTGCCCTTTCAGAAACTGCAGCTGTGCTTTATAAGCATCCAGGACACCATTTAAAACAGGAATATTTGCCCAGTAGTGTCCCTTGTGCCAGAGTTCATAGTTGGGTGTTGAATCTGTCCCATTCCCCTTGTTAGAGCTGGTGCAGAAAAGCTATAAATAAGTTTGTGGAGGTAACTGATTGCTGCAGCTGGTGAAATGCAGCATTCCATGAGATCTCCTGTGTGCAGCCCTGATCTTGTTACTGCTGGAATTGATGGGAATAGACTTTGGTTCACAAATGTGCTCTAAGCTCTATTTTTTTTTTGGCTGTTTTTCAGTTCTCCACCTATTTTCCTGGTTACTTCGATGGCCAGTACTGGCTTTGGTGGGTCTTCCTTGTACTAGGTGAGTGTCTGGTGAGGGGAAAAGATGCTTAAAAGCTCTGTAAGGTCAGTTAGGATTTTGTGAGTTTTGATTTTGTGTCTGTAGATGTACAGATGAAATGTGACCCTCACACTCCCCTGACTGAACACATTCAGGTTTTAAGGGCACATATAAACACTGTCCTTCTGTTCTTGGTGGCAGCATCCTGATACCATCCAGAAGTAAAGAAGGGAATGATGCTTGTAACTGATGTTGTGTCTGCTCTTGCATCTTAAATGGAAGAGTGGATTGTTGCCTTCCTCACTTTATTTCCTTCTTCCTGCTTTGGGAGTGACTGGATCTTGTTTGGAGTCAACAGTTTTGTGATTGCCCAAGGAAAGTTTGTTTTTGAAGTTACCCAAAATGGAAAGAGGAGGTGTTACTGCTACCAAAAATAATGACTGTGATCAGCTGCTGTGCATCCCAGTGATGAGGTCCCTCTGTAATGGTGGCAGGGAGTTCAGCTGCTCCCTCTCATTGAAGAAACATCTGTGTTAACTGGACAAATGTGTCTCTCCCCTGCAGGTTTTCTGCTGTTTCTCAGAGGATTTATTAATTATGCAAAGGTTAGAAAGATGCCAGACACGTTTTCCACTCTCCCCAGAACCAGAGTTCTCTTTATTTACTAAAGGTAAATGTTCTGCTTTCCTGAATTTCTTTTGCTTTGATTTCATCTTTATTTAGTGACTTTTCTAGGCTACACTTGCCCTTGCTTGAGTATTTTTAGAACTCTAGGAAGCAGGGAACAGTTGTTTCTTGGTATCCCCTACCCAGCTCCTGAGTCTGCAGAGCCCAGACTGACCTGATGGGAGGCAGAGGAACACTGGACATTCCTCCCTGAGTTTTTGCTGTGAGGAATTGGATATTCATTTGATTCCATGGCTAGATACTGTGAGAACAAAACCTTTGCCCCTTGGTCCTGCAGTGTATTTGGCAAATGTGTCTTTGAGAATAAATCACATACCTGAAACACGTGGTGTGTCCCAAACCTGAGGAGAGGTCACAAAATGTTGTTAGAGGAGTGTGCCAATGCCTTTGGCTTTTGTCCCAGAACCAGCAGTTTATCTAAATTCTGCTGTTTGAAACTGCTGCCAGGTTCCTGGAGAAATGACAGCCTTGCACACCTTTGCTGTCCTCAGACCTCTCCCGCACACCTGAGCTGTCCTGCCTGAGCATCTTGCAAAAACCTGAGTGCTTGGGAATCTTCTGCTCCAGTGCTGAACCTCAGCCTGGCTGCCCTAATGGGCCTTTAAAGGGGGAGGCTTAAGGAGCTGAAGCCTTGGAACATAATTTCCTGCTCACAGCAGATAATGGCCTGGCATTAACTGTCCCTCCCTGAGGGGAAGGAAATCCTGGAATAGGTTGCTTCCCAGCTGGGGAATGCAACATGATGCTCCCTTTAGAAATATCATAATAACACTCCATTCCCCCAGACAGAGGCAATTGCAGCTGGGACAGGCAAAGAAACCAAACCAAGCCCAGCTTTAAATTGGGGGTCATTAAATTGTTGAGATTTGAAAACCGAGCCTTGGGTTTCCAAATGCGCTTCCCTTTTATTAGAAACTGCAAATTGCCCACGATTCTACTTCATTTCCAGTCTGTGAGGAGAACCTGCAGCACAGAATAGCCTTTGTGCAGTGTTTTCCTCTGGTGATAATGGGTAAAAATAGTTCAGCCAATTCCTTTACGTGTTTCAGTTCTGTTTAACAAAGTTCTGGTTTGTGACCTCCTCCAGGATCTGTAATATCCTCCCAGATTCCTGCTGAGTCACCAGAGGGTTGATTTCCCCCAGTTTGTGGTCACAGAATTTGAGCATTTAAAGTCAGCTTTACCTCTGTATTTTGCCTGACTGAACAATTTTTTAAAAAAATTTTGCTTATTTACCAAAACTTTATTTTTTATTTCCTAAAGGAACTCTGTGGTTTCTTTTTGCACAGACTTTTCCATGTTGGAAATTTCAAATTACAGTTTTGGAGACCTGGCTTCACTCCTTGCTTCTGAGGGTGCAGAGTATTTAAATTTTTATTTATGTGTCATTTTAGAGCATTTTCAAAAAGCACTTCCTCTTTCAGATATGCTGAGATAGATGTCCAGAATAATTCATAAATATTACAACTTTGAAAATAAATATTTAATCCCGAATTCTGAGTGAGGAAACCACAAAAGGCTTGGATTTTTATTGTATTATTATCATTAGATGAGATTTCCTCTTCAGGGCATGATGCAAAGGGCACAGTGAGGGGTTATTTTACTTTAGAGCAGCGCTAATTTTTAGAAAATTAAGAGGGGAATAATGAGTGCAAACCAGAAAATACAACCTGGTGAAATGACTCAGGAGTTTACTATTCCAGCTGTGTGTGCAGTAATAGACACAATCCTGGCATTATCCTGTAAAATACTCACAGATTCTTGAGCATTTTGCTGGAGTCACATCATTGTGTGCTGAGACACTTCATAAGCCCCTTAGACATCCTGTGCTGTGTGAACGACATCCTCCTGTTATCCAAAATAACCCTCTGACTGCGGTTTTGGTGTTCAATATCCTTCTCCAACAGATGTTTTCTGGCAAATGTCTTCCTGCATTAGTGAAATCCCCCCCAAGAAGCAGCAGGACACCTGCAGGAAGTGAATCAAGGCTCTGGAGCAGAAGAAAAAATAATCACCTGCTTTAAAATAAATAAATAAAAGTACTGTTGGAAAAAGAAAAAAAAAACAGGAGAAGCATTTCTTTCTATTTGTTTTTAGGTGTAAAATTTTAATAATTAACGCAGAGTTCTGTAATTGTTGACTCATTAGTGGCTAATGTTGGAAGGAGCTCTTGCAGCGAGTCTGTGACTGCTGGTGAAGCCGTTCAGCCGAGTTTGTGGTGCTTGGGCAGCAGGAGCCGTCCCGGGGCCAGCAGGGGCCAGGCTTGCTTTAGTTCCTCCTCCAGCTGGGAGCTGCTGGGCTCTGCCTGTGCTGTGCAGAGTGTGACACCCTGTGCTGGGCTCTGTGTGACACCCTGTGCTGTGCAGAGTGTGACACCCTGTGCTGTGCAGTGACACCCTGTGCTGTGCAGAGTGTGACACCCTGTGCTGTGCAGAGTGTGTGACACCCTGTGCTGTGCAGAGTGTGACACCCTGTGCTGTGCAGAGTGTGACACCCTGTGCTGTGCAGAGTGTGACACCCTGTGCTGTACAGTGTGTGTGACACCCTGTGCTGTGCAGTGACACCCTGTGCTGTGCAGAGTGTGTGACACCCTGTGCTGTGCAGAGTGTGACACCCTGTGCTGTGCAGAGTGTGTGACACCCTGTGCTGTGCAGAGTGTGACACCCTGTGCTGTGCAGTGTCTGTGACACCCTGTGCTGTGCAGAGTGTGACACCCTGTGCTGGACTGTGTGTGACACCCTGTGCTGTGCAGAGTGTGACACCCTGTACTAGACTGTCTGTGACACCCTGTGCTGTGCAGTGTGTGCTCTGTGTCCTGTACAACCCATGTAACTCCATGTACTCCCTGTCCTGTCCATCCCTGTAGTCTCTGTCCTGTTCTGTCCATGTCTTGTCCATCTCTGTACTCCCTTTCCTGTCCAGTCCATACCTGTACTCCATGTCCTGTCCTGTCCATCCCTGTCTGTGTCCATCCCTGTACCCCATGTTCTGTCGGTGTCCATCCCCGTATCCCGTGTCCTGTCTATCCCTGTCCATCCCTGTCCCTGTCTATCCCTGTCCATCCCTGTACCCTGTGTCCTGTCCATCCCTGTACCCCGTGTCCTGTCCAGCCGTGCTGGCAGCACAGGGGTGACTGTGGAGCTGAGGTGACAGCTCAGGGTGGCTGCTCTCCTGCAATCCCCCAGCACCCAGGAGCCTGTGGAGGAAAAGGGGCCCTGCAGTCCAGACTCCGAGGTGGCACTGGGAATTTAGAGGTGGCACAAGTATTAACTTTTAACAGTCTTTATTCTTGGTGTTGTAGTATCCTTTCCTCTCGCACCACCAACTTTTTGGGCTCTCCAGGGGTTTTCACGGAACAAGTCTGTAGTGTAAAAATGAAAGATCATGTTGCAACTTTGTATAAAAACCATCTTGCAAAACAAAGCCTTTTTTTTTTTTTTTTTTGGCTTGGGACTTTTGAGACAGTTCCTAACATACCTGTAATTCTTGCTTTTATAATTTGTGTTAGCAGAGACTCTGATGCGTTGGAAATGTAGATTTAATGTGCACTCCTGTGCTTTCTGCCAAGTGGTCATTCACTTTGGAGTTTTACTATGTTCAACCTGTAAATACAGCAGAACGTCAATAAATGTCACTTCTGTAGCAATTGTTGCTGTAGGACAATGTTTAATTGAGTTTTGATGTGTTATTGCACCTGGTTATTGATGACAAACACAGATTGTCTGGGGGCATTCCATCACTTTCCATGGAAGGCATAACACAAATCTCCAAGATGCCCATTTTTTTTTTGTAACCAAGCCTGTCAGGAAATTGTGATTCCATTTTGGGGGATTTGTTGGATTTTTTTTTTTGTAGTTTCATGACTTATCTGACCCACAAAAATGGTTTTAGTTCACAGCTGAGCTTCTCAAACATACAGTCCCCACAAGCAAGCATGTGGGGTTGACAGAGATGGACAGAGGTTCCACAGATTCCTCTTCAAACAGGAATAAGTGAACACAGAATTAGGAATTTTATCCTACAAGGCAAAATCTGCGGCATTGGGGAACTCAGAATCACATTTGCCCAAACTTGGTCGATCAGCCTCGTGTTTGCTCTCCTGGCAGCTGGGCCTTATTTGGGCTTGAATATCCAGAGAACTGGAATATTTGGCATTCCTGTTCCTCCTCCTGTGGTGGCCTGAAGCTGCAGGCACCTCCAGCTCCGTGTTCCTGCACAGGCAGAGGCTCTGGGGGTGTGGGCAGGGACGGGTGGGTGACGGGGGCTGGAGAATCCCTGCTGTGTTTGGTGTGGGTTCACAGCGACTCCAGGCTCAAAATCCTTGTGTTGGGTCTGTGACAGCTCAGCCCCTCACACCACGCAAGTGGCCGGGCTGGGGTCACCTGCAGTGACCAAGAAAATCTCTTTGGCCAGGCTGGGGTGGAGGCTTTGGGTGCTGTGGAGGGAGACACACCACCACCTGTGGTGGGAAGAGAGCTCAGACTCCCCAGGACTGCTGACATGGGCATGGAGTGATAGGATAGGGGGAATGGCTTCCCTCTGCCAGAGGGCAGGGTTAGGTGGGATATTGGGATGGAATTGTTTCCTGGGAGGGTGTTGAGGCCCTGGCACAGGTGCCCAGAGGAGCTGTGGCTGCCCCTGGATCCCTGGAAGTGTCCCAGGTCAGGTTGGACAGGGCTTGGAGCAGCCTGGGACAGTGGGAGCTGTTCCTGCCCATGGCAGGGAATGCCCAAATCCATTCACTGCTCCAACTGGTTGCTCAACTGGGCTGTCACTCCATCCCACTTCAGAATTTCCCCTTGGGTAACATGGACAAAAGCCAGGCAGGGAAGGAAATTATCAGAGCACAAGGATTAAGTCACTGTTCAAAGTAAAAAAACAATCACAAGATGTATCCTAGAAAGTAATTTTAAATCATAGGAGCTTACATGGGCACAAACCCTATTTTGCTAAGCTTAAAATATGTTAATAAAGCCTCATATCAATGGATGTAACAATAAAGCAAGAGGCAGGGATCTGTGCCAGGCTCTGGAGCATGAGGAAGGTCTGTGCTGGGAGCCAGTGGGTGCCAGGGTGCCAAGGGATGAAACATGGTCCATGCCCCAGGGCCAAGTGCAGCGAAGAACAAGAGCACTCTGGACTCACTTTTTTTTAAAAAAAATCAACTTAATAGAAGCCCTGCCAAGTAAGAAATCGGTGTTTCCAAAATATCCATCACCCCTCAGTAAGCTCTAGTGGGCCCCTGAACTGTAACCTCAGATGTTTTTCCCTGGAGCCTCCTGGGCACCAGGGGATCAGCCCTGGAGCATCCTTGGGGCACTGGGGGTGGCCTGAGGGGCAGTGGCTGAGGGCAGGGTGTCCCCTGCCATGGGAGCCACCTCAGACTGGTGTCACCTCTGGGTCTGGAGGCAGCATGAGGGGCTTGGTGGGCCAGAATGCCCCATGCCATGGTCACACAGCACAGGGACAAAGTAGGTGGCAGCTCAGAGGAGCCATGGGAAGAAAAGCCCATCCTCGACCAGATCCCGTGTTTGTTTTTGTTGTTGCTTTAACCAAAGTGGCCGGAGCGCGGTAATTAAAGGCTCAGTGGCTCTAATTGGAGTAGGTTTAAACTCGAGGTCAAAATCCCTTCTGGCACTTCCTCTGCCTAATAACCATCAACAGAAATCAAACAAATCCCAGCGGCTCCAGCCCCTAATCTGTGACCAGCAAAGGTCCTGGTGGTGATAAGGGAGCTGAGAGGGCCCCGCGTGGAAACGCAGCCCCGTGGCTGAGGGACAGCAGGGACAGTGATCTGGGGGATCTGGGGGATGCTGGGGGAGCCCTTGTCACAGATTTTGGGTTGTCCCTGGTGCTGTGGGACAGAGCAAGGATGGGGCATCCTGTGAGCAGGGCCAGTGCAGCCCACCAGACAGGAGCTCAGCCTCACAAAAATTTAACCAAAATGCCATTTCCTCCGGGCAGATGAAGGCACCGAGGCCGTGCTGGGGATGCAGGAGGAGATTTTACAAGGCACTGCTGGTTCCTGGGCGCCTGGGGGGGGCTGTGCCCCTCAGCCCACCCACGGCTGCCGCTTCCTGCCCCCGCCGAAGGTCACTGCCCTCGCCACTTGAACTGCTCTGCTAATTACGCCCCGAGCTGGACCTTTAAAGTGATCCGGGAGGAGAAGAAAAGGAGGAAAAAAGGAAGAAAAAAGGAAAGCAAAGGGGTTGCAGATGTGCAAAGGCCGAGCTCGGCGGGGCCGGGATGCAGCAGGAGCGTGGGGCCGCCCCCCCACCCCCGCCCAGAGCTTTGGCCTGCACATTGTGTCATTTTAATGTTTTTTGGGGATCTTTGCTTCTGCTCCTCTCTCTGCCAGCCCCGGCACAGCACTGGGGCATTAAAGGGATTAAATAAAGGGATCGATTAAAGGGATCTGAGTGTGTTACCGTGCCCTGGGTTTCATTTGGAGCATTCATTCCCATGCCAGGGCAGCCCCTGATGGAAGCTGGGGCTGCCCCGATCTTGTCACAGCCGATATTTGCCAAACTCCTCATGGCATGGAGACACAATTCCAGGGCTGTAATGGTGGCACCTGGCTCCTCCTGCCCCAAAACAGCCCCTCCTGCTGCGGGTGTCCCGGCAGGAAGGAGCTGAGGGCTGCACTGCAGACGGGACCCCTGCCACTTCAACAGGAGCGTGGAGCAGCCAAAAAAATCATAGAATCCAGAATGATTTGGATTGGGAGGGACCTTAAAATCCATTGCATTCCACCCCCTGCCACAGGACACCTTGCACAGTCCCAGGCTGCTCCAAACCCCAGGGATGGGCATTGCCAGGGATGGGGAGAAGGAGCAGCTGCTCCACCTGAGGGCTCGGTGCTCCCAGGACAGGTGTGATGTGTTTGCAACCATTTCCCTCAACCTCCCACAGCTGTGAGTGGTGCTCAAAAGCCCCAGCCCAGGGGGTGGGTGGAGGTTTCTTGTTTTGAGGTTCCTGTGCCTGCAGCAGGTCATGGGAGCTTTCTCTGGGAGGAAAACCTCTCTCCTCTGCACCCCAACCCTGTTGTGGGACCCCAAATGAGCTGGAGCCTCTGCCAGCACCATCCTTTGCCATGGAACGTGCTCCTGGTTTGTGTGAGGACCTGCCTGAGTTACTGCTTGATTTCCTGGCTCCCTGAGGTAAGTGAGAGCAGCACAGAGTTCTTGTCCTTGTGTGGAGCACTGGCATTTGTCCCCTGGGGTGGGACAAGGTTTGGGTGGTGAAGCTCTTGGTGGAGCTGGACAGGTTCCTTCTCAGTGTGACTCTTGTCTTCAGGATTAGACCTGTAAAGTAAAGTTGGGATTGGGAAGCAAGATCCTGGTGCCAGGGTGGTTTGGTGGGTGGGCAGTGAGAGCTGGGCAGGGCTTACCCAGCCCTCAGGGGGTTGCTTGGCCCCACAGGGGCAGCTGCTCAGCCTGGGCAGGTGTTTCTGGTTTAAATGTCTCCCTGGGAGTGGATTCTTGTGGCATAGGATGCAGAACTCTGTCCTGGCACTTCTGGATGAGTCCCTTGTGCTTGGTTCCTGCATTGTGTGGGCATTTGCGTCGGTGTCTTTTGTTGGTTTTTGTCTGTTTAGAGCAAAACAGCTCCTAAATTCTTGGAGGGATTTTACAGCCCTCTCAATCTGTGTGTTAAAGGACATAAAATGGCCCCAAAACACCGGGGCTGAAGCTGGTGCTGGGATGTGGGGACAGGTGTGAGGGCTGCCAGAGCCCCCTGCCCTTGGCGCTGCTGCTTTGTGCCAGGCTTTGATCAGACCCGGATCTGTCACCCCAAAGCTCCCAGCTGGAAATAGAGAGGAAGAAGCACTTTAGAGGCCTGAACTTCCTGAAGCTGCTGGGAATGACTCATCCATACGTTGGCAGAGCCTGAGCCAGCTGCCAGCAGGAGAGAGCAGGCAGGGCTGTGCCGGGAGGAGGAGGAGGCAGGGAAAGGCTCTTCCTGCTGCTTTTCCCCTCGGTCATCTCCTCCTTGGTCCAGTGTGTGCCCTCTGCACTGGGACAGGGCTCAAACCCCAGCAGGAGAGTTGAAAAGAAAGAACCAAAGGGTTCTTTTACCCCACCTGACCTAAAGCAGGCTGTGGAAGCTCCAGAGTGCCAAGGGATGCAATTAGGGGAGTGTTTTTTTTTTTTTTTGGAGATGCAATGCTTCTATTAAGCAACTGCTCCGGTTATGTCCCTGCTAATTGAAGTAAATTGCTTTCTGCCATCAAATTGGGAAGTTCCCCTTCCGATCCTAATGTGAGTTTAGAACATGATTTCCAGTCTTTAGTCTGCTTTTAGTGCTCTCCCTTTAATTAGTTCCCTGGATCCAGCTGATTCCTGCCAGCCTGCCGAGGTGGCATTTGGAGGACTCTGCTTCCTTTCAGAACCAAAGGGAGCTGGAGGGATTTCTTTGCTGTGTGTTGCTTTTCCTCCCACCCCAGCCTGTGTTCCTGGTGCAGGGCTGAGGCAGAGCTGGGATGATTTTGGGGCTGGCTTCATCCAGGCAGTGGCCAATGCTCCCAGTGTGGGCTGCTGCATCCCCTCGGCCACAGGCTCAGCAGGAGGAGAAATAGATTTAATCTGGTCCTGCAGTAAATTATTATTCTAGATTAGAAATGGAGACCACGAAGTGAGCATGAGTCACTCTATTTGCTGTGGTCACAGTTTTTCCTCTCATTAATCTCCTGTCCTGTTCTCGCTCTGTGCTCTGCATGGGAGGGAAGATGGAGAATGGGAACCTCAAGACTGTCCATGGGCTCCTTGGACCCTGCACAACTGCTGGGATTTCTTATTTTAATTCTTTCTGTTCTGTGGAGCATCTCAGTGTTGTCCCAAGAGTTTTGCAATAGCTGTGTTGAAAACCAAGGCTGTATTTGCAAGCAAGCATAGACCACTTTAATTTAACCAGTGCAAAGCCATGTTTTGTATTGTGTAGAATCCCAGCCTGGTTTGGGTTGGAAGGGACCTTAAAACTCATCTCACCCCTGCCATGGGCAGGGACACCTTCCACTGTTCCAGGCTGCTCCAAGCCCTGTCCAGCCTGGCCTTGGGCACTGCCAGGGATCCAGGGGCAGCCACAGCTGCTCTGGGCACCCTGCGCCAGGGCCTGCCCACCCCCCCAGGGGACAATTCCTTCCCAACCTAAATCTGCTTTCTTCTCATCTTGAGACCATTTCCCTTTCTCCTGACATTATTAAAACTGACTTCTTTTGGTTAAGTTTGAATTGATTTCTAACTGGCATAAAACTTAAGGGGGAAAAAAGGCACACCTGAAATAACAAACAGCTCAAACAAAGCTTTGGGAGGCAGGTGAGCTCTTGGTGCATGTTAGGAGCAGGTGATGTGAATTGAGGGGTGTGGCTGAGTCCTGTTTCAAAGCTTGAAGCCAGATCCATCCTGGGACAAGCCCACTGCTTTTCAGGCATTGGTGCTGATCAGGCTCATCCCAGGTTTTTGCTTTCACTTGTGGGATGAGCAGATTTTGGGTCGCCTGTGGTGGCTGGAATTCCTGTCTCTGTGGCCAAGAGTCAGGAGAGAGGAGCCAGTTGTGCTCTGGACTGCAGCTCTGTGCTGTGATGACATGATCAAAACAGAAGGGATCCTGCTTCTTGGGGAAATGCAGGAATCCAAAACATCTGGGCAGTTTGTTTGTGTGTGTGTTGCCTTCCTTCGTGCCTTTGTTCATCCTTTCCAATTACTGCTGCTAAGTATAAACTTAAAACAGAGACGAGGCTGAGCTTGTGGGGAACATATGGACAAATGGAAAATAAACAGCATGAGGAATTCCTGCCTAATGAGCTCTTGGATGATAAGATACTAGCACAAAAAAAAAAAAAAAAGAGAAAAAGAGGTCTTTGCTTCTGTTGTAGCATGAGAAGAAAATTTCCCTCATGATGGCCAGCATCACTTTGATGCTGCACTGCAGCATCTCCTTTGTGGGCTGCTGGGGACACCATGGGCTGTGCCCACTCTTGGGGGTTCAGCCCAGCTCTTCTGGGCTCACAGAGGGGTCTGGGCCATGGCCATGGTCTGCAGCCACCAGCTCTGTGAGGGGATGGAGTCACTGCCTCTCCATGCCCAGCTCCTGTCTCCCATCTCGGCCTCCCTCATTACACATGTGATTAATTGCTCCAGCTGAACAACAGGAACTGGCTCCTTCCTCCTCAAGTTCAACGTTTGTGTCTTGTTCTTCTTGGCAGAAGGAGAGATGTTTCCTTGCTCTTGAGGGCAGGGTTGCCCCACCAGCTTTGCAGTTTGGCCGTGGTTTGGTGGCTGTGGGATGATTTTTGGTGCCAGCATTTGGGATTGGCCATTGCACTCTCTGTGAGTCAGGGCAAAGCCATGGAATTGCTTAAGCTGGAAACCTCTGAGATCATCCAGTCCAACCATTCCCCCAGCACTGCCAAGGCCACCACTGACCATGTCCCCAGGTGCCACATCCACGTGGTTTTTGGACACTTGAGGTGTCCATCCCTGCTTAGTTTTGGTACCTGGATCTGACACTTGGTGCTGCTGAAACTCCTGGGATGGTCTTGGGGGGAGACAGGAAGGGAGGACTGAGGCAGCAGGGACCAGGATGGGGAGGCACAGCACATGGAAAGGGCAAATCCACTGAGAATAAACGTGAATAAAATAAAAAGGAAATTCTATGAATGTAGAAAAGTAGATTGAATGCATAGGGAATAAGAACAAATGTTTCTGAGGAGTTTCTGCCCAGGCAGGGCACTGTCAGACTGTGCTGGCTGGGGCTGTTTATATTTCAAGCTGCTTATGTGATCCCAAATAGCCACATTCAAGAAATGCAGCAGTGGAGTGTTTCCTTCCAGAGGGCAGGAATGCAGTTGGAAATGCCTCTATCACACTCATCTCTCCGGCCAAAATGCAATTTAAGCATCAAACGACATGGACCCAAATGAGGTGGCAGGTTTTGGTTCAACTTGAAAACAATTAGTTAAAAAACAAAGAAGCAAACGCATTGTTTGTTGCTGGTTTGTGCCTTTTTTTTTTTTTCCAGGGGAAATTGGGATTCTTTAATTGGCTCAGCTGGAGCAAAAACCCCAGATCAAACAGCGAGTGAGCTGGAACAACAAAGGAATGTCCTGGTATTTCTTTTTCCAAGTTTAGAAATGGAAGTGAGGGCAGCCTTGGGGTTTGTGGAAATTCCTCAGTGCATTGTTGGGAGGTAGAGGAAGTGGTTTCAAGTTGAGCTCCTGGATCGTGCCTGGCGGAGCGGGGCCGGTTTCCACTCGCCCGGCTCCGGCTGTGCCTTGCAGCAAGAGCATCCCTCAGCATCCAGCCCTGGCTGCTGCAGGCACCTGGGGGGCTCCCTGTGCCTCTGCCCCGGGCTCTGCCGTGGCAGCCAGCCCAGCAAAATACACGCAAACATTTTTCCATTCCTGCTGGTGTTTCTTTCTCGCAGCTGCTTGCCACAATCGGAGTGGCAGAGGGTTGTTTTCAGTCTGCTATCAGCTTCTGGAAGAGTTGTTCTCATTTCTATACAAAGCTGTTCATGTATGGATCATTATTTTAAGTTTTGATGATTGTTTCCCACAGCCACTGGGGTCAAAAAATCTTTCAAGAGCCACAGGCAGATCATCAATGAGAGGAAGAGAGAGTGCTCCTGGTTTAAAGCGTGTGCTGTTCGTGTTCCTGTTACAGCTCAGAGGTTTTGTCGGTGGTTTTTGGTAGTTTTTGGGTTTTCCTTGTGTTCTTGGCCAGCACAGCCATGCAGCTGCAGGGGAGAGCCCGTTCTCCAGCCGGAGGCAGGACATGGATGGGATGCACCGTCCCTGGGGACGCGTCCCCCCGCAGGGCAGGAAGAGAGAGCCCCAGCGGCTGCTGCCAAGAAAAACCTCCCCAGAACCTCCTCCCGGCGCTGCTGAGCCCGGATGGTTTTCACTCTGCTCTCCCTCTCGGCACACGGGTTATTTTTCAGCCGGGGATGGGCACTGCTCCTGCCCTGGGGCCGCGCTCGGTGCTTTGGGGGATCCCTGGTGCTGCTGCTGGGGTGATGCTCCCAAAAAGTGACCGCAGGTGTGGGTCAGGAGGGCAGGGATGAGCCACAGGGGCAGTGGGATGGGCAGGGCTGCGGTGCAAGGGCCCACCTCTCCATGCTGCCCTCAGTGCCCTGTGGGCACCCTGGCATGGGGAGGAACATCCCGAGCCCCATGGTGGGACCCTGTCGGTTTCCAGGCTCCTGTTGGGGTGGTTTCAAAGACAGGGATCAATTCTGGATGTGCTGAAGCTGCAGCACTTGGCAGCTGCCCACATGGAGCAGCTCTGGCCAGTGCCCCTCAATCCTCCCTATATATCTATATTCGCCTTTTACATATCTGTTTTTTCCATATGTGGTTGATTTTCTTTTTTTTTTCCTTTTTTTTAATGTTTTAATGCAGTTTCTTTCTACAGTCACTGAAGTGCTTTGGATGTTAATAGGAAACAGTATCACATTTTTGTGTGTTTTGGGTTATTTGTCTCGGCTTTTATTAGGCTTGTCATGCAAGTCATCAGGCAAAAATGTAAAAGAAGAAATTATGCGTGTGTGTGTTTGTACTGGGGACCAAACCCAAGACCCATCAGTAGACGAAGCAGGGAATTGTTCTTTGTTTTCCAGGGAAATTGGGTGCCGGTATGAGGAAGCCCTGGGGGCGATGAGTGGTACCTATTGTTTTATTCATGGTCTGTGTCAGCGCTGCCTTCCCGGCCCTGCCACGGGGATGAGCAGATGCTGTGTGTGAGAGGGGCTTTGGGACACCAGCACATCCCACCCCAGGGCTTTTCCACTGGGTTTTATAGAAATCTGGGGCTCGGGGGCTGCTTTTTCCTTTCTGGATGAGTGTCCATGGCTGCAGCCCTGCCCGGTGTGTTTGAGCAGCAGTCTGGGTGCTGGGGCTGCCTCTGCCCTCACAGGTACCCACTGAGGAGCTTGGCACTGCAGATGGGAGTGAAAGAGGCTTTCAGAAAGTTGTTCCCTTTGTGTTAGTAGTGATTGATTCGATCTGAACAGAAAATCCAGCTCCAGGCCCTCATCTCATAAAGGCTCTGTCCTGTCTTTGGGTGCATCTTGGTGCCCAGGGGATGCTCTGCTCCTCCTGCAGCCACTTGCAGTGGTGCAGAAGAGCTGTAAACCCCTCTTTTGGTTCCACTCTCTCTCTTTTGTAGTTTGGAATCCCTTTTTTTGGGTGTTTTTTGCCTTGCTGGCAGCAGGGTCCCTGCCTGTCCCCCAGCCTGGGGCTGCTCTGGCAGGGAGGTGTTATTGGTGCTGAAAGGGGCTGCTGAGATGTGTCCTGTAGTCAGTGCAAACATCAAATTATAACACTCCCAGCTGGCATTTCAGGGGTTTTAACTCCCTTGTTCCTTCCAAAGGATGTAATTTTGGGGGTAGCTTTTTTATTGTAGCATAATCATGACTATAATAATTCCATTTCCAGTGCTTGTGGTGCAGAAACCAAAGGATCCAGAGGGAGCAGGGGCAGTGTTTTCTGAGCTGACACATGGGATTGTGTGCTCTGAGCAGAAATGGCAGCAGAGGTGTTGCTGAGCACTTCCAACCCATGGAATTGCTCCAGGCTGAGGAAGCTCCTGCTCTGCTCTGTCCTTCAATTAATGCTTGAAAAACCACACAACCAATCAGTGGCTGGTGGTGTTCCCCCAGGAAAAGGGCAAGGAAGGAGCTTTGACAGTAAAGGACAAGATTTTGTCTCCCCTGAGCTTCAGGCAGTGATGGGAAAAGATTCTGAGCTGCCCTTCCAAGGGCTGGGTGCTGGGATTCAGTATCAAACATTGTTTTAGAGCACAGAATCCCAGACTGGTTTGTGTTGAACAGACCTTAAGGACCATCCCATTCCACCCCTGCCATGGCAGGGACACCTTCCACTGTCCCAGGCTGCTCCAAGCCCTGTCCAGCCTGGCCTTGGGCACTGCCAGGGATCCAGGGGCAGCCACAGCTGCTCTGGGCACCTGTGCCAGGGCCTGCCCACCCTCACAGGGAAGGATTTTTATTTATTATCCTACAATCCTGTTTGTATTTTTATC
This sequence comes from Pycnonotus jocosus, assembly GCA_013400435.1. Lineage (NCBI taxonomy): Eukaryota > Metazoa > Chordata > Aves > Passeriformes > Pycnonotidae > Pycnonotus > Pycnonotus jocosus. The sequence continues at coordinate 80,231 of VWYP01003596.1, read as the reverse complement.
TCCATGTGTGATGTTGGTACTGCAGGTCCCTAAATGTGCCCAGTGCTTTCCTTGCAGCCTGGGTGAGCTGTTCAGGGCTGGCCCTGGTTGGAGCGAGCCTGGGTGGCTTCTCCTGAAGCCATCTGAGATCCTGGTGTGTGAGGTTTTCACATAAAAATCCCTCCAAACTCGCTGTTCCTGGTTCCAGTTTGTGCATTCCAGTTTCAGCTGGGATTCATGGGCTGAGCATCCTTCCCTCAGGACACAGCAGGGTTTGCACAGGCTCAGCCTCACAGAGGGGTGATGGCCTTTCCTCCTGGGGGCACCTGGCTGCTTGAGCTCCTGCTGTGCCTCAGGGTGGGACTGGCCCTCCTGCAAACCCCCAGCAGCCTGGAGGGAAACCTGAAATGATCACAGCTCAGGGTTATCACACAGTGAGGTTGGGTTGGGAGGGACCTTAGAGCTCCTCCAGTGCCACCCTCTGCCATGGATGGGGACACCTTCCACTGGATGCTGGTGGTGATGAGGGTGCCATGCAGTGGTTGGTGTCCCAGGGTCCTGGATGGTGGGGCAGCCTTGGATGCAGCAGAACAGAGATGCTGGGAGAGCCTTAAAACGCTAAGATGGAAATGAATCAGATTTAAGAGAGAAAATCCTCATTTGCTGAAGGGCGAAACGAAGGAAGGTGGGGAGAAGTTGTTTGTTAAAAATAAAGAATGAGCTTTTACAAAGCCCTCGTGTCCAAAGCTCTTTAACTTTTCCTGGCATTTCCCATCCATTCCATTGTTAAGCCCTTTGCTGTCGGAAAACAGCGCCGGGCCAAGGCGCTCGATGATCTCATCCCCAAGGCTTCTGCACTCGCCTCTGTTTACCCATCCCACAGCATTTGCTCCTCAGATTTGGTTTCCTACTTTGAAGAAAAAAAATATGAAGGAGAAAGGAAAAAAAAAAAATTTAAAAAAATCTTTCATTTGTGCAATGTCTCTCCCCGCCCCCGGCACTGGGCTCCGAGGAAAATAGCACCTCAGTGGTTTTCAAGGAGAGGATGGACCACAGAGCATTCCCACAATTTATAAGAGGAGACAGGAAGGCCTGAGTGACTCATAAACACTAACAGATTCTGTGTATGAGCTTCTCTTTGTTGTTTGTTATCCTTAATTTCATGGTTTTCCTTCTTTTGAGCGTGTTTGTGTGTTTTAGGCGATGCCATCATTTTGTCAGGACACTTTGTGTGTGGTTCCCACACAGGAGCAATGTTGTCTGCCTGATGGCTGGGCTCACGAAAATAAGGCAGCAGCCAGTGGAAAGGCCTGAGGGTTCTGTTTGGTGCCACATCCTGTCATGAGGAGCCTGGGACAGCGAGGCTGGGCGGGAAGGACCCTTCCCTGGCGTGTGTCACCATGGAAGGGGGTCAGGACAGGCTGTGCTCAAAGCTCCCCAGTCCAGTGACCCTAAATCTGTCACTCCTGTGGCACAGGGAGGGTCAGGCTGCCGTGGCCAGTGTGCCCTGGGTGGTGACCTGCCCTTCTGAGGGTGGCTGTGCCCCACCCTGGCTCTCCTGTGCTCCCTTGCCATGACTCTCTGAAAGCTGGGTGCACCTCTGTGTGCTGCCTGTCCCTGCAGTTTTTCCTGATTTAGTTAAAAGCAATCATTTGTCAGAGGGCTGGGATGAGTTTCTTTGAGGATGGAGATCTTCAGTGCTTTGTGGGGATGTTGGCTTCATCTTGTCTTTGTTTTCCCCTTGCCATCCCACCAAAACCTCCCCTCTTGCCATGGCAGAGGGCTTGAGCTGGCACCCACTCTGTGCCTCAGAGCTGGAGATGGTTAAACCCTGCTGGAAGCCAAGGTGTTGTAAGGCACATAGAAACCTCCCCAGAAAAGGCAGTTCATTCATGTATTTTGAATTAATCATGGCATGGTTTGGGTTGGAAGGGTCCTTTAAGATCACCCATTCCCAGCAGCCCTGCCATGGGCAGGGGCACCTTCCACCAGACCAGGTTCCTCCAAGGCTTGTCCAGCCTGGGCTCTCAGTTTAGTTCAGCCATCAGCTGTTGGGATGTGCCAGGAGCAGCCCTGCACAGGGATCTCTGCTCCCCTCTGGGTCTGGGGACAATACCAGTGCAGCCCTTTAAATACGCTCAAAAATTCAGAAACACAAGTAAGCGCTCAGCTTTCCCAAGGTGGCTGAGTAATCGTGTTTGCTTTAGCATTTCAGTCCCCCAATTACCCAAGCCGAGGATATTGCCTCTTTAAACAGAGTTCAAAAAGCCCAAGATTTTTTTTTTTTTTATAAATAGCTCACATCCTCTTGATAACAACCCAGCTGCTATTTATTGCCCACTTCCCCTCAGACAGACAGGTCAGGGGACTGAAAATCGCACTTCCCACGAAATCCAGAGGAACTGGGCTTTTCAGGTTCCTACAATTGTTTGTCATTCTGGGTTTCCTTTGCAGTTTTCAGCGTTCAGCCAGGCTCAGCCTGCAAAGGAGGGATTGTTGGGGTATATTGCTGCCTCCCTGGAGCCCTAAACCCCATTTTCTGCTCCTGTCTTTGGGACCAGCAGGAAACCCCATTGCTTCCCAGCACCGTGGGGTCCTTCCAAGCCATTTTCTTTTTAAACTCCACACTTCACTGAGTCCTCTCTGGTCTTATTTTACACTCCCACCTTCCCATTCAGTCCAAAGCTGTGTGGCCAGCACTGTCTCCTGCTGAAAGCAGCTGGGAGCTGCTCCCTGATGCTTCCTTGGCTCTGTGGAGAGGGAGCTGCAGGCACAGAGGCTCCTCAGGGACCTGGGTTTGTCCTGCCCATAGCTCACACTCACCCAATCCCACTGGCTGCAGTCACTGTGAAATCACTGAACCAAACAGAGGGGTTTGGGTTGGAAAGGACTTTAAAGACAATCAAGTTCTAGCCCCAACACAGCTGGAACTTTCTTAGCAGTGGATAGACACCCATGTAAAGAAAAAAAGAAATTTAGTTGTATTCCTGAGGATAATTTACAGGACTATCAGCAGAGCTGGTTTGTGCCAGCCTTGAAGCTGCTTGTCATGGTGCTGCTGAGGAAAACAGGACTGTAGCTCCTCATCCTCAGACATGAAAAATGATAAAAATTGGCTTTGGTGGGACTCTAGATGTGTTAGACCATGGACCCCGTAGGGTTGGAAGTGGAGGATCTCTGCTAATGGCTCACCCTCTCCATGAAAAGCAATTAAATACTGTCACAATGAGGATGGAGTTTTAATTAACTCATTCATTCTTCAGCATCTCTTGGGACACGGTGACTTCCCTGAAGGGACAACACGAACCATTTCCAGGCCAGCTCAGAGCAGGGCATTTCTGGGTGGAGGATTTTGCTGTTCCAGTGCCATACCTGGAGCAGAGGGATGCGGTGCAGAACGTCCCAGTTCCGTGCTCTGAGGATTTTGTGTTTCTGATTAGGAGCACTTGGTTACATAATGGCATCATAATCACAAACATACCTGGCTCTGAGCACAACAGGGCTGGATGATTTATTCATAAGAGTTCCTTCATGCAGAAACTTCTATTTATTCCCTGTTGTAAGGGCAGGGAAATGTCAATGGAAGCTGCAGTGCTGTGGTGCTAATGGGAAGGACGTGGTTCAGTCTTCCTTCTTTTCAGGAATACTGAAGAGTAAAATTTTGAGGTTTTTTATGGAGAAATTCCTGTGCCTTTGTGCTTGGGAGCACGAGTCTTCCTTGGGTTTGCAGATCCCAGCTGGCCTGGGAAGGGAGCAGGAGGTGCAGAGGGGCTGCCTGCCCTGCCCACTCCCTCACTGCTGCTGTGGCAGGAGCCTGGCAGGATGATGAGAAATCTTAGAAACTCAAAATCCTGGCTGATTCTTGGCTCTTTTCTGGGTTTAACAGGCTGTGGTGGGGTTGAACTCTGATCCTGAGCCCTCATCCAGCCCAGGCTTCTGAGCTGAGGTGAAATAAATGCGATTTACACCAGGGAGACACTGGTTTGAGATTTAGTTTTTCTTTAAAAAAATAAAAATTATAAACATCTTTTGAATATCTCCTCCAGTCCCACCTTTGGCTGATGTTTCTCATCTTGCTGGTTGTTTTCTACTTGCCATTTCTTTCCTTTCTGCAGCAGCAGAAGCCTTGGTGTGTCCTCGTTGGTTTGTCCAGGGCTGTGATGGGCTCTGGGCATGGTCAGAAATTTCTGTGAAGCCTCTTCCCCCATCCTGTGCCTCAAAGCCTGGGGTCCCTCTGGGCTCTGTTTGGGGTGGCTCTGTCCCCAAGGCTGTGTGAGACCCTGCTGCCAGGCTTTGCCTTGACCTCTGCAGCCCTTTCCTCCTCTCCCTGGGGAGGGAAGTTTGCCCTGTGTGGGAACCCCTCTGAGCACATCCCAGAGGTTTTACAGGGCTCAGCAGGGGAGCCCAGGGATTCAGGGCTCCCACGGGAGGTTATTGTGGGGAGGGAGTAAAACAAAGTGTAAAGGCAATTTATCTCAGTCCTGGCCATTTGTCTGCCACTCACAGAGAGGCCAAACTTCATCCCTGGGTGCTGCTGGAGTGGGGAAATTATTTTCACAATCTGTAGCCTGTGCTTGTGGAATTGGAGTTGGTTTCCTTTGAGAGTCAATAACTGAAAATGATGTAAAAGAGGATTTAAAAAAAAAAAAGTGCTGATAATTCTGATAGATTTAAAAAATATTGCTTTAACATCTACTGCTCAAATCAAGCAGAGTGAGTGCTCTGGTTTGCTTCCAGCAGAGAGACATGAGCGTCGTGTTGGTATTTTTAAAGCTTTATGTGCAAGACATCAGTTGGTGTTGCCAAACTTTGATTTAAATTTATACATCCTGGCTCAGCCTGTTTGTTAAAAAAAAAAAAAAAAAAAAAAGGAAAAACCACCCCCAGCATAACAAATTCAGTATCTTTTCCTTGTTGCATTTTTTTTTTTGGCATCGGATGTGGTGATCTGCACAGTGTAGTTATTGTCTCTTTATCTGATCCATTGACTAATTCAACATTATTGTTTCAATAATATTATTTCAGGCCAGGTAACACACTCAAGTTACCTCTGTGATGACACAAAACATGGCACGGCTTCCAGTGAGTCACAGCTCCACAGTGTGTGCAAATAAATAACAGGAATGGTGAAAAATAACCCGGATCCTGTATTTTTAGCAGTGCAGCGTGATGCTGGTGACACACGAGGAGCTGGGGGCAGGAAGGGTGGTGGGTGGGAGCCCCAGGATGTGGCTCAGGGGGTGAGCAGAGACCCAGGGAGTTGGTCCTTGACAGCTTCTTGCCCTTTTCTGAGGAGCTGGAGGAGTTCTGGCTGTCCCCGTG
>VWYP01003596.1:32697-74748 GCA_013400435.1 Pycnonotus jocosus | reverse complement strand
ATATATATTTATATATATATATAATTTCTAGATCAGTACATTCATCAGTACTTGTTTTTCTTCACAAACAGAAGAACTCTTACAATAGTAGACTTTCTAAAATAAATACTATTAAAATAGAGCTTCAAAATAAATATTCTATACAAAGAAAAAAAAAACCTTCTGTGGTAACTTTTCAGGGTGTACATGTGAGGGGTGGTAAGAGGAGATGGGGAAATATTTGTCAGGGTGTCTGAGTGTGGGAGGGGAAGGGAATACCCAGTGCTGGGAAGGGTGAGGGATCATCAGGGTGCACCCAGGGAGCACCAAATTTGAGATCTGCTCCTGGCACCTGGTGGGCACAGGGCTGTGGTGATGGTGTGTTTGTCTGCTGGGGCCACTCTGCTCCCGCTGGGAATGTGGGGTGGCACTNAAAAAGGAAAAACCACCCCCAGCATAACAAATTCAGTATCTTTTCCTTGTTGCATTTTTTTTTTTGGCATCGGATGTGGTGATCTGCACAGTGTAGTTATTGTCTCTTTATCTGATCCATTGACTAATTCAAAATTATTGTTTCAATAATATTATTTCAGGCCAGGTAACACACTCAAGTTACCTCTGTGATGACACAAAACATGGCACGGCTTCCAGTGAGTCACAGCTCCACAGTGTGTGCAAATAAATAACAGGAATGGTGAAAAATAACCCGGATCCTGTATTTTTAGCAGTGCAGCGTGATGCTGGTGACACACGAGGAGCTGGGGGCAGGAAGGGTGGTGGGTGGGAGCCCCAGGATGTGGCTCAGGGGGTGAGCAGGGACCCAGGGAGTTGGTCCTTGACAGCTTCTTGCCCTTTTCCGAGGAGCTGGAGGAGTTCTGGCTGTCCCCACGTCTGGGGGGGACCTTGGGGTGGGCTGGAGGGTGCTCTGCACCCACCCACGGCCCCAGGGTGGGGCAGCACAGGAAAGGAGGAGCAGCAGAGCTGGAAGTGGGTCTGAAATGCTGATGGAGGCTCTGTGGGATGGGGCTGCCGGCTTTGGGGTTGGTTCTCTCTCATGTGGATCCCCTTGCCACCCTAAGGGCTGAGCCCCGTGGAAGGAGCAGCCTGATTTCCAGGCTGGCACATCTTAGAGGTGCAGGGAAGGAGAGGATTGCTCCTACAAGTTCACAGAGCAGGGTGCTGCTCCTCACCGAGCTCCTGGCTCTTCCCACTGCAGGTGATTTGAGGGATAATTAATTGGTGAGCCCAGGCTGTGGGGCAGAGCAACCCCAGCCTCACCCCGAGTTCCTTGGCAGGGCTGGACAGCATCAAATAACCAATTCTGGGCTACTCTCTCTCGTATTTTTAGAATAATTGCTATAAACATTCTTGGGATTTTTTTTTTAAAGAACCACAACAGCCATTTATATATTTAACAATATATATTTATATATATATATAATTTCTAGATCAGTACATTCATCAGTACTTGTTTTTCTTCACAAACAGAAGAACTCTTACAATAGTAGACTTTCTAAAATAAATACTATTAAAATAGAGCTTCAAAATAAATATTCTATACAAAGAAAAAAAAAACCTTCTGTGGTAACTTTTCAGGGTGTACATGTGAGGGGTGGTAAGAGGAGATGGGGAAATATTTGTCAGGGTGTCTGAGTGTGGGAGGGGAAGGGAATACCCAGTGCTGGGAAGGGTGAGGGATCATCAGGGTGCACCCAGGGAGCACCAAATTTGAGATCTGCTCCTGGCACCTGGTGGGCACAGGGCTGTGGTGATGGTGTGTTTGTCTGCTGGGGCCACTCTGCTCCCGCTGGGAATGTGGGGTGGCACTGCCAGCACCCTCAGGTTCCCCTCTGCTTGCTGTCTGGGAGGGCAGGGGCAAACCCTGGTATGAACCTGCTGCAGAAATTAATTAGCAGAGCTGCAGCAATTAATTAGCAGAGCCGCAGCAATCAGCAGTACAGGTGCCCTGCCATCCTCCTACTCCTCCTCCAGAGCATGGCACCTGTCCCAGGGGCAGCTGTCCTGCCCTCCTGCCCCCAGGAGCATCCCCAGGGCCCTGGCTGGGGAGGTTGGTGCTCATTAGCAGCTGTCCCTTCGTTAGCAGAGGGGTCTGAGCATGGCAGGATGGCAGAGCTGTAGGGCTGTGACATGGTGACACCACCCATGGTACATCCCTGGGGTGGCAGGAGACCCGAGTACCTTCAAAGGGAACGGGGGATGGAATTGTTGGGATGGGGAGGAGCGGGAATACCGAGGTTATCAATGGGAGCTGTTCCCCCTGGCAGAGCCCTGGCTCAGCCCTTCCCCAGCTCCAGACAGGGCTCAGCACCCTCCTGCCATGCCTTGGGCTGGGAGCTGCTGCAGCAGAGCTCTGGGGGCCCAGGGGAGCAGGGAGGGTCACTCTGCCCCACTGCCCACTGCTCTAACACATCCACAAAGCTCGAGGGGCTCCAGCAGGGCATGGCCGGCTCACAGGGCTTAGACATTAAAACAAACCAACAGAGAAATAGTTTACAGCTATGTACAATGAGAGGAAATCCGGCTGGGATTGCTGGCAGTATGTACATGAGTGTAGATTGGCACAGTGGCCACCATTCCAGCAGTGCCTTTGCTCACCAGGGCCGTGCAGCCAAGCCATGGGCTCTGCCAGGGTGGGTTTTCAGCACAGGTTCCCCAGGAAGAGCCAGGGACAGAGGGTCAAAGAGGCAAAGCAGCCATGGGTGGAGGCCTTTTGGACACGTGTGGTTCCCACAGAGGAGGGCAGCAGGTAAATACCTCTCCCTGCTGCCTTTTCTAGCTAGCTTGTGTCTTGGGAAAACGATTTCTCTTATTAAATACAACACCTTATACATTCAACCAACAGTTCAGCTGGTTTGGGGTTGGTTTGCCTTTTGTCTTTTCCCCTCCAATTTGTGCAAGGTAATAAATACAGCTCTGGATCCCCACCTGCTTCCTGGTGCCCACATACAGCTAACATGAGGCTACCCTATAGGAACTGGTATCTGGTAACAGACAGCACATCCTTTTTTCTATGATTCAGCATGTACAAGCTAGCAAATGTTATAAATAGAAAACTTTGTTGGGTTTTGGGTGTTTTTTTTTTTTCCAACTCCCCCATTCAATAAATATCTACAATTCAATTGAGCTAAGCCCCAATCATCCAGCTGAGCTGAATTCTGAAACCCAAAGACACCAGAGTCCCATCAGGACGCCCCTGCCACCCCCACCCACATTGCAGCCAGGCCAACGGGATTCCTGGAAATGCTACATGAGCTCTGCCTATTGCTTATCTAATTAGAGATGACATTTCACTGTCACTGCTGTGCATTTACTGAGGAAATCTCCTCTAATTAAAAACACCAAGAGAGACTAGGTCAGCCTTCTGCATGCAACAAGTACCTACCTACTCATTAGAGTGTTGCATGTTTGGACCAAGATTCTTGTTTAGCACCTTGTAGTTGTTGAGAGAGAGAGAAGGGTTGCAGCATCCTTGGGGAAGGTAGAACCAGCCCTAGGATGAGTGCAGGGACAGAGCCAATATTTGCGTGCTGAAAACCACGGGCCCGTTGGTTAACTACGCTCTCCTCCTTCCCCTGGCCTTCCCTAGTGTGTGTTAACACTAAAATAAACACTAAAAGCGTTCTTTACATTTAAAAAGACACTTTTGTACAGAAGAGGCAAAAGCCAAACAGCAGCAGTAGGGGTTGGGGGGAATGTGCTGCACTTCAAGCAAATGCCATTCACCCCCCCAAGACAAAAAACCAAATCTTAATATTGAATAAGCAAAGAAGAGCTTGTTCCAGGAGGGGAGGTACTGGATTGAGACTCCTAGAAAAATACATCTATGTGCATCGTACACTTAGGTTTGTGTGACTTCTTACCAGAGCTTAAAGAGGTTTAGAAGAGCAAACCCCGCCCGTCTTTGCTTCCTGGGTTGGGTTGCATCCCCTGGGCTCCGGCACCGGGAGGGATCGGGATTGGCCACCACCCTCCTGCTCTGTTGGTGGAAAATCCGTGTTCCATTGAGTGAAACCTGATGCTACAGATCAGCTTACGGGCAGGAGGACCCGGTGTTGATACAACTGCCTGAACACATCCCGCTGTGATTCCTCCTGCGAGGAGCAGCCCTGCTACCACCTTGCTTTAGAAAGAGGGTCCAAACCAGTGGGGCCGGGTGGGATGTGCCCAAAGGGCAAAAGACCCTTCAGCAAATGAAATGTAGCTTCACTCCTGGTCCAAAAATCTTTGAGGGACTCAGAAAGCTTTTGAGAAACAGGTACTTTGTGTGCAACCAGCCCTTGGAGTGGTGTCTAGGGAGGGAATGAGGGTGGAGGGAGCTCCCCCATCACCTTCAATGGGCTGCTGGCAGCGAGCTGGGGTTTGGAAGGAGACAGGAAACAAGTAGCCTGCCCTGAATCCGAATTCAAAGCAGCTTTTTGCAGCTGGGAGTGGGGACTGGTTGTGAGGCGGTGCCTGCCAAGGAGCAGTTAATGGTTCCTGTGGTGTGCAGGCCTGGTGAGCAGCCGTCCGTGCAAGCTGGGAGATTTTTCAGCAGCTGTACTTCATGATGTACATGGGTTTGCAGCCTTCACTCGGCATTATTAACATTCCTCCTTTGGCCCCATCTATTTAAGCTGCGACCAGTTCCAAAAACCCTGAATAACCCAAAGTGCTTCAGTTTGTGGAAATAGTTGCTTCTGCTTTCTCTGAAGGCAAGAGGCCAACGCTCTCCTCAGAACACAGGTTATCAAAAAGAGCCAACACCACCCCGCTCCACGGAGCATCATCCTCCCAAGCTTATTAAAAGGGCTTTTCTGCCCCTTTGCTCTCGGGCAACGCCTTGCAAATGACACTGTTTGTGTTTTTGCACCTGCAGCCGGGCCGGCTCACTCGGTCGTAGCACCTCTGGGACAGCTTGACGCAGCCGGTGGCCGGCAGGTAGCAGAGCAGGCAGGGCAGCACCAGGGACAGGGCGCTCATGAAGGACCAGCGGGCGCAGCAGTTGGACTGGGAGCAGGAGCAGGGGTGGTCGGCGCACGTGCCCTCGTCGTCCTCGTTGGTGCAGTGGTAGAAGACGCCCTTGACCAGGCACATGCAGGTGGAGTAGTTGACCAGGTTCTGCGCCGAGCACAGACACTCCTGGTTGCACACCCAGCACGAGGGCAGAGTCCGGGGCAGGGCGCACTCCTTGCACTTGCATTTCCCGCAGGCCTCGCACAGCAGGAAGTGCTTGTCCAGCTCCTGGGACGCGGGGCCCTTCACGTCCAGGGGTTTGCAGTTGATCACCTTGGGCTGGATGCGGACGGCGCGGGGGGACGACTGCTCCGCCACGGGCACCGGGGCCATGTGGTCCAGCAGCCTTTGGTCTGAGGACGTGCTGCTGCTGCTGCTGATGGAGCTGGGGCGGCCGCTGAAGGAGATCCAGGGGTGGGTGACGTCCTGCTCGCAGCGCTGCGGGTGCTGGCCGGCCGAGCCCGGCTCGTGGGGTGCTCGGGGCCGCTTCTGGGGCGGCGGCTGGGAGGCGCTGGGGTTGTCGGTGTAGTCGTTCTCCACGTGGGTGGTCTTCATCTGGTCGATGGGCAGGATGGTCAGCGGGTGCTGCAGCCGCCCGTAGGGGATCCGACTGTCCAGCAAGGGCTGCACCATCACAGAGTTGGGGACCACGGTGATGTTGTGGGGAATCCGGGGCTCCATCGGGAGATCGGGCTGAACTGCTGCAGGGAAATCTGTGCTTAAGTGTCCTGGGGGAAGGGGAGGAGAGAGAAAAGGGGGATGGAGGGGAGAGAGAGCGCATTGTTATTGTGGTATCCTGCAATCCTGGTTGTTACGATGAAGTCTTGTAAGGCAAACTTGTGTCCGAGGGAGGCAGAGCACTCAGGTACAAAGTGCCTCACTCCTCCTTTGCTGCTGTGTCCCTCTCCCTGACCTTGGCCCTGGGAGGGCTGTGGTCTCTGTAGGCTCCTGAAGAGCCCACTCATGTTTTTACTGAGGGAAAGCACATCTTGGGGCTACTGGTGTGTATTCACATGTGGTTTTGTCAGCAAACTTCCTGGAATGACTTCTCTAAACTTTGGAGGTTTTCCCCTTTTGACCCTGATCCCTAAAAAACCCTGATGCAGGACTGTGGCTTGTGGAAGCACTGGCCTGGTACAAAGGTGCTTCTGAGCGTGGGGCTGAGCACCTGTCCTTGCTCAGCAAGGATCTGCATGTGAGAGGATGGCTTGGTTTTGGTGAGGAGGTGTCCCCTCTCCATCAGGAGCCGCTGGTTCCAAAGGCTCCTTCATCCCTCCCACGGGAGGTGGAAGTGCTTGCTCAGCACCTTGTCCGGTGGCAAAGCAGGGTGGGAGCCAAGGATGCAGCTCCCAGGGGAGCACCCACAGGGCTCAGGGTGGATCCATCACCTCCCACAGGTAATGAGACACTCGTGCAGCCCACTAAGTGCACTAATATTTAGCTGAAGTGCTGTTTACCAGCCGCTCTGGCTGAGCCGTCATTGCCGCAGTTTCTAATTTCATTGGAAGAGTGCAATTTATCCTGGAGTCAATCCAAAGATTCAGCAGTGGCGTAGGACAAGAAACCACAGGAAGTAACTAAACTTAAATCAAAGAACGGAAACGACTCGGTTCAAATTTAGAAAGTGCACATTGTTTTCTAGTAGATGTGCCATTTCCTCACGGGGTGACCTTTATTCATAAATAATATAATGCTGGAGATCAGTTGAAAGAAGGGCTGAGTAAAGCTTTGGTCGCAGGAGGGGAAAAGCTGCTGGTATCGAGAAAAAAGGAAGCACTGAACAGCTTAAGGCATTGCCAGTTGTTTATGTTCAACAAACAAATTAACCTTCTCCTACAGCCTGAAAGATTTGGACTTGGCAGCGCTGGTTTAACAGCTGGGCTCGATGATCCTAAAGGTCTTTTCCAGCCTAAATGATTCTGTGATTCTGTGAATTTAATATCACAGCAGTGGGGAAAAGGAAAAAACTGCATCCAACTACAACCAAATAATGCATGAGAAGTGTGTGTGTAAATGTGTGTGCGCTCCTGCAAGAGCCCATCTCCCCTAAAATGAACACACCACCTCAAAAATCAGAGAAGAACTGATTCCGCATTCTTGGAAGAAGAGAGGGAAGCCCATTTTTACCCCCCTGATGAAAAATGCCACCAGAGTCCACTCTTATATTTGTAACTCGTTGCTTTGATGGATCACTTGGCATTGGGGGCTGGAAAATCTCCAGTTCCTCCAGGATCAGTCGGAGGGCGGGCGGGCAGGATGGCACATGCCCCCTTTGTCCCCCTGCACCACACCAGCAGGAAGAAATGCTCTATTAGCAGGAATGATGATTATTGTCATGCAGCCCTTATGCTGCTTCTCTTCCCCTGTTAAAATCCTCTGCTGGGTCATAGCCATTCATCTGGATTTTTTTTTTATTTATTTCATTATTCATAGCTCATTGACATCCTGACTGGAGGAACAAGAGAGTTTATAAAGCATCTCTTCCTAGTTACTGTATGTAAAAAACAAAGAGAAGCAATGATTCTGACAACTGTGGGGCGTGCAGAGGGAAAAGAACTTGATTTTCTTTTGTGCATCAGAATCCAGTGTCATGATATAAAAAGTATTTGCTGCAAGTCAGAGTTTAGCAAAATCATCAGTTCTGTATCGGCTGCGCGTTACATTTGCAGGGAGACTTTGATTCCACAGGGTTTTTTTGGGTTTGTTTGTGGCTTTTTTTTTTTTTAAGGAGAGAGATGCAGCTGTTTTGGTTGCCAAGAGTAAGTGCAGCAGAGCTGATCTTAGATGGAAGGTAGCTGGAGGAAATGGTGGCAGTGCTGCAGGAGCTGTCTGCTCCTCCTCAGCCCTGCCTTCGTGGCCTCTCCAGGGCTCTCTGCTCACTCCCACTTGTTACCAACTGCTCCATCCACCAGATTTCCACTGGATCCATGGAGAACCGTTTATTTTAAGGTGCCCTGTGTGCCAGCACGTGTGTGGAGCAGAGCTGCTCCAGCTGGGCAGCGAGCTGGTGCTGCCTGTCCCCAGCACTGCCCCTCTGCCCCAGGGTGTCCTGCATCTCTGGTGGCACCCTGGAGCCCCTGGAGATGGCACTCAGGCTTGACATGAACCCTGCAGTGGCCCAATCTGCCGTGGTCCAGGGCCAGTGATGCCATCACACAGAAATGGTGTCACCAGATTAATTTGGGGAAGGATCAGAGCTCCTCAGACACCCCCGTGCACAGACGGGGCCTCGTGCAGGCAGATGTTAAAGACGGCTTATCTGAGAGAATGCTAATCAAGATTTCAATTAATTACCACAGAAAGGAGAGGGATCCTGGACTAAGCACAACACATCAGGAGAGTTAATGATAGAAGCCTTTCATCCTCTTTTTTTGTTGCTGTAATACAGTTTCAATTTATCTTTTTAATAGACAAACTATTCCTGCAGGACAAGGGGAGGGGAAGCCTGACATGGTGAACTCAAAGACCCTGCAGATATCTGGGCACAGGATCTACTTGGATAAAACCTGTGGAGGGAAAACAGCTAAATAAGACCCAGCTATCCCAATTCCCAGAGCCCTGCTCTGGACACAGTGTCTCTGTGGCTCAAGATCACCTTTAAACCACCACAGATGTGCACCCTGACAGGTTTTGGTGCTTGGACAGGTGCTCCTTTCCTTTCTGCCCTGCCCTCTCTCTCCTGAGCAGAGGGTTTCCAGGGTTAACTGCTCTCCCCTTTCATGCCACTCTGAACAGACAAATGTTTCTGATATTTATGGAATTTTCCAAGGACCATGACTACCTTGCTGCTGCTGGCCTTGTCACCAGCCGTTCCAGCAGTGCAGCGAGATCGCTGCTGACAGATCCAGGTCAAACACCTCCAGTGCTGAGCTCAGAGTGAGCTGGGTGCTGTCCACCCTGCCAGGATGCTCTTCTCCCCTGGGATGTGCCCAGATGACAGCCATGGCAGTGTTTCCTGGTGTTCCAATGTTTGTCTGTGTGCTGGGAGCCCCTTTTCCCTGTGCTGTCTGTGCTGGGATCTTATAAACTGAATTTATAAAGCTTATCCCCGCCAGATCCCAAATAAAAATTAATGTTTGGGGTAACCTGGCAGAACTTTAGACCTTGAAAAAGGACAAGAGCTGAGGGGTGTAACCTTAGGGCTCTTGGTTGTCCACTGCACTAATCCTGACTCTAAATTGTATTTCAATTGAGGAAAAAAAAAGCCATAGAGCACACAAAATTAATTAATTTTTTGATCATAGGTAATTACAGACGTATTACAGCATTAACACAGGCATAAATTCACTAGCTGCAACTGCACAGATAATTTTCTTAAAGCAGACAACAGGAAGAAAAAATCATGGCTATGTTTTTACATAGGGAATTTTTCATTCTTTAGAGGCAAACAATGAAGTTCTTTTCAAGGCAGCAAACTCCCATGTAGAGAAAAATTTCCCTTCCCCCGTGACTGTAGAGTCACTCACCACATACAATTTTCAAGTCAAAATATACTTCCTTCCAAGGGAGTAAAATTGGACTCAAAAGTCAAGTTCATACACGTGTTGCAGTGTTTGTTCCATCTCTTCATCAAGATATGGCCAATTTAAAATTACTGTTGTACTGGGTAATTGCAAGTCCTAAAGTTGTAGGAAACCAACTGTTATTGTAAAGTGTTTTGGCATTATTTCAGACTGAGAAGTTTTGTAGGATTTTGAAATCAGATGAAATTAGAACAAAAGGCATTTTATGTTTGAATAGGATTTTGGGTTTGCCTCCATCATTTTAGAGAAAGCTGCATCCTTGTAGGCAATTCCATGAGACAGTCACATAAACCCTCAGGAAAACTCACTCTCATTAACGTCTTCAGAACCAGTTTTGAAATAATAAGGTTTTAATATCTTTATTTTCAGAGTGGAGTTGGACAACAAATATCCCAGTAACTGAAAACCAAAATGGATCTTGACTTAAAAATCCAGCGAGCGCAGAAATATAAAATGTTCATAAATGTCTGAGTCACCCATTGGTTAATAACTTTAATAAGCTCTTTCTCACAGGTTTAACAATATCCTAGATGTTTGTGGCAATAAAAGAATAATGAGAATTGGGGATTTAAGTCTAGAGGAGGGTGCCATGTGGGAGCAATCCTGGATAACCTGGGCTTGCCACATCCCCAGGGCAGTCAGCAGGAAAATGGGAAAAGCTTCCATGAGCTCCTCCTCTGCAGCCAGCAGCAGGTACAAGGCCCCAACCCTTTTAGGACACAAGATGCTGCCATGGAAATGTCTAAAGGGAATCTCAAATGTCCCAGAAAAGCAAAAAAAACCCATTGTGCTGCTTGGGGTGTGTTTGCTGAGAGAGCCCCGGGTGGGAAGGGGAGGGATGCAGCCACCAAACCCCGTCTGTCAGCTGCCTGCACCAGATCAGGGGCCACTTAGCTCTCTCTAATTAATTACACCTTAATTACACCTCACGAGCAGCCTGTCCCTTCTGTTGTGTCTGACAGCACCAGAGGCAGGAAGAGCTGTTTGCCTCTGCAAGGCAGGATTTCTCCTGGGGTTGCTGGCGCTGGATTGTCCCTTCCATGTGCTGTGACAGCACTGGTGGCTCCTTTCTGGAGCCTGGACTGTGCCCTGTAACATCAGGGAAGTGCTGAACCTGCCACTTTGCCATGCTGCCCTTTGCCAGGGGCTGGTGGCCAACTCTAGGACCATTATATATAATATATATTATAATCTTATCAATTAAAATGGTTATAATGGTGCTGGGGGCATGGGGAGCACTGGTGCACAAAAAGCCACCTTCTTATGATCGAATTGTTAAGGCTGGAAAAAGACCTTTAGGGTCATCAAGTCCAACTGGAAACAGAATAAAGCAAATTTGATGCTTCAACATGAATTTTCAAGCACAGGTTTTTCCAAGAATATTCCAGCTCTTGAAGCATCATAAGCTTTTGTGAGGA
Organism: Pycnonotus jocosus; assembly: GCA_013400435.1. Classification (NCBI taxonomy): domain Eukaryota; kingdom Metazoa; phylum Chordata; class Aves; order Passeriformes; family Pycnonotidae; genus Pycnonotus; species Pycnonotus jocosus. Next base: position 63,815 of record VWYP01003596.1, on the reverse strand, counting down.
AGGGATGGAGAAATTGCCACAGATTGAGGAAAGGCTGAGCCCTGCACTGGGATGGGGTAAGAGCTGAGCTGCTCATTTGGGGATCTGCTTTGGGTCAGACCAGACAAATCTGAATCTTGGCTACACAGGGATCTGTAGAGGGATCATTCTCTTGGTTACTGATACTAGATCTGAATCAGATGAAATTTTAGGAAGGAATTGTTCCCTGGATCCCTGGCAGTGCTCAAGGCCAGGTTGGACACTGGGGCTTGGAGCAGCCTGGGACAGTGGGAGGTGTTCCTGCCCATGGCAGAGGGTGGGAATGGGGTGAGTTTTAAGGGTCCTTCCATCCCAAACCATTCCATGACTCCATTATCAATGCCAAAGTTGAGTTATTCTCTGAAGAGTTGTGGCAGTCACTCGTTATCCCTGACACAGAGGCAGCTACAGCTGCAGTAAATGCACTGCAGAAATTGGTTTGTTTTCTTTGCTGTGTGGGACACAGGAATTTCTGAAAATACAGTGCAAGAGGAAGAAAACAAGAAAAGCCCAGAATATTCAGTATTAATACAGGAAATGACCATAATTGAAAGCAAAGCACTTGGAAGCAGCATCATGCCAGGATTGGGCAGATCCATTTCAAGGCCTGTGCAAGGCAACACAACTCAGAATCGATGGCAACCAGGGCCAGATCTGATCTGTCACCAGCAGAGTGTCACCACTGTCACCAGAGCAGCCTGTCTCCCCTGGTGGCTGGGTTAAAAACTCTCCTAAAAGGGTTGGGCAGAGCTGCTCCAGAGCATTGTGCAGGGCAGGGTGATGAGGGGACAGCACAGGATGCTCAGGGGACAGGGCTCGCTCCCACCCCAGTGATCAATAAAGGATTTGCTCCCCAAGGCCCAGCAGAGGAGGAGCTGGAGCCAAGGGAACAAATTCTGCCCCTGCTTTTGTCTGGGATTAAGGGCATCCTCCTGTCCAGGCCTGCCAGCGGTGACAAGGGACACGCTGCTCCTGGTGCAAGCCAAAGGCTTCAATTAAAGCTTTTAATGAGGAAGACTACACTCAGAGGTAGTTAAAGCAGACCTTGCAGCAAGCACATGTTTTTAATGTGGGATTAAGAATAATTCATAAGGTTGGAGTTCATTAAGACTGAGTTCAGCTGTCTGGATTTTGAGCCGAGCTGTAAATGCTTCAAAAAAAGAAAAAAAAAAAAAAAGCTTTTCCTCCCTCAAGTGTGTATTAATATTAACAAAATATTGACATTCATTCTTTTTGTTCCCCTCCTTAGCAGCCTTATCTAGCTAAGGCCAGCTAGAATCTTCTCTACAAGTAATAAGGCAGGAAAAAAAAAATTAGAAAGCTTATTAGGGAAACCTGCCATTTTTAAAACGAGACACTAAATTCTTGCCAGAGCGTGGAAATTCAGGAGCTGGGAAATGAGACCTGTAGACTTCCAAGAAGCTGTCTCTGTCCAGCTAAAGTCTGTTCCTATGGTGCGAGTGAATAAAGCACATTTTGGCCCACTGGCATTCAGACCTCTGGGGACTTGAATTTCTCAGTCAAAGCCTTTTACTGGACAAAAACATTTATTTTAAGGACAGAGAACTAAGCTCAGATATGATCTATTAAGCTAATGCTACTAAATGATAAACTTGTTAAAAAGATTGTAGATTTTCTTGAGGAAATACATTGTACTGCAATGAAAAAGGATAAAAAAACCAAGACTTGTGCAACTGTTTGTCTGTAAAAACACAGCTTTTACTACTGGCCTGAAGCTGGAAAGTTGTATACCAATATGATGAATGAATTTTTTTTCCTTCCCATTTAATTTTTTGAAAACTGTCAGAACAGGTTATTAATTATTGCTGTAATGTTGTAAGGGATGTGAATTTTATTTCACCAAAGTCTGAGAACAGAATTTTTTTTGGACGGGCGGGGGGTTAGGAATTGCTTTTTGAGACGTTGCATTTCCCAGTACGATTCGGGAATTAGTCATGATTCCAGGAAACAGCTTTTGTTTTGCTGTTTCAGGAGGAGAACAAATAATTTCTCCCCTGCACATACCTCATGGAGAATTTCAAAAGGACTGCAGCATTCAGAAATGGTCCTTTTAATTTTATAATCCCAATGTAGAGTCCCTTCCAGCAAGGGAAAACACAGGAGCCCATGGAAAAGGGCACATTTATCAACGAGACATCCCCAGTGGGGTTCCAATAACTGAGAACAACCCCTCCTCCTGCTATCATTCATTTTTATATGGACAAGGGGGAAGCCAGTCATCAGGATCATTGTGATTCCGGGCACAAATTGGAGCTTTATTCTTTAGCCCAAAATAAAGGCAGAGAGGGGAAGCTTTAATATTGGGAAAGCTGCGTTTCTCTTCACCTAATTAAACAGCAATTTCTTGCCATGCTGTCCCCTTGGCATGCTATGGAGGAAAGGCAGCAGCTGGAGAAGTTTGAAAGAATCTAGAACGTGCCTTTCCCACTCTGGATAATGCAGGGATGCTTTTCCTTCTCTCTTTCATTCTCTCCTTCACCCTTTAAAGAAAAAAACTTGGGGCTATAAAAGATTTAAATGAAGAAATGAGACCCTTGGTTGCTGGAGGTAAAAGAGGGAAGCCTTTTCCCCCCATGATATTCCTTTGCACTGCCATTTCCGAGGTCTGCATTGCCAGTCCTGCTTTCCTCTAAGACCTTTGTGCCTTTTATATGCCCCTTTCTGCTTTTTCCATTCCCCTCCTGATAATGAATTTTCAGAACATGTCGTCTCTAGGCTTGTCTTTCTCCTGTGACGCCAGGACTGGTACCAGAAAATAAAATCCTGGCTTATCTGTGTTACGCAGTTGGTGGAAAGGAACAGCCAGCACAGGTTTGTTGGTGTTTTTTTTTCCTCCACATATAAAATATTTCATATATTAGATGAAGTTATTCCAGGTACACATTTTTATTACTCATCTAGCCTTTAAAACACAGCATCCATCCAGATTTAAAACAAGTGTACAGCAAGACAGGGAAGAACAGTGATGGAATAAGGCACTGAGGCCAAAAGAATGAAAAAAATAGACTTGTATGAAATAAAATGCTGAAGAGCAAAGGTCATGCAGGAAAGGTCTGACACACGAGTGGCTGATTTCTGAAGTGTCCTATTATGGAGACAGCTAAAAACTACTTGACACTCACAAGACAGGGGTTTGGAAAAGAGAGGAAATGCACAAAATCCATTCCAAAGCAAGAAAGATCCAATTCTGACTTGTCAGCCCAGGTGACCGTGTATTTATGCTCCTTTTCGGGGAAGGAAGAAGGGATGAAGGAGAAGACATCCCATCAGCAGAAAAAAAAGCCACTTATTCTGCTGTAAAAGCCTGCAAACACACCCGACCCAAGTGTGCTGAAACCTGCCTGCCATATATGTACAGCAAATGCAGATGTTGATGGGAGAACGCAGAAAAGAGGTATAAATCAGAGACGCAGGGACACAAATGGAAATTCTGCGAGAAACAGGATATTCCTCCAGAATGCCAAGTCTCCTTTAGGCTGGGGAGCACCAGGCAGCTCTCCGCTGTACATAATTATGGCTAATCACTGTTAGAAAAGTCATAGGCAGGAATATGCCCATGATCAGTGATCTGTAAGGAGCAGCCGAACACATCTAGAACGAGCGCAGGATTTTCCCTCGGGGAGCAGCCTTGGCTTTTCCTACTTAAAACATTTTACCAATCGCTCGCAAAGCACGGATCTCGTACTTACTTTCAATAATTCGGCTAGGACCATCTCTCCATAGGCGAGTTAATCCCAAAGGCCAGGCGGACGAGGGGCTCGGACCTGGGAGAAGGCTGGCAGGAGCGGCTGGGGCTGCGGGCAGGGACCTGCGAGCGCGGCGCTGTCAGCGGCGCTGCACCGCCCGCCTGCCTGCCTGGGAAAATGGCTATTTTATGAATGGGAGGGCAGCGGCCGCTGCTGCGCAGGCGCGGCCGCCCGGTTCTATGAATGGGTGGGCACCGCGGCGGCACTGCGCATGCTCCGCTGCCTTTTATGAATGGGGGCTGGAGGGGAGCGCGGATGCGGCTCTCGGGCTTGGGTTTTTTTTCCTTTTTTTTTTCTTTTAATGAATGAAGGGCAGCGGCAGCTGCGCATGCACCGCGCCCCCCGCCCGGGGCTGGAGGTAACGGCGGGGGTGGGGGGCACCGCGCTCCCGACCGCCGGGGGGGCACGGCTGAGCCCCCCACCCTGCGGGCCCCATCCCGGGGAGCAGCCGGGAGGGTGTCCCCGGCCCCTCGGGCATCCCCAGGCGCTCCTCGGGCGGCCGCATCCCGCTGGGAGCGGGACGAGGGGCGGCAGCGCTCCTGCCGGGAGCCGGGGGGAACAGGGGCAGGTTAGGCTGGAGGTTCTGGCCACCCCCGGTTTTGGGGTGTGCGACCATGAGTGAAAGGATGGGAATGGTTCTCCTTTAGCGCTCGGCTTGGTTTCCCGGCTCTGAGAGCCGCGGCTCGTTCCTTTGGCTGCAGCATCGTCACACGCCCGTGTCCGTCCCCTGTGCCTGGCGGCTTGTGGCTGTATCTGGGTGAAAACGCGAGCACAGCCCCCTCCCTTCCCCCCTGCGTGCTGTATGTGCAACCTGTGGGTTTATTCCACGGCTCTGCTCTCCTGAGGAGGAGAGGAGGTGGGCTAGAGCTGCGCAGGTTCCCCGCACCCACCGAGCGCCCGCAGCCGCTCCCGTTTCATGGACGTGAAGCCATTGATGTGCTGCTCTCAGCTCCGCCGTTCTGCCCCTGTTCAGCTTTTTGGGCATCCTGGGGAAGCTCTCCCAGCGCTGCTCGGGCCGGACTTTCCAACCATCCTCAGCAAAGCGCTGCTGCTCTCCCTGCTCTGTGCCGGGCTTCCCCGAGAGCCGAGCCCGGAGCTGTGCCGAGGGCTCCCCGTGTCCTTCCGTGCTCCAGTTCCGCTCGGCAAAGGCAGAATCTCCGCTCGCAGCTGGCGCGGAAGCGGCTGCAGGTGGGGCCCGGGGCCGTGCGCTCCCCCAGGAGCCTCCCAGCCAGGTCGCTTTCCTGAAAACGCATTAATGATGTATTTTAATATCTGCGAGGAGTCATCTGCAGAGTGCAAACCGAGGGCCTGCTCACTTCCTGCCCTATTTATGGCGTGTGTGTTTCAAAGGTTGCACAACACTGAAATGAACCCCGCTGTTTATTTAGTTAGTGCTAATACAAACAATGTACGTTACCGCAGATACAAACCCTTTCTCTGGGAAGGGTTTCTCCCTCCAAGAGCTGTGCTCTGAGGCTGATCATGTTCTTAGGTGTGTTTGTCTCTGAGGGCAGAGGCGTTTCCGAGTGGGAGCCGTGTTATGGGTCATGGGCAAAGCAATTTAACAAGGAAAGGACAGAAGATGGAGACTCCCTAAAGAACAGCTTTTTCCAGAAGGTTGCATACAATCTTCCTGGCCTTTGAATCTATCAGATCTGGTGCTTTTGAAAGCTTTATCAGATTTCTATCAGATCAGTGTGCTTTTGAAAATAAATGGAAGGTGGTTGGTAGAAGTGTTGCTTTGTTACTGGTTGTGTTCTTTGCAGTGAAATTCTGCTGGAAGGACAGGCAGGCAGAGAAATTCGATGTCTATGATTTTGGAAATTGGCAAATAAAGATATAATGGAAGAAAATGCAATTCTAAAAAACCTTGTCTAGAAGAAAAAAAAAAAAAAAAAAATCATTGTGCTGTATTTAGTGCTGGAAACCAGCCCAAAGCTGAGAGCCTCAAATTCCTGAGCACAAAAAATCTCTGATCCCATCATTTTACAACACTGGCACAGGATAAATTCTGCACCTTGATTTGAGTGCTGCCAGTGTTCTGTAACGATGCAGCACTGGGAGAGTCAAGCACATCTGAATTCAAGGCTTTTATCTCTGAATGCCGAGTTCTGTGTTCCAGGGCCACGAGCACAATACCCAGGGGAAGTCCTTTGTTGCAGAGCACTGAGCATCTCCCTGCGAGCCCCGGGCTGCCTGCGTGGCTCTGAGCTGTAATCCCACAGCAACCCCAGGCACAGCCCTGCCAGCCCCTGCCCTCCTGAAACCCCCCCAGCCATAAAACTGAAAAGAGGAAACAAAAATTATTATCCACGTGTGAAGGAGTGAGGAGGAAATGGGGTCTGGCTGCGTGGTTCTAGGGAGAGAAAACTGGGAATATTGCTGGTGTGGCTGTGGATTGATGGAACCTTTTCAAGCAGAGAGTTATGAGATTGTAAATCTTGGAGCTAATTCACCTCTTCCTTAAGATGTATTGAAAACATTATTTGACTAATTCTCCCCTATGGACAAAGGTGTTTCTTGCCAGATCAGGGTGAGGCTGGTGGATGCTCTGCCCTCTGGAGATTCCCGGCTCCTCTGGAGTCCCTCTGCAAACAGGGGGAGCTGGAGGTGCCTGTGCTGCTGTGCAGGGATGAGCAGGGCAGGGATGGTGTCTCCCCACCTGTGCTGATGCTCTGTCAGCTTCCCAAATCCCCTCATGCTGCTGTCAAAAGCAGGTTGTGCCTCTTCCTTGTCGGGAGGGCTGCGGGGCTGCTGCAGTGCCAGGGAGGAGCACTGTGTTATCATTGTGGGATTCTGGAAGCTGAGGCTTGAAGGGAAATACCACTTATCCCAGGACATGTAATAACTTTACACATGTTGGCAGTGCTGCTGGTACTGAACTCCTTCCTCACGCAGGAAATTAATTGCTCCCTCATTTCATGCCCATCCAAACCCTGAAATGGCTGCAGATTTTCGATCGTGATTTCTTCTCTGGGATGAACTGTGGTGCTGCCACACTTGCTTTGCCTCTAAAGTTCTTTAATGTGGTTCTTGCACATCCTGGGAAGGGCCTGGGAGGGCTGGGGCTGTGTGAGTGCCTGGCAGTCACCGGCTGCCGGGCTCCCCTTGGAGCAGCTCGCACTGGAACGTGGTGCTCCAGCTCTGTGTGGGCTGGCAGAGCTCCAGGCAGGGCGTGTGTGTCTTGGCCCAAAGCTGGCGGTTTAAGGAAATGCACGGTTCCTAATCTGCCATCAGAAAAAAGCAAATATGCAGGCAATTTAGGAAAGTGAAAGTGCAACCCCCTGGGGAACGCGTAACTCGGGCTTCAGAGGCGTTCTGAACGCGGAGCCGTGTTCTGTCTTAAATCCTGGGCCACTTGGCATTCTGCTATCTTTAAGCTGGATCAAGAGCAGATGTGTAGACTTTATCTGCCGAGGTTTTCGTGTTCCTCCAAATCCTTTCTGGCAGTAACTCGGCACGAGGAGGGAGCTCCTTCCCTGCCTCAGAGGATCCTGCCTGTGCAATTCTCTGATTTGCTGGCTGTGGGGGCAGGTTTTTATGGGGGAGGTGGTTTGGAACCTTGGCCTTGCCTCTCGGAACCAAAGGATGCCCACGTGGGTGGTTTTGCCATCTCTTGGTGGTAGGAGAAGAACCTTTTCCTTCTCATTATTTACTGCCCATCGCCATGCATGTTATAAGGATGGAAACTGTAGATTGAGTTTTCCTATTAAAAATGAAAAATGAGAATTTCAGGTTTTATCACCTCTAAGAAATAATTGATAAAACCTGGAAAACTGAACATTTCTCTTTTAATCCAATATGCCCCTTGCATGGAAATGCATTGCTGCAAAATCCTTCCAGGGCAGCATCCCATGTTCCTGATTTGTTTGATGCTTGTGATGCCTCCAGCCATAGGCAGAGTAGGAAGGATTATTCCTACTGATAAGTGCTGGTGGATTGTGCCAAATATTTGTCATGCATAAGTCAGAGAAATTGTTTGGATGTTGCTATAGGAATTCTCCTCCCCTCGTGCATTGCAACCAGCAGTTACTGTGCTGCTCTGTCATGGAGCTGAGTGAGAGGGGGTTGGTGTGGAATCACAGAAATGTTGGGAAAACAGTGAGATTGTGGGCTCTGGGGCACAGCCTGAAATGGGAAGGTGCTGAGGGGCCAAACAGAAAGCAGGTGCCACTAAGAAGGTGCCAGCCAGAAACCAGCAGTGCCAGCTGAGCTGTGCAGGAGCTGGGTGCAGCTCCCACAGGGCTGAGTGTGTGAGATGGGCAGGATCCGGGAGGATGGCAGCTGATGGAGCCTGTGGCTCCCAGGAGCTTCTCTCTGGATCACAGCCTCTGCTGGAAGTAAGAGAGAGAAGCCTGGTGCTGTAACCCAGAGAGGGGTGGATGGATGGCTGGATGTCACCCCACTGGATTTTGTGTGGGTGGAAGGATGGAAGGTGGAAGGATGCTGGGCTCACCCATGCAGGGACACTCCATGGAAATGTTCCTGAGCTTTATCTTGCAGCCTTGAAAAGCCCTGGCACACAGCAGGAGCCTCTCCCTGGCAGCCAGGGCCCTGACACGGGCAGCACCTCCCCTCCTGTTATGAAATCACCTCATAAACTCTGCAAACTGCCTTGGGGGTGAGTAAGGATCCTTATCTCCCCTCCCTCGGCACAGATGAAAGGTCTGGGCTTCCTCCTCTCTTATCAGGCACCTGTTGTTGTATCCAGACATTACTCACATCCTTGGAGTCACATCTTGTTTTGCATAATTAACACCAACTGCTTCGTTTCCTTCCTTCCCTTGCAGTTCTGTCTGTGGCCTTACCTGGCTGTGGAGCCTTCAGGGTTATTTTGGGTTTTAACACAAGCAGTGGAAATTTGGGAGCAGCACCTCAGGGAAGATGAGATTTTAGTCAGGTGGAAGGGATGTTCTTTGGTCTTGAACTGGTGCTGCAGCCACGGTCTGTGGTGGGGAATTCTGTACCAATTCCTTATGAGTGGTACAAAGAAAACTGAAGAAAACCTAAACAAAAATCTGTGCAGCAAATTTGGACTTGGAAAATGGCAAATCACGGAATCCTGGAATGGTTTGAGTGGGGAGGAACCTTAAAGTCCATCTCATTCCACTCCCTGCCATGGGCAGGGACACCTTCCACTATCCTAGGCTGCTCCAAGCCCTGCCCAACCTGGCCTTGGACAAATAAAGTATATAAGGGGTCTTTTGAGGGTTTGGGTGTTATACTTGTTTATTTTTTGCAATTATATCTGATTTATCTGGCAATTTTTCCCTCCATCTGAATGCCCCATCTTTTCCTCTTGCTTTTTGGAGTTTTGCTGCTTTGAAGATGTTTCCTGACTAATGTTTGCTGTGTGCTGGCTGTGCCATCATCTCAAAAGCTGAACTCAGGATATCAGAGCAATCTGCCTTTCACTGCCATTAAAAAATTCCACCGAGATCAATGCAGATTCTGAAGCTGGGACCTGCCCAGGGCTGGGATTTTGGGCTGGCTGCTGTGCAGAACTGTGCTTTGCACAGGTGGGACTGGCAGGGAGCAGGTCCAGCCTGGCTGGGATGGATGAGCTGAGGTTCTGAGGCTGCTGGGATCCCTCCTGGCAGAACAGCAGCGCTCGCTATCAGGCAGAGACTCAATCTGAGATAAGGATTTCCCCATCATGGGCTCCAGGCCTGAACCTGGACCTGCTGCTCAACCTGCTTGGAAGGGCTGTGGGTTATTCTCCAACCTGGAGGACTCAGCCACTTGATGGCAGATCAGGGAGGGAAACATTGCACCTGGTTTTGATTGACTCGATCATCTCAAGGACCATAAATTGTGAATATATCCATATTTTTTTTCTGAATATTTATTTCCAGTCCAGGTCAATAGTCTCCAGAAACACAATTCTGCTTACAAACGAAATTCCTGGGCTGCATTCCCAGGCGTTCCCATGTGACTCGAGCATTTTTAGCAACCAAGTGAACAAATGCAAACGTATTTTCAGGGCAGGGGAAGCGTTGCTCTCACCATTCCCTCCCAGAGCCTGGGAGCTCTCCCCAGGTGCCCTGGATGTGACAGGGCAGAGGTCCCTCCTGTGGGACATCCCTGTCTGGGGCCCCTGGCAGCTCTGCAGGGCAGGCACAGGGACTTTGGCCACCTGCAGCTCCATGGGATGGCCCCTCTGTCCAATGTCCCCTCTGCCCCATGGCCCCTGGCTGGAGGCAGGTGGTCCCCTGGCAGGGCACAGCCCCTCTCTGCCTGTCTGGAACAGCTGGGAATTGTCTTTCCTGTGGACTTCCAGGCTCAGGAGAGGTGGAGATCTGGTTTTTAAATGCCAGGGAAGAACTGGCAGCACCTGCTGGCCCAGGGCTCTCAGCAGCCATTGCTTCACCTGTGACTGAGAAATGAATTTTCACAGGGAGGAAATGGTGTTCCCTGGCCAACAAAGCAACGTTGTGGAGAAGTCCTGGCCTTAATATTCCTGCTGACCATGCAGGAGAGCTTTAGGGTTGTTTGGTGTCTGTATTGCTGTAGCAGGCTGAGCCTGTAGGATCTGAGTTTTGGGATTATTCTCACTCCTGCAGTCCATGGACAGAGCTGGAAACTATTGACAGCAGCTGATTTCTTCATGCTGCATCCATGCCTGAAACCTTCACTAATACTCAGCTACATTTTGGTCAGAAACCCCTTTAATTCCTTCCTAAAAAGCCACAAAACTTTTCACTGCATGATGTCGTTAATGAATAGCAAAGCAAGGACTTAAATATCAACTGGTTTTTTGCACATATACTGAAATGATAAAATGCAGACAGTAAATCCATCTTTATTTTGGCAGGAGTAAGGTCTGTATCTTCCACCTGAGACAGACAGGGGTACTGATGAGTAGCAGCCATGCTGTATTAATGTATCAGCATAAAAGCTCAAATAAATTACTGTTATATTCTTGTTTTTCCCTCCTTTTGTTGAATTGGACTTTCCCCAAAACCAAACTACATCAAAACAATCTCTGAGGTCTCTTCAGTTAAATAACCTGTTGTCAGCTTTCGAAGGTTTTTTTGTGTCCAATTAGTTTTGATTTGCTGGGGAAGATGTTGGGGCTGTTCCTTTAAAAAGAGCTGAAGTCCTGCAGTGCCAGTGGATAAATCCCTGGAGTTGATGGTGGTTTGGTCATTGAGGCACCACCAGAGTCTTTTTCCTTTTGCATTTCTGGCCTGAAGTTTATGAAACTTGGAGCAAAAAGGCTCATATTTAATCCCAGTGTAGCTGCTGCAGTAGTTAAAGGTGTTCCTTTGGAGTAATTTCTGTTATTTCTGAGGTTAAGATTTAAAATTTAAAATGCAAAGACTTCACTGAGGTATCTGTGTGCTGCAGTGGCTGTGCTGGTGGAAACCAATTGGGTTGGGGTTTTTATGCTGTAAAATCATTCTGGATTGTAGCTGTCTGCTGGCTCCCCAGGATGGGGGATGATTAATTAACTGCACATTTTAACCAGAGCTCCTCTGGGCCCTGTGACATTGATCTGGTTTGTGTGGCTCCTGTCTCCAGCCCCACACCATCATTTTTTAACTCAGTTTTTGGTGGATCTGTAACCCACAGCCCAGTGGAAAAGGCTGAAATGCAGCGTTTCATTCATGATTTATAACTGCTAAAAGAAACTGCAAGTGAAGATGTTCCTCCAAGCTCAAGCTCCTTTAGGGAAGTGCCATTCCCTGAGGAACTGCTGTGAGTTTGTTCCAGCTCAGGGTTTGCTGAGGATATTCCAGGGGGTTGGTGATGGTTGTGGGGGCCCTGATGGAGCTTTTGGGGGCTTGCACCTCACCCCAACCCCATGGGGACCTGCAAGATCAACTCTGATCCCCCTGCTTTGCCATCCCTCGTGTTTACTCCTCCACAGGGTACAGCAGCAGAACAAAAATCAACCCAACCCTTCCCCCTTTGAAGTATCACTGGCTATTACAGAGTCACATAATTGTATATAATTACCATATTCTAACACTTAAATATTTTCCTGACTAATTTCCTCCCGTCTCTGCTTTGAAAATACCCAGATTATATCCATTAAAAATTTACAGGCTGGAAAATATGCGATTTGAAAGGAAATTTTTTTTTTTTTTTGCACTTAAACCCCACTTTTCTTTGTGGCCTTAACCTGTTGCCTTTGACAGAATTACTGGGGTTTAGTGTTCTGATGTGGTTTAGTTTTTTTCTTTAAAAGCCCCACCAGCCCACAGCCCCCTCATGCTGTAGATCAGGATGTTATGACAGCTCTGCTGGGCCGAGTCCAGCAGTGGATGCTCTGTCAAAATACCCATCATTTCCTGTAGTTTTGCCTAATTAATGGTGCAGTAATGTGGAAACTTAGAACAGCACCAGAAGGAAAAGTAAATGTTAAATGATTTGCCTTTAATGGATCACAGAAGCTTTTCTTTCTTGCCTTTTTTTTTTTTTTTTTTCCTCTTTGTTCCTCATGAGCTCTTTTTTTGGGCACCTTTTTCCTCTCTGCTGTTCCTGGTTCCCTTCAGAGTTTTCTTCCTTCCTCCAAGGGGGATTTATCAGTGTCAGGGGCTCAAAGCACACAGGACACCAGCTCAACACCTGTGAGGGGATGCATTTCCTCAGCACAGTAATTAGCCCTGGCTGCTGATGAACAAAAGCAGAAAATATTTGAAATTAATGTGACTAATTCCAGTTCAGCTGATAGCATCCTTTTGTTCCTGTCCCTCCTTTTAGCTTTCTAATCTTTGAACAGGATCCAGATCGTTTGGGTAAATAAAGCATCTCCAGAGCCTCCTTTTCCTGCGGGGTGGGGAGGGAAGCGAGGCTGAGTGGTTGGAACAGGTGGAAGGGTGGGCATGGGATGACAGCAAAAAGGGAATTCCCACTGCCAGAGGGTAGGGACAGGGGAACATTGGGGAAAAATCCTTCCCTGGGAGGGAGAATGGGGTGCCCAGAGCAGCTGTGGCTGCCCCTGGATCCCTGGCAGTGCCCAAGGCCAAGTTGGACATTGGGGCTGGGACCAGCCTGGGACAGTGGAAGGTGTCCCTGCCCATGGCAGGGGTGGGAATGGATGAGATTTATGGTCCCTTCCAGCCCAATCCAATCTGAGATTCTCTTTGATTTCTCTGAAAATGGGAAATAAGCAAACCACAGACCATGAACAGGATCTCACTGATTAAAGTGAGTGCAGACCAAGGGGGTTCCTCAGCTGGGCACCTGCAGAGCCAGGCTGGGCTCAGGGGGAGCCTGCCCAGCGCAGGGTGAAGGGCAGCAGCTCTGCCAGGAGCAGGGAGGATGCTGGGCTGGCTTGGCTGATCCTGTTTTACGGTGTTTTGGTTCGCTGAAAAATATTTTGTTGTGAGAAACTCCAGATGGACGGGAATGTTCTGAGGGGTGGAGGGAACAAGTGGAGGGAGAAAGTTAGTCATCGTCCTGGCAGGCCAGAGGGAGCAAGGACAGGCACTGGATGATGCACAGGGGCAAAAATAGCCCGAGTTCCAAATGGAATGGGATGTGAGAGCCGAGTTCCTGCGAGGGAAAATCCTCCCGAGGCCCTGGGCACGTCCTCGCTGGGGTTCTGGTGCAAAGCAGGGCAGGGGCTTTGCTTATCTGTGGGACAAATGGAAAATGCTTGGGAGGCAGAAAACTGGGGAGGAGAAACTGGTGTAAATTATTGGTCCAGAATTTTGGGAATTCTGAGATTTATATTCCAGTCTAAAACCCCACTTTTCCAGTTCTAAAACAAACTCCATCTGATGGATGGGAACACTTCCCAAAACCATCAAGTTATGTCCAGTATCCCTTGAAAGGGTTAATGTTAGAAGGGAAAAGTTATTTGTACTAATTTTGACCTGTTTATCCTTTGGGTTTGTGAATTTCTTTTCATTAAAACATGTGTTGAAAAAGACTTGAGATTTCACCTCAAAACTTATCTCAGTTATCAGAATAAATAGAACCAGAATGGATAAAGTTTGGAAATGACCCTGAATTTTCATAATCAAATCAAATCTTGGCCCACAGAATTGTCAAGAATGTTAAATTCTTATAGCTGCTCTGCAAATTGATATCCCTGACAGGAGCTTGGCAGCCAAAGGGGCGGGGAACCCTCAAAATTTTTTGTCTTATCTCAACAAATTCAGTGATATGAGAAATGAAATTATGTGGTTTTGTCCTACTCATCCGACCCTGGGGGTATTTTAGGCAGGAGGGCCTGGCCCAGCTCTGTGGGCTCTTCTGGAGGGCTCTGAGGTTGGAGGCTCCAAAGGGAAAGGTTTTGCTGTGGAGATTTGTAGAGCAGTAAAACAAGAGGTTAAATGCAACCCCCACCTTAGTCCACTTCTGTACTCCCCATCCCAGGCACTTTACTGCTCAAAACACATTTTTTTTTTTCTTAAAAATATTCTTTAAAGGGTCTCATGTGTCTCTTTTCTGTCCCAGGCTCTCTTATAAAGCCTGAAGTAACTTTAGCACCTTTGACAAGTCAGGTTTGCTTTGTCCAGCAGGAAAGCAGCGAGATTATTTCAGTAGAACCTTAACGAGGGGCTGCACAGTGCCCATCCTGTGACGTGTCTCTGTTAGTGGTGGGGTGTCCTTCCTTGCTGATATTTCATTATCCTGGTGCTTTCCAACAGGAATGGTTTGCTGTCAGTGCTGCAGGAGCCCCAGGGTGCCCCTTGGGGTGGTTTTTTGGGTGTTTGGGATCGGTGCGTTCCGGACGTGGCTTCTCCCCATCGAAGGTTTTTGTGCCTGCGGGGTTGGATTGGTTGTGCTGATGGAACAGTGTGATCTCCAGTGGGAGTGGTTTTGTTTTCAAAGGCAAGCAGCACATTGTGGACACATGGAAGTGTGTGGCTTTCAGAAAACCAACCGCTGTTTCTGGATGCTTGGAGAGCTGGCGTCGGCCACTTTGGGGTATTTTTAGCAGCAGGGACTTGACCATTTGATATGGAGGGATTAAGGTTTGGGGATGTGGAGATTTCAATTTCAGGTGTTGTCATTTGTTCCTTGGAGATGGAAACGCCCTGGGCTATTAAACTCCTGTCTCCCCAGCCCTGGAACAGCAAGTTGAAGCATCCCAGGAGAAATGAGGATTTGCTGCCACTCAGACAGGCTCGAGCTATTTCATGGCAAGCTGACCCTAAACTTAATCTTAGCCCAAAACAAAGTCCAGTCCCAGTCCTTGGCCCTGCCAGTCACTTGTGAGCTATGAAAGGAGACTGTTGAGGTTGAAAATCTGTCTAATAGAATGGATTTTCATCAGAAGAAAACAATATTATTAAGATAAGTAATGCTATTGTTACTTTAAAGAGAATGTGTGCCAGCAGTTTCTTCATCTGCTTCTCTTTGGAGGACAAGCTCACCCTCCTAATTATTGTGTTCGTGTTCTTAGACATGTGAGTAGTCAGAGCATTACAATACCCTGGGATTTAATGTATGCACAGGTTAAATGAATCTGTAATTTTGAGGAGAGCAGTGAATGAGGATCAGAAGCTGAGGAGACAATTTCCTATGTGCTGCTCACTCTGCTTGCAGGAGGACGTGTTGGTCCTGGGTGAGCTGCTGTGGGCACAACGCCGTGTGTGACAATGGGATCCCTGTACAAACAGTGCTGGCTGCTCCACACACACACACAAAAAAAAAAGAAAAAAAAGGAAAAAAAAGGAAAAAAAAAAGGCAGCAAGGAATTTTTAGCACGTTGTCATGCAGCACTCTCTGTTTCCTGGCTTCTACATTCAAGCTGTGTAATAATATTTATATACAAATGCTGACTGTGATTTTCCACCCCGGAAAAAGGAGATGTCACTGAAGAGCGCTGTGTGTGATGTAAAGCAGAGATTTGACTCGTGGCCTTGCGTGTGGTGTGGGCATGGATTTTAATTGTTTGAAAAGGGATCATTTGAAAAAAAAATGGAACAGTCTTGCTACAAAAGCACATTCTCCTGAAGTAAAGGTCATTTTGCTCTTTAGAAGTTGCTTTTGGAAGGGAGGGGAGGGTCCTGCTCTTGCCTTTCCTTGTTCCTACCTTTGGGAACATCCTGGAGAGTGTGAAACCCTTCACTGTGGGGCTGAAGGAGCTCTTAGACCACGTTCAAGGTGGGATCCAGAACCAGGAGAGCTGCAGGCATGGCTGGATGTGCACTGACACATGGAAGCTCCTTTTTCCCCTGGAGATCCCTGCTGTTCCCCAGCATTGCCACCCGTGTCCTGGTGTTCCTGTGTCAATGATCACACTCAGCCTCTTCAGCCTTTCTGGAGCTGGGATTTGTAAACAGTTCCAAGACAAAATCGCTGCTTTTTGGCTCCAGCCAAGGAAACTGTTCTGGTATCTTGCCAGTTGCCAGCACATTTCTAATCCTGGTGTCCTGGGGCCTTGGTTTTCATGTTGAAATCTCTGCTCCTACCAGGACTGAACACACAGAAAATAACGACTTGCTGAGCTGGGGTGTGTTTGCTCATCTTCTGATCCACACTTGACCAGAGAAGGTTGGATCATGGCTTTGTTTTATCCTGCTGCAGTGACAGGATCCAGCTGTAAGGATCCTCAACCTTCAGTGTTCCTGGTTTTCTCCTTCATGAACCCTTGGAAAGCAGGGTTGTCACTCTGGCTGTGCAGGTCCTGGTCTGGCAGGGCCCTACACCTCCCTAATAACTCTGTGACAGTGGGGTCATTGGGCTGCAGGTGTGCCTGTGCATTTCTGATCTCAACAACAAACCAGAGGGGTCCAGAGAATGATAAGGGAGTGGAATAAACAATAGGTGGCATAAAACTCACCTTGCCAGCATGTCATGGGAGACTCTCACAGGAAAGATGCTGCAGCTGAAGTTTGCTTGGCAATTGTTGTATTGCATTTTTGCAGGTTGCTTGATCCTGGTTCCTTTTGAATGGTATTTCTGCAAGAAAAAATATGAATTATTTTATGTGCTGTGCTGCCCTGTCAGCTGCAGTGAGAGCTGAGTTACTGGGGAGCTGCACAGAGCTTTCTCCAGGTGCCCACAGGAGGAGATTTATTCACTCCCAGCTGGAATGAGCTTTATCTCGAGGTGAGTGCTTTGGGCTTCAGCAGCTGCCAGGGAGGGGGATCGTGGCTTTGCACAGGCAGGGTGACACAGCTTTAAACCCCTGGGCTGGAAAGGACGGTGAGAGCCAGCACTTCCTCCCCTAAAGCATTCAAAAGCAGTTTTAAATCGGATTAGGATTTAACAATCACTTCATGGTTTACTCACTGCAGGGAGGATCAAAGCCCAGGGAGGACTCTTCAGCTGTTTGCTTTTCCTTTATGTAGAAACTTCACCATGGCTGCCCTTAAATCCCCAATAAATACAATTAAAAAACCTCCCTTCTCAGAAAAGCAAATTACTTAACTACAGCCTAAAATAAGGTGTTCATTATCCGGTGACACTTTTTTTTCTCTCTATTTGCTATTTTGCTAAGCTCCCATTCTGAGGCAGCGTAGGGAGCAGCTCTGCATTCTCAGCTCCAGCTGGACTGGTCCTGGGAGATCCCAGAATTGGAAGATGGATTTGCCTGGATGTGCTGTGTCACCACAGGGCCTGGAAAAAAGAAAAAAAAAAAAAAAAAGCTTCAGTATTCACTCTGTGGAATAATGGTGTGGTGTCTGAGGGGAGCAGGGGCTGCTGCAGCGCTGCACAGGTGCTGTGGGGACCTTTCCTTGCAATTCACTGGGAATGGTTTTAAAATCCGAGAGGTTTGTGTGCATTTTCCTGCTCAAGGTGAGCAGGGGTTTATCCTGCTGGGAGAGGCTCAGAGACATAAGGAGCAATGTTTAAAAAAACAGTGGGAATGGGAGAGGGGAAAATAATTTTTGTGGCCAAAACAGAGCACGTGTCTGCCCCTCTGGCTTCCACCTATGGCTGGAATACAGATTTGTCTGAAAGTGGCACTTGGGGACTTTGGGGGCTTTTAGTGGTGGGTTACTGGTTGGATTCGATCCTGGAGGCCTTTTCCAGCCCAGATGGTTCCATGGTTCTGTGGCATCTCAGGGAGCTGCACCCTGGGGTGCTGAGCCAGAGATGCCCATGATTTATCTGGAGGGTAATGCCTGTTTTCTCCTCCCCATGTAATGTGGTTTAGCTCAGAAAGGGAACTAAATGCAGAGTGAGGATTAAACTGTGTAAGCCTGATGGATGTTTTGGAGGTGATGCTCTGCAGAAAATCATTACTTTGAAATGTTGGAATAGGAAAGAACATTTTTCAGGCTTTTCAGACATAACATGTTGTGGAGAAGAAGCTTGGAACAGATGTACCCATAGTTTATTCCATTTATCATATTAAAAATAAAGAAAAGACAATTTCGGCTCATTTGCTGCTTTATTAGTTCAAATAAACAGCTTTTCTAATCAATGTGTATGGCAGGCACAATGCTTTCGTAATTGGCAGTGCTGGTTCCAAAATTAATGAGACTGTCCTCGTTTATGGGCTGTAACAAGTGACACAGTCAATACATTGGTCTCATCCAGCCCTTCTCTCACGTTCATTTCAGCACAGGAAAAAATGAATTTTTAAATGTTCTTCTTTTTAAAGAAAAACTTTTAAATCCTTTTTAATTTTAAAATTAAATTTTTTAAAAATTTTAAAACGTCTGAGGGTTGGTTTTTTTCCCCTCATCCCTTTTGAGAAGGCGCAGTTGGAAATGAGGAGAGCTGCACAGGAAATGGTCCCAAGGAGAACAGCTCAGCTGTGTCTAGGGGAGTCTCTTGCTCTTATTTATCTGGAGGTATTTATTGATTTTACCTTCCTTTGCAAAAAATACTGATTTAATTTATGAGGTGATGGAAGAGGCTGGGAGAATAATTTTTACCTATAAGAGCAAAGAATTGTCCAACTAATTGCCCAGGAAAAAGAGAAAAGATCCGCTGATCTACCCCTGCAGATGTTTCTCATCTGGAATACAGACCAATTCCAGACATTTATTTTTTTGATTACTGTTTATTTTGATGCTTTATTACATGGCCATTGCCAGGAAGGAAATGGTGCTCGGAAATCCAGAAAGATTTTTTTTTTTCTGCTTTGGTACTATTTATTCAGTAACAATTTGGGGATTAACCCCTTTCTCCCCCTTTTCTTTGTCAGATTGTGAGCCCTCACTTCCATCCTTCACTGGGAATAAAAGAACACTCTGGTCCTGGGCTGAAACCAGCCATGGTTGGTATTAAACTCCCTGAAATTTTATAGAGACATTAATGCTCATTTCCAGACTGTAACTAATAAGGACCTGTTGGCTTTTTTTGCCACCTAGTGCTTCTGTCCCTGCATTACTGTGGAGGGTTGTGTGTGTGAGGAGTGAGGAACCATATGGTGCTGCAGTTCCTTGGCCAAACACTTGTTTGGTTTGTCAGAGGAGTTTCCTTGCACCAGCGGAATAAACTCAAACCTTCCCTGGTTTGCTCCAGGCTGTGGAAAACCTTCTGTGTGCTGAGAGTGGGAGAAACCAGGGAGCACCTCCTGCCTGTGGTCTGATTTTAAACCTGGTGAGCCTTCTTCCTGGAAGATGCTGAGCTTGCTGGTGTTTTGTGGGTTTGATAGGATGGTGCATGTTCCCACTGTGGACAGATCTTCCAGTCTTGTGGCTGGGCAGACAGAGCACCTCTGTCCTCCGGGCTGGCAGCAGTGATGCTCCAACACCCCTAAGCTGTGGTTCCATGCGATTAAAAATGGCATGGAAAATTAAATATATGCAAAGCCAACAATCCCATGACACTTTATTTCTTCAGCTTTCTCCTGTAGCTGTTGGTGTGCCAAATCTGCCTCAGGCACTTGCACTTACACCCACAGGTACATGTGATTTGTGATTTAAGGTGATGCTGTGCATTGTAGCTGGAAATGGGCTACCCCAGGATCCAAACTGGGCGTTTGCAAGAGCCCCAGTTGGGTTTGGGGGTGTGTTCACACCGAGGGATGTGCAGCCCCTCCTCTCCCTGTGCAGGCTCTGCCTTCAGCAAACCCCAGAGCACAATGAAACCCTTCTGCTCCAAACGGGAGCAGGAAGGTGGGTGGATTAGGAAATATTTTATATTTGGGATTTTTTTTTTCTTTTCCACTGAGCCATGTCACATTCAAGTCCCACCATTGCTTTATGGCCAGGTGCCTGTGCCATTCTGCAAGGATCAGACCTGCTGTTGTCCATCTGTCTGTGTGTCTGTCTGTGTGTCCCAGGCAGGGCTCTGCTCATGTTGGGGGCAGCAGGGGCAGTGCTTGGCAAGGCTGTGCAGTGCCCATGGCTGTGGGACACAGCAGCACTGGCAGGCTCCTGCAGTGGGTAATATATTGCCTTTTGGGCCCTGGTGATGGCATCCAGACCTCCCAACCTTTCATAATGCACGCATGGAAAAGTGGCACTTAAAATGAATTTATTCAGGTGGGAGCGCTGTAAAACATGAAAATAAGGCTTTTGACTTGCTGCACCTACACTTGAGTGTCAATGAAAAGCTTTTTATTTGGTTTTAGAGCCAGACTTGCAGAAGTCAATGTGCTTTGTGGTCTGGCCTTGTGTGTTACAGGAGCCAGACTGGAACAGGGCATGGACAGCGAGGAAGGGTTGGGAGCGAGTGAAAGACCAGCAGAGCTTTGAGCATCTTGGAGGGGAGAGTTTACCTGGGAAAGGCTGAAAGTGGGAGAGGAGAAAGGAGAGAGACAAAACCCCAAATGAGATTCATTTGGCATTAATAAGTTAGTATTTGCATGCCGTAGATTTTGTCCCTGCTTTGTGCAGTGGCATCTCCCGGTGCTCCCTGGCTGCTGCCTCCCTGCTGGGCAGCACAGGAGCATCTCCTGGCAGAGCTTCCAGAGCTCTGTCCAGCCCAGGGAGCTGCAGGTGGAGAGCAGGGAGCAGGGAATGGTGCAGGAGCAGCGAGCAGGCGCCGCTGGCCTTCGCCCACTTCTTTGATTTGAGGCTGTCCTCAAACACAAGGTCATTTACAGCCTGCCCGGGGCTGCCAGACCAGGAAGTTACCTTGCAAAGGAAGGAACCAGCCCATGCTGTCTAAATATTGTCCATTGTGTGCTGAATGGGGGCCACAGCCTGAGGAACCTCAATAGGAGCTCTTTGTGTCCCCGGCTGCCTCCTGCCAAAGGACTTTCCATAATTAGGAGTAAAGCATATTTACCTTCCTGCCGTCCCCGGTGCCGGCACGCACCTGTACGTGTGTGGGTGTTCATGTACGGGGTGCAAGCGTTTATATTCCTGGGCTTTTAGAGTGACTATTCCTGCCTGGAGTCACAGGAATGGTGCAGCAACCACTGGAGGTAACTGGGATGTGTGGGACAGCCAGGGGTTGTGATGGTGAGAGGAGAAGAAATCCAATGGATTCCCCCTCTGCCAAGCAGGAGGATAATCCCATAGAGAGAGATACTGTACTTTGTCTGAATCGGAAGGTCTGGGCTCAATGCTCCCTTTTAAAATTCATTGACGTTTGCATGGAAACCAGAAAAATGGGCTTAAGTCAAGAATGCAATAACCTCACTCCAAACTGCTCTCCATGGCAGGCACTCATCCGCTTCCAGCCATTCTGCTGGGGAAGATAAATGGGGCAGAGGAATCCCGTGTATGGCTGCATGGGAGCGGGGCTGGGATGCACAGGGCGATGCACACCAGCTTTTCCAGGCACGTTTCTCCCTCTCCCTCCATGATAACTCACAGCCAGACATTGATTAGTTCAGTTTGGGGGGGAAAAGAGTCGTGCAGGACAACTGGATACTCCAGCAAAGAGATTCCTGAACCGAGTCCAAGGCAGAGCAGTCACGTGGCGCTGGCGCCGTGCCCGCTTCCAGCTGCCGAGTTTCATTAGGAGACAGCCAAAATACATTAATTAGTCTTCTAACATCACCCTCCTGTGCAGGCAGTGCTATGGCTTTCACTGGGGCAGAGGAGATGGTCTGCACATCGTGTGAATGATGGCTGTGATGCAACATCCACGTCAACTTGTGTCCCCTTCCCTGGAGGATTCCAGGACTCCCCCAGGGTGATGGGATCGTGCTGGAATGACCAGGGCAGAGGAGGCAGCCTGCTTTAGGTTTGGGATTTCCCAAAGTTCAGATCCAGGGCTGTTTCCAGCTTGGTTTGTGTAGGAGGTTGTGGCCAGGTGAGGGTCGGTCTCCTCTCCCGAGAGCAGGTGACAGGACAAAAAGAAAAGGCCTCAAGTTGCACCAGGGGAGGTTTAGGTTGGATATTGGGGAAAAATTCTTCACTGGAAGAAGAGTGGAGTTCCCAACCCCAAAGAGATTTAACAGCAGTGTGGATGTGGCACTTGGGGACCTGGGTAGGAGGTGGCACTGTCAGTGTTGGGGAATGGCTGGACTGGATGATCTTAGAGGGCTTTTCCAACCTGACTAATTCCGTGATTTCTTCAATGATTTTATTTCTATATGAAGTCTCCTCTGACAGATGTCCCCAACAGTGATTTCAAACACCCTAAAATGGCTGCATCTGTGCTCCTCTTGCAGGGCAGTCAGAAGAGATACCCACAAATGTTCCCTGGTAATCCCTGCTCCTGTCGCAAAACCACTTGTAAAAAATTCTGCAGAAACCCAAGGAAAAAGTTCTGCTCAGTCTAATCATGAGTTCACCTTTTCTCCAGAAGCTTTCTGAGCTTTCAGGCACTTAATGGAAACGCCAGTGCTCACACTTGGAGGGCAGGCTGGAAAGTTTGCGTGGGCTTGTGTGTGTGCCAGGGAGTCAATTTTTGTCCCTCAGAAGCCTCTTTCCATTATGCTTTTGTCAGACTTTGCCTCCGTAAAGGGAAATTTGGACTTTCCATGTCAAAGCCCTCTGCAAATGTTACCCAAGACCTCTCATCAGTGCTGTAGTTTGTACAGGAACACCTCCCAGTGCTTGCCCAGGAGTGGGGAAGGCAGTTCTAACACTCCTGCCCTTTGAGGGAAATGTCTGTTATTTGGGATTTTTCATTCTTTCCTCCCTCAGCATTCACCATTTCGGATGCAGGCTCATGCTCCTGCTCCCTTTTAACAGCCTGTTTTTCCTCTAACCACTTCCAGCTCCAAAACCTCTCCACATCTTCTCAGTGTAAATACACTTCCCTTGCCCAGAGCAGGCTGGGGAGACAGTGGTGACCTTCAGCTGAGAGCACAGCGATTCAGTTTGACCTACTTTGCTGCAGAGAGGGTTTGGCCATGGCAGGGCAGCTCCCTGCTCCCTGCCCTCCTCTTGGGGAGATGCCCCATGTGAATGGGAGAGCAGGGCTTAAGGAGATGGAAACTTCAGGCCCTGAGTTTAGGTGATGTTTGGGTTTCTCCCCAGTGCCAGCTTTTACATTTGCAGCTTTAGGTGTTTGATTGTGCCTTTAAAAAATCCACCTCAGGTCAGTAACACAAAATGCCCGTCACAAAATACTCATTTTTCATTCATTATCTCATTTGTTTTCCCTCTTTGCTGGCTCTCCTCAGGGCTGGTTGTGTGAAGGGAGCAGCTGCAGGAGGAGCCAGGCTGCCGTGGTTCTTCCCAAGGCTCCTGGGCTGCACCAAGAAAAGCCATGGTTGCTTTCTCAGGTCTCCCTTGTCCTCTGTGAGAACTTCTGGGCATTTCCAGTGAAGCTGTGGCTTTGTCTGGGTGGCACAGGGTGCCCAGAGAAGCTGTGGCTGCCCCATCCCTGGTAGAGTCTAAGGCCAGGCTGGAATAACCTGGGCCAGTGGAAGGTGTCCCTGCCCATGGCATGGGGTAGAATAGATGATCTTCAAGGCCTCTTCCAAGCCAAACCTTTCTGTGTTTCTGTTAAGTGGGAATAATTTCATAAATGCACACTAGGATTACTTAGCTCTTTAGATTTTGCCATTTTCTGCAGTTTCTCAGGAGGGCTGTGGGGTGGCCCCTCTGGAAGCACAATTGTCTTTTGTTAGGGGACATGTGTCTTTAAAACCAAGTTCTCCCCTTATCTCAAGCTTAAAGTGCAAAATTCCCAGGTTGGAAGCAAGTTAAAATTTCCTGTTCCAGCTGCATCTGCATTCAGTCTTGGAAGCAGATACTTGGCTGTAATTCTGAAAAAAAAAAAAAAATAGAGTATAAATTGATATTGCAGGTAAGAAGGAGCAACTGAGGAAAAAAAAATCCTTTCAGAAGCCCTTGAAGCAGTTTTCAGGATAATTTTCACTTCTTTCTGAATGATTCCTACCACTGGTCACCCATTAAAAATAACAACCCCAAACTCAACCCCACGTCCCTGCTGATAAACACCGTGGTTGTGCTCGTAGCTTATCTCATGGCTGAACATCTGTTTCTCTCTAGCTGAGAGGTTCCCTTGGATGAATTAATGCAATTCCCCATGCAAAGGTTAAACAAAGTTGAGAGGCTCCAAGCCATGGCCTTGTGCCACGGGGCCTGTGCTGCACAAACAGCTTCACTGTGGAAATGTCCCATTGTAATTCAGAGAGAAGATTGGGAGGGGGGGAAAGAATCACCCAGCCTGAGCCTGGGCTGCAGCAAGGCTGCACTGGATGATCTTAGAGGGCTTTTCCAGCCTGAATGATCCCCTGATTCTGAGCTTTCTAGGTATTCCAGTGTGGAAAGGGTGTTTGAGGTGTGCCCTTTCCCTGGGTCTGAGGAGCTGGTGCTGGTGGTGGGTTCTGCACCTCCTTCCTCCTGCCTGGGCAGGGCCATCAGCTGCCCATGGGATGGGCTTGGAAGCTGAAGGGCTGCTGCTCTTGGTGGTTTGTGTGCACAGGATTATTTACATTTTTGATTATTTAACAGGAATATTTACATTTTTTTTATCATCTAATACAGTTTTGTGTGTCTGACAGCAGGACCTTTGATGGCTGGGGCAGCTGGAGGTGGGAAGGGCTGCAGGGTGATGCCACTCCTGGAGCTGCTGGGCTGAGCTGAGCCCTGGGGGCTGCGTGACAGAGAGGCTCCAAAAGTTACACAGGCAGAGCTCTTCCCATGGGGGTGTCACACAGGTGTGAGGGATTGTCACAGAGCTGTCACCTTGTGCTGAGATCAGGGTGGCTTTGGGCTGGAGCATTCCCAGCCCTTCATCCCCATCCCTCCCCTTTGGAGGATCAGGTTGGGTGTAACCACACCAAACCCCTGGAGCTCAGAATCCAGCGTGGGGCTGTGCCTGTGTCCATGGGCTGTTCCCAAACACCACATCCACACTTTCACTTTTGTGCCTTTTCCTTTCTGTCTCGGCTTTCAGCTCCTCTGGCTCCACATCCTGCCCTTCACACACGGAGCAGGAGCATCAAAGGGGAGATCCTGAATAAAGCCCCCACTTTATGACATCCCTTCAAAGTGCCTTTCTAAGAGTTCAAAGGACACCAGGAAAGGAGGGGATCAAAATCAAAGGAAGATTGAGGGGGAGGGAAATTAAAGCCTCAGAGGAACTTTATGGCAAGTTTTCTGTAACACTTTCAATGCCAAAATCACCAGTGTTCCCAGCACTGGCTCTTCCCTGGCCATCAGATTTCCTGTTTACCTGCACTGGTTTCAGGGCAGCTCAGCAGCCCTGGGTAGCTCCAGCCCCACACACAGACACAGGGCACTCCCAATTTCACTTTTCTATTCTTTTTTTTTTTGCAAGACCAAAGCTTGCCATTCTGGTCCTTCAGGCCAAGGGGGAGATGTTTGTTCTGAATTGCCTGGAAGTCCTGGGGCTGACAGCAGAGCTCACCTTTAATGAAAATGTTCCTTTTTTGCTTTCAGGAAATGCATCTCACTCTTCTCTTACTGTCTTCTACTGCAGAACCATCATTTTATCCATGTTTGGGAAATTTTCATTACTGCTGGGGGAAAGGGACTTCTCTTCCTGAGTGAAGATTGTGGGATCTGACTCAGAGCAAAGCCTCTGTGTGAACATTGCAGGTAACATCTACAGACTCTGCTTTACAGGGAAGAAATGCAAATCAGTGAGGTATAAAGTGCTTAATGTTCAGTTAGCTCTGATAATTTTATCAGTTTCTTGTCTGTTTTTAAATAGAATAGGAAAAAAAAATATGTACAAAGCAAGGGAAAGAAATCAGGTTGGTTTCAACTCAAGATCAAACCCTTTGTAATGCTGGACTGAGGTGAGCTGGAACCACATCCCTGCTCTGGGGAGCAGAGTGGGGCAGGGATGAAGCTTGGGATGCTCATTGTGCTTTTCCCAGGTTGTGTTACAATTTGGGGACCTTTCAGAGCTGTGTCTTTAAATGGAAAGGCTGAGAAGACAAATCAATTATCAGAGAACAGAAAGTGTGTGTTGGTGGAGGGAGGGAAGGCTCAGGCTCACAGGAGCTGTGGAGTTTCCTTGGGTCTCCTTGAGCAGTGCAGGAGCAGCCTGTGGCTCCAGTTTGGTGCTCCCATGTTCAAACCATCAGTTAACAAATGTTAACAAATGCATCTCCTCCACAGGGGCACTGTTTCCTCATCCCACTGCTTTTCCAGAATCCATAGTGTGTGTTCCTGCAGGAATTCTCAGCCCTCATCCTGCCCAGGTGAGCTCACCTGCACCAAATCCTTTTCCCTCAAGTGTTCTCCTCCAGGACTGCTGCTCAGAGAATGGCTCAAAACTGTTGCTGAGCTCCCTCCTCATGAATTCATCCTCCTGTTTTTAATATCCTGAACTACACACCTTGCACTCTGTGCTCTGCCTTAGGCAGGCACCCAAACAGAGTCTGGAGCAGTGCAAACAGGGGAGATAAAACTCGGTGTGTGCTGGACTGTGGTGGAGATCTGGTGCTGTGCTGTGTGGGTGATGGTCTGGAGGACATCTGCTGCCAAACCCCAAATTGAATTGCTTGTTTTTCACCCAGAGAGGTCCCAGTTTCACTAATCATCACTGCAAAGGACACCTCAAGGTGAAATTCAGTAAGTGTTTAATGTATCTCAGCAAAAATGTAGTTTTATTCACTGACAACTCTAAGGGGGGAATTTGAGGCATGTGGAGTAACTAATCAGATTGGAACCTGCCTTGGAGACTGAGGCTGGGACCTGTAAGGTTTGTTTACAAGAGGGGATTTGCATGGAGGAGAGACCCTTTAATACCTCCCATTAATTGGTTTGGAGCTGGCCTGCCTTAATGAACAGATGGCTTTATTTCCCTCAGGGTGCTCCAGGCCACGTGGGGTGATTTCCTTCCCAGCCAGGCTTGGGGACAGGCACAGGGAGTCCCCTCCTGCGCTGTGCCAGGGCTGGGGCACGGTGCTGCCAGTGCCTGGTGGGGAAGGGGCACCAGGGGCTCTCCAGCCCCACAGCTGCCGGCTCAGCATCCCATAATAGCACTGTTGTTAAAGGATGTGGTGGTGTCCAGGGGGTTGTTCATGGTTTTCATGGGAACTGGGAGCCTGGTGATTCCCATCCAGCTCACCCAGAAATAGAAAAGGGCTTTTTTGGAGTGTCCCTCTTGCACAGCCCTGGATGCAGCAGCAGGGACAGGGCTGCTCAGGGAATGGTCTGGGAATGGTCTGGGAGTGGTCTGGGAATGGCCTGGGAATGTTCTGGGAATGGTCTGGGAATGCTCAGGGAATGGTCTGGGAATGGTCTGGGAATGGTCTGGGAATGCTCAGGGAATGCTCTGGGAATGCTCAGGGAATGCTCAGGGAATGCCCTGGGAATGCTCTGGGAATGCTCTGGGAATGTTATGGGAATGCTCTGGGAACGCTCTGGGAATGGTCTGGGAATGCCCTGGGGCTGGGATGTTGTGCTGGGGGGAAGAGCAGTGACTCAGCAGGGCTAAAGGAGTCCTTGGGTGATGTCAGTGCTTCCTCCTGGCTCAGGGACACGCGGTTCCTGCCCCTGTCACCGCTGGTGACACCTCACACGTGGCCTTTGGGCTGTAGGACAGAGCTCTTGGAGCCCTTGGAGCATCTCTGTGGCCTCCTCTGGACTCACTGCAGCAGGGCCAGGTCCTTCCTGTGCTGGGGACCCCCGAGAAGGACACAGTGCTCCAGGTGGGGCCTCTCTGGAGAGGAGCAGAGGGAGGAATCACCTCCCTCCACCTGTGCCCACCCTTTTCTTGCAGCCCAAGACATGGCTGGCTTTCAAACAACCAAGGCTTGGTGCTCCATGGCAGCACAGTGGGGCTTGCACAAAGCTGCAGGGTCGAGGAGATGTTAATTGGATGGAGTTGGAGCACTCCTCATTGCAGGTGGGCTGCAGTGTGGCCCCAGTTCCAGCTCTGTGCCGGGTCTTGCTTTATTTTTATTTTATTTTATTTTATTTTATTTTCTGTGAGTGTTGCTAAGAGATGATTCCCCCTAGAAGCTGCAGGACCTACACAGATGCAAACTGGTTGAGCAGGGAGGGAGGGAGGGAGGCTCCCTGAAAGCCAAAGGGCAAATGAGAATCTGTTTGGGAATCCTCAGCCAGCTACACACAGGCACTCCCAGAAAACCAGCGCTGGGCACAGGATATGGCCATTGCCCAGGAAGATCCTGGCATCTCCTGGCACTGCTTGTAGAGTCCTTTCCTAATGAAACTGGGTTTTTGTGCTTTTCTTAGGCTGCAAATGGTTATGCACATTCCTAAATATTTTCCTACTTCCCTTTTCGGATGTCTAACATTATGTATTATTTTCTGATACTTACCTAACCCGGGAAATCTGTTTTCCATCTCACTTCAGCCAAGGCTTTCTTTTTAACCAGTCCTTCCCAGTATTTTCCTTTAACACTTCTGGTTTGCTGAGTGAACTTTGCAGTGTGAGGGTAAATGAAAGTGAAAATGTATTGCTTGTCACACACTGGCTGTTTGGAGAGGGTTTGGGTTTTTTTTTTTTTTCCCCTCTGAATTTGAAGAGGGAGATATAAATCATTGATTTAAAACCAGGGTAATTTAACAAGATTATAGGAGAGGGAAAATCCACTTCCTCCCCAAAGTAACAGTCTCTTAGGTCTCTCCACCTACACAAGCCATATGCATCCTCCGAGCTGCCCAAGATCCTCTTTTGTGTTTTTCTGGCAGGACTGTGGTGTAATAATTAAAGTCCATATGCAAGGCTTTCTTGGTGGGTCTTTTAATTACTTTGTAATTGGTCAGAGAGTTACCATCCCTCAGCCCTCAGCCTTGTCCCTGTGTTTGGAAAGTCCCAGGGATATTCAGAGCTCAGAGGGATGTGATCAGGGCTTGCCTTTTTGTGCTGTCTCCCTTTTTAACCAACAGGAGCAGGCTGTGCTTTTCCTTGCTGGGAGTGGAGCTCTGGGCTGGGGAGAGCAGAAGGATTTGGGCTGCAGCAGCGTGGGTGGGATGCTGGATCCCAAGGGCTCTGAGCGGAGCAAAGGGCTGGAGAGAGGGATGGCCAAGGGAATGCTCATCCCTGGCTGGAGTTCTGGTTTCCAGGCTTGGGAGCCTTTGTGCTGACCCCAGGGGGAGCACAGGATAACAGAGCTCTTCCTAAAACTCAGCCACTGACTGGGCTTAGTGACATCTCCCAAATTCACTTGGTCCTTGCCATGATGTTCCCCCTTCTCCTGAGGGCTCCCAGGTTACCCAGGGCAGGGTGCAGAGGCTCTTTCTGTGTTTCTGAGTCAGATACTGAGTTCTAGAACCAGGTACAGCCCCAGCTCTCAATGGCTCTGCCACAGCTGAGCAGGTATTGCATGAAATACCCTCAAAATCACAGATGCCCTGCTCTTGTTATTCCCATTCTCGTTGGGAGTTGGGACTCTCATCAGGCACAGGGACCGGAATCAACAGATCTTTTTTAATGGATGTAGCAAACCACACAAAATCCTCTGATTCTGGGAGCTGGAAGTCAAAGCCCAGCTCTTGTAACACAAACATGGGCGTTTCTTGGGATGTCAGTCGAGCAGGAACATGTCACCAAAAGAGGTGTCCTGGAGCCTGCCCTGCTCCCACTGGCAGGACAGGCTTCCAGTAATGAATTTCCAATGAAACATTTTTCTAATTATAGCAAATTAGTTTTACAAACATTTTCCTGGGAAGAGAGTTTGAAACTAGAGCCAAAAAGGAGAAGGCTGAAATTTAGGCAGTGCCTGAAAAAAAAAATAAAAAAAAATTAAAGATGGATTGCATGCTAGTTGGCTTCTGTTATCAGGCCAACCTGTAAACTTCAAATTAATGGGTTTTAGGGAACTTTATTCCAATATGAGCAGTTTGTGTCATTGAAAATTGGAATGGCTTAGAATGGTGCCATCAAACCCAGCTCTTCCCCCAGGATGTGCTGGTGGCACTGGGGAAGGGTGGATGACAGAGGTGACAGCCAGCAGCAGGTCACTGCCAACNGCTGGTGGCACTGGGGAAGGGTGGGTGGCAGAGGGGTGGTGGCAGAGGTGACAGCCAGCAGCAGATCACTGCCAATGCTGGTACAGCCTGAGCAGAATCTTACATTCAACAGCCTCCAAGGCAAAATATTTCATAATTTATTCTCTTTCTAAATCTGCAGTGAATTTCTGTAGTTTTTCCAGAACAGAGCCACCTTCCAGTTGCAAACGCTCTTGGTTTTGGGGGAAAAGAAGGAGTAACTCTTAGTTACCACTAAGAGAAGTTGAGCACTCATGCCTGGCTGCTCCACACACTACAAACACAAAGGCAGTGTCTTTTTGACCACAGAGATGGTTCAGCTGTGGCAGGCTCAGTGCTCCCTGCTGCCTTTTCCAGGAGAGGTTCCCCCTGGAAGCACAGGGGCTGGCAGTACCATGCTGTTTGTGAGCATGCCTATGGCTCTCGAGCTCAGCTGGGGGATTTAATTAGAAGTCAGCCATGGAAAAATCCATAATACTTACACAGAGGTGGTGTGGGCTGTGTGCAGCTGAGGGATAATCTTAATGCAAACCTGAATGTAGGTTATTGTTCAGCAAGAAGGAGTTGGTTGATTATTTCTAAAACAAAAAACAAAAAACAAAACCAAAACAAAAAAAACCACCAAAAAACCCAAAAACAAACCCCAAAAAACCCCAACAACAACAAAAATATTAGATAAAAAGGCCGCCCCCAGCCAAAAGCCCAACCACAAACCCCAGGCAGGGCACTGACCCTGGGCAGTGGGAAGGATGTGCTGCTCTGGATGGTTCTGGTTGTGCTGGGGTTTGTGGTTGGTTATTGGTACCCTGGGAGCAAAGGTGGGCTAAGAGCACCTTGCAGTAGTGCAGGTGGTGGATATTTTATGGCATGTGCTCATTTGCACGAGGAGGAATTTGGGCTGGAGCTCTCAGGACGTTTGATGCCCGTCTGGAAGCCCATCACCACCGCAGGCTCCGGCCGTGGCACCTCCTATGAAATCACCCAAGGGTTAAAGATGGGCAGCTTCCCTCCCCCCCCCAGTAAAGGTAATTACCCCCCATCTATTTAGCAGGAAAGAATCTGCCATTGAGCAGGCAGGGCCGGTTCAGGAGAGCCCTTCAGCCCCCAACAATATCGCATTTCGGCGGTGCATAAAGAGCGGGAGCCGTTTCCG
>VWYP01003596.1:197-30197 GCA_013400435.1 Pycnonotus jocosus | reverse complement strand
TGTCACCTTGTAAAGCCGTGGTTCTGCTGAGGCTCTCAGGGCCCCCAACAGCAGCAGGATATTGAAGGATTTGAGCCCAGATCTCAGAGCAGCCACAACCCCCTGCTCTCACCCCAGACACAGCTCCCTCAGCCCTACATTTCCTCCAGGTAAGACTTGATTTCCAGAAGATCTGGTTTCTGAGTGCTCCATGCTCTCTGCAGGTTGTTTTGTCCCAGCAGGAGGCTGCAAGGCTGGCTCCTGTCCCATGGGATGGTCCCAGGGAACTCCCAGCCCTCAGCTCCTGGTGTTTAACCCACCAGCCACGGGGACAGGGATGTTATTCCAGAGGGGAGGATGGCAACCACAGCTCTGCTCTGCCAGAGGATGGCTGCTGGCTCCTCCAGCACATTGTTCTGTGCTGGCAGGAACAAATCAGGGCTTGGTTTTTGCTCCAGGAAATTCCCTGTCTTCCCTCGATGAGGTACCCGGCTGCCCCGAGTGCCTTTCTGCTGCCACAGCAGTGGATCCCAACACCCACACACAGGACTGGTGTCCTGGGGTGGATTTTCTTTAGGGCTGACTTGGGAAGTGTGCCCATAGGAAATGAATGAATAATTCAATGATTTGTGGCTGGCTGGAGAGCTGGAGCACCTCCACGCTCTGGCCAGGGGTTGGAAAGTTGATGAGCAGATGGAATGTTGGGTTGTGTCCTCTTTCATGCCTGTTAGAGTTCCCCCAGAGCTTTGGGAAGCTGTGGGCATTTGGGAAAAGGTGCTGGTGGTGACTCTGTGCTGGTGCCCTGTGCTCTCTGAGTGGGATGAGCAGGGCCAGGCTCTCCCAGTAAGGATGGGGGACTGGGGTGTGCCGTGGCTCTGGGCACCAGAACCAGAGGAGAGGCTTCCTCTTTCTGCCTTGTGCTTGCCAAGGCAGCCTGGAGGAGAAAACAGAGCAGGGAATCCAATAGAAAATCCGGATGTTTGGTGGAGGAGGGAAAGCTGGGGCGTGGAGTGAAGGCAGCCTGGAAAACCGTGGGGTGTTGTGTAGCCTGAGAGGGGAAAAGGGGGGTGACAAGGTCTGGGACGGTGCCAGAGAACAGGAGGAGGCAGAGACCGTGGCAAGCAGCTGGGAAGAAGCCTTCTTTGCGGGAGGAAATGTTATTATTAGTGCTCAGTTTCCTGGACAAAAGATTCTTGTCTATTTAAATACTTCAGCTTCCCAGAGCTGCAGTTCTCCAGACACAATAAAATCCTCCTTTTCTGCCTGTCATTGTCATTTCCCGCTGGCAGCAGGTGGTTAAAGCTCCTGTGCTCTGCAGGAGGACATTGCAGGCTGCTGTGACCACAGAGGACAAGCCCTGGGGATGGGGTTTTGTCCCTTGTGCCCCCTCTCATCTGTCCACAGAGATGCTGCTCTCTCACAGCAGTGCAGGTGCTGCTGATAAAGAGATTAAGATCAATTAGATTTGAATAAAATCAGCAAAAGCATAAAAAAATATTAAAAGGTTGAATATCTTGATAGAAACCACACCTAAGAAACCTCCTGGGCCATCCTCAGGCTTCCTCAGCCAACCATGGCAGGTTTTAAGCTCCAGCAGCAGAATACAAAACCTCACTAATGCCAAAGAATCACAGCTAATGGATAATTGGAATTATTCTTTCTATCCAGGCATGCACAAAACCCACACTGGGGCTGGAGTTGCTGTTGTGGGGGAAGAGATCCAGGTTCTGTGCAGGGTGATGCTCACACCTGAGCCCACTCTGGTGAGTGAGGGGAGGTGCTGCCCCAGCTCTGGTGTCTCCATGTGATCTCTGTTTCAGCAGGTCAGGCTCTATTCCACAGAAATTTCAGATTATTTCCTATGAAGGTAAGAAATACTTTTTCTACCTGTCTTGAAACGTTAAAATCTGACTACAATACTATGGAATTTTCTTTGTAGAATCTTGATTTTTTTTTTCCTGTGTTCAGGTAGCTTGAGTTTAATACCAGATCTATCCCTGTAATGATAGAAATGGGAGTTTTATTCCACAAAAAGATGTCTCACTCTGCTCTTTTCCTGATTATAACTGTTGCTTGTTCCAAACCCTGCAAGACTTTGAGAAGTCAGCCTTCCTGAATGTATGACAAATATATCAGAGAATCACGGCACATCCTGTGTTGGAAGGGACCCACAGGGATCATCCAGTCCAACTCCTGGACCTGATATAAATCTATATTTATATTGAATTACTACAAAAGTGCAGATGTGCTTCAAGCAGCGAGGGGCTCGTGGCTGTCACGGAGGACACACAGGATGCACAGTTGCTAAACCACTAAAAGCACGTCCTGTTCATCTCAGTGGGGAGCATTTCTGTGCTGGGATTCTGGAAAACTGAACAGTTCCCTCAAAGTGAATGACTAAACACAGCCAACCTGCAGCCATGGCAGTTAGATTTTAATCAGAGAGTTTTGGAAGATAGCAGCAGCCGTTCTTTAAATGCAAAATACTTGGGGATGAGCTGCTGTGTTTTATAGGTGTGAGTTTGGATTGCTGGTTTTGTCAGAGTGTGCAAAGCTCCAGCTGTGTGTGGCCCCCAGCCTCAGCACTGATGTGTCAGTGGCTGCTCTTGGAGTGGGTTGGAAGGCTTTGGGAAGCAGAGGAGTGTCCAGGGCCAGGCTGGCAGCAATTCCCTGCCTTCCCTCAGCCTGGGAGCACAGGAGCTCCCAGCCTCTGGCTCTCCAGAAAGCTGTGCTGAGATGTTTTTCCTGCAGCTTTGCAATTCTCCTGCCACTCCTGGGGCAGGGCTCTGCTTCCCCTCTGCTGGAGTGCAGAGATCACTGGTGGTGCTGTGCCTCTGTCCCTGCCCTTGGGGAGGTGACAGCTGCCACAGCTGCCTGGCTTGGGGCAAGGACAGGCACCCAGGGGCTCCTCCCAGGCTGGGGCAGGCTCAGGGTAGCTGAGAACGTGGCCAGCAGCAGCAGAAGCTGAGTGGGAGAAGTTGTGCCAGAGCTTGCCCAAGGGATGAGGGGCTTTGTTTGCCCTCCAGAGCAGCTCTGCCTCTCCCTGTCCCCGTGGCCATGGGGACAGCAGTGGCTCCTGGGTGACTGTGCAGTGCATGTTGGCCCTGGGGATGTGCTGAACCGCTCAAGCAAATCATCCTAAAATAGGCTTCAGATGTGATGCAGAGGAACCCAAGCAAAACAGAGCCCAGCCAACCCCAAATTTATGCTTGTGGTTACTGAAGCTTGTGAGATCAATTTTTTGTTTACTTAAAACTGATTTCAAAGAGGGTTTTTTTTTCCTTTCTTTCTTTTAATTCTCATTCTTGATCCTTGGGCTGGGGGATGGTCATGGCACTGCTCCAGCTGGGGCTGAGCATCCTGCTGTCATCATCACAGAGAAGTTCTGTCCCAAAATGCCCAGATTGAAGGTCCTGGTGAGGTGGGGGAGCACTGTTAGAACCCCAGAACAGGACCTGTGGTCGCTGTTCCATTGGCACATCCCAGCAATCACCCATGGCAAGCATCCCTGAGAGATTCTCTTATTTTCATAAATAAGAGAAACCTGGAAAAATAGATCTCAGCAGAATTTTCTCTTTTCTTTTCTTTTCTTTTCTTTTCTTTTCTTTTCTTTTCTTTTCTTTTCTTTTCTTTTCTTTTCTTTTCCTTTTGAAAATATTTAAGCAAGGAAGTGTTAAAAGAATGAATTCAGTTGAAAAAAAAGGAAAAAATAAAAGCAAAAAACGGCCAAGAAACAAAAACCCTCCCAAAGCCCACAGAGGCTCTGTGGAGCTGGCAGAAGGCAGAGCACAGAATCAGAGCTGGCTGATTCCATCTCTTTGTCATCCCACGTGTGGGGTTCACCCCAGTGAATAGGAAAGCCTCCAAAGTCCAAACTGCCCTATTTCAGGACAAACTGTACAGAAAATAAACACGTGGGATCAATAAAGGCCGGGCAGGAAGCGATGACTTTGTGGGACAGAGATTTGAAGGTGATGCTGCTCACAGCCCGCAGCTCCTGCTGCTGGGGACCTTTCCCAGCCTGGCCAGGGCAGGGAGGCGAGGGAAGCACCCATTATTTTCATTTTTTCAGGAATCCCTGGCTGTGTGAGCCCCGTTTCAGCAGAGAATTCCTGCAGCCTCAGCGTTTGAAGTGGCCGAATCCCTGCGGGGCCGGGGCCAGCAGCTCCATCCTGGCCAGAACCCCTCGTCCCTTCAGCGGTGACGTGGTGAGTGTGCCCTGGTGCCAAGCCCAGATGGAGCTGTTCCCCGAGCAGATTCCTTCCTCTGGGCCCTTTCATTACTCCTTTTCTTCTTCTTCTTCTTTTCAGCACTTATTTGCAGATTTGTCAGTGTGATGCCTGGCGTCCTGGTGGCAGTTTGTGTTGGCCTCCTTGGGGTCCCGGTGGCCTGAGGGGACAAGGACAGTGTGGGGACAGGGCCAGGCAGCACAGCCTGCCAGGGGGACAGCCCAGGCTGGGGGTTCAGAGCTGGCAGCTTGGGGAAAGAAAACAGATTTGTGTTTGTGAATGGAAATGACCCCGGGGGAAAATCCTGGAGAGAACAGGGTGGCCGGTGCTGCTGCTGTCTGTCTGTCTGTCTGTCTGTCCCTGCGGAGCCTCAGTGCTCCTGCCCGGGGTCATTGTGCTGTGTAATTGCTTTTGGACGGTGTTCAGGCAGCAAAGTGGGGCAGAAGCCACTCTCCAGGCTGGTTTAACTCTTCTGTGGGGTGTGATTTCTGCCTGGTTACAGAGGCAGGTGGGCTGGGAGATGGGCTGGGAGCTGTGGCAGTGCTGGACAGCAGGAGCTGGGAATGTGGGCAGCACCTGAGAGAGCAGTGAGGGACACCAGAAAAAGGATTTCCAAAAAAAAAAAAGAGGTCTAAGCCAGCCTTTCAGTGAGGAAGGAGAAGAGTTGGTTTTGAAGGGTTTGGAGGAACAGAATGGAACAGAATGGAATAGAATGGAACAGAATGGAACACAATAGAACAGAATGGAACAGAGTGGAACAGCTCCTGGCTGGGGGAGCAGGACAGTCCAAGGAGCTGCTCTGCACATGCTGGGACCCATCCCATGGGCACAGAATGAATTATTGTGTCCCAAGCATTAGGAGGGGGGAAGATCTGTTCCAGAACCCCAGCCCAGAGCAGGCTGGGGGAGCAGGGAGCTGTGGGGACCTCTCTGCTCTTTGGTGGGGACAGTGTTAATCTCTGGGGTTTAGCAGCGTGGGGAGGACCAGCGGGGCTGTTAGAGCAGGAGGAAATGGTTCCCTGTCTAGATGGGCTTAACACAATGTGAACTCCACAGAAAGTTCAAGCCTGAGTGTGGAGGAGCTGAGTTACCCAGCACAGGGTGGATGGAGGGTTTCCTCACGGTGTTGGTGGAGATAAAGCCAGAGCACAGTGTCCGTGTGCCTTTTCCTTTGGACACACAGAATCTGCAATGACAGCTGACATCCTTATGGATGCCCTTCCCAAACTCTTTCTTACACAGATTGTTTGGCTAGAAAAAAAAAAAGGGTTTTTTTTGTATTGGAAAGCCTGTCCAGATTCTGAGGAAAAT
Source organism: Pycnonotus jocosus (assembly GCA_013400435.1). NCBI lineage: Eukaryota > Metazoa > Chordata > Aves > Passeriformes > Pycnonotidae > Pycnonotus > Pycnonotus jocosus. Next base: position 24,678 of record VWYP01003596.1, on the reverse strand, counting down.
TGGTAAAACAGTGTTTTAGTTATAATTCATTACGCAGTGTCTCATTTTGGAATCCCATTTTTGGCCAGGGTACATCTGGCCAACGATGCTGTGATAGTGCCCCAAGCCTTCCTTTTGGTTCTCATTTAGGTTAGAAAAGTAATTAAAGGAGGGTAAAAAAAGAAGTGACAGAGTTACTGACTCTCTTTCCAAAAGTGAAGGGTTTAGGCCAAACTCCTGCTAAGAAAATAAACAGAATTTCATTTTTTTTGTTGCAAGTTCTTCCCTTATATTGAATTTCCGTGCTCAGTGACAGGGGGGATCTGCTCGAGTGAGCAGCAATTGGATTCTGATGGCTTTGAGTTGTGCTTGGATTTGCTTTGGAAAGCTGGGGCTGTCCTTGGAGAGCAGGGTTTGGACCTGAGCTGGAGGCCTTGTTCTCTGTGGAGCACAAACCTTGCAGCCCAAGTTAGCAGGCTGTAACTTTTATGGCTGTGCCTGGGAATTATTTTCCTGCCCAGCAGTGCTGTGGTAGAGCCCTTGCTCCCCAAATTAGGCCAATATTTGCTAGGCTGAGCCCAGAAACCATTTTTAACTGAGGCACGTTGCAGAGGTTGGCTCTTTTGGCACATGTGGGTGTGGACGTCCTTCCCACCTTCTCTCCTGCAAGAAGAGGAGACCCATGTTGGGGTGATTTCTGCAGAAAGCAGTAAATTTGGGGTGGTGGGGAGTGTTTGAGCTTGTCCCACCAGCAGGACCCTCAGATGTGGGGCTGTGCTGGGCAGATGAGCCCTGGCAGGAGGGTGGGAGATGCTCTGGTGGTCACCATCAGGGTTCTTCTGGGTGGGTGGGGGTGGCAGCAGATGGTCCCAGTGCTTTGGGAGCCAGGGGGGTTGAAGATGCTCTGTGCCTGGGGTGATAAATTGATAAATGTGTCATAGCTCAGCTCCGGAAGCAGGGCAGGGAAGGATGTGAGCGACAGAGGATTCACATCCTGGAAACGCCGCCGTGTCACGGCTGGGGAATTCAGCAGGATAAATGCATCTGCCTGTCCTGCTGCAGACAATCTGCTTAATGTGGGAAGCAGAGTTTCCTGCAGCCCCGAGCCAGTGGGGAAGGGAAAAACCCTGAGAGGCAGGAAGGGCCAGGGAGAATTAAGCAGGTAAACCCATTAGCAGTGACCACCCCTTTGTGTGGGGATTACACAAAGCTGCTGCTCTGGGATGCTCAGTGGCTCGGGAGGAGCGAGTGGGGGCCTCTCCCCTCCCTCTCCTGAGGGGCTCGACCCCAGAGCTGGGATTAGCACTTGCCACAAGCTGCCCTCGCTAGCCAGAACAAATTGCTGCACGTGCTGAGAGAGAGCCCAACCTGCAGGAACCGTGGAGGTGCTGTGAGGCAGAGGTTTGGCAGGCTTTGCTCTGGCAAATCCCTCCATTCTTCCCAACGGGACCTTCCTCATGGAAATCACTCCTCTTTAACCAACAGATTTACACCGTTCTACTACTTTGGACAGAGGTTTACCCCAGCTCCCTCTTCAGCTTGGGAATTCTTCAGATACTGGCTCTAAAAACAGAGTGAGGGCACGAAGCAGGACAGATGTGCTGTCCCAAGAGCCTCTCTCAGTCAGGACATCCCAAAATGGTTTGGCATAAGCACTGGGGAGGGAGCTCTGGGGTGCAGTGGAAGGTGCTGGGGGAGGATGTGTGGAGGAGGGGACACTGCAGGGATTGAACATCCCCAGGGCCAGGCTGGGGCTGGGGCAGGGACTGGGACACTGCAGGGATTGAACATCCCCAGGGCCAGGCTGGGACAGGGACACTGCAGGGATTGAGCATCCCCAGGGGCCAGGCTGGGGCTGGGACACTGCAGGGATTGAGCATCCCCAGGGGCCAGGCTGGGGGTCCGTGCCAGATCCTCCAAGGGGACGCTGCTGCACGACCTCGTGGTGGCCAGCACCGTGCCTGTCCCACAGCTGCCGTCCCGAGCCGTGTGTGTGTCCTCCGGCAGCCTTTCCAAAATGCCAACCACAGCAAAGCAGCAGAAACCCAAGCTTTCCTTTTGCTTGGATTCCCATCAGTTCCCAGACTTTAATAACAGCCTGTTCCGGGCTGCGTCCCTCGGGCTGGTTTGGCTCTTGGGGCCGGGCGCTGTCTCACGGGCAAAGCAGCCACGGGCTCAGAGGAAGAGGAAGGAGCAGCCCCTGTGGGATGAGGGTTTTACCGGGAGCCTGACCCCGCTCTGCTCCCCACGGGGGTCCCACTCAGCAGCGGCACAGGGAGGACCCTCCGCGTCCCGCTCCTCTCGCTCATTTGTGCGCCAGATGTTGAGCCAGATGTTGGCGCTGCCGTGTCCGCCCGCTGGCAGCGGCAGCGCCAGGGGATGCCCGGTCCCGGCTGCTGCCCGAGCTCCCGGCGCTTCGGCACCGCCACCTCCCGGGCATCCCGGAGGGGATCCGGCATTCCCGTGTCAGCTGCGGGGCTGGGTTTATTTATTTTCTTTATTTCACGATTTCTCCCGGGCATCCCGGAGGGGTCCTGGCATTCCCCTGCCAGCCTGCGGGGCTGGATTTATTTAATTTATTTATTCCACGGTGCCTCACGGGCATCCCGGAGGGGACGCGGCATTCCCGTGTCAGCTGCGGGGCTGGGTTTATTTATTTTCTTTATTTCACAATTTCTCCCGGGTATCCCGGAGGGGATCCGGCACTCCCCTGTCAGCCTGCGGGGCTGAGTTTATTTATTTTCTTTATCCCACGGTGCCTCCCGCCCTGCAGCCCGGCCCTGCCCAGCGACCCTCTCACAGCGCACTCGGGCTCCCAGCACTTACTGGGAAAGATATTCACATGTAATGAAGTTATTAAATTTTAGAATTCTCCTTTTTTTTGCCTGTCACCCTGAGGACAAACACCCCGAGGTGAGCATGGTTTCCCCGGGCAATGCTGGCTTGCCCATCTGTCTGAAGCAATTACTGCTGCTTCCCCCGAGGATTATTTTTCCGAGCAGGTGTTGACATTTTTCCCCAGCTGGGTGTCAGGCTGTACCTGCGGGGGCGGTTTGGGAGCAGCAGCAGCCTAACGAGAGAGTGCCCTGGGTTAATGAGGTGTTGCAAGGCAGCACAGCTCAACCCAGCATTACACGGTCCAACTTTCCAGCTTAATTAGAAACCCGGTTCTCCCGCTCATGCTTTCATTCACTTTTCGAGTTGAGTGACAGCCCAGGCTCTCACAGGGCAGGTGATGGCTGTGTTTGAGAAGAGTGTGGGTGTTGTTGGCCGTGCACATCCCCCTGTCTTGCCCAGCTTTGTGTTTGCCATGGGAAGATCGTGTTGGGCCCATCAGAGCAGCTGAGCCAGGCAGCTCCAAGAGGAGCAGCTGGGACCTGCAGGGTTGGCAGAATCCACCTTTCCCCTGTGTTTCCTCGTGGATCCCACAGGTGGGAAGCAGCTCTGGAGGACCACAGAGAAGGTACAAGGGCCTGGCTCAAGCTCCTCCCCAGCCATGGCTCCACCATTCCCATGCCAGCTCCCTGTTTGCCTGGGAGCACTGGGATCACAGAGATGCAATCAGTGCTGGGAGCCAGCAAGTGCAGGAGTTCAGGAGTTCAGTAATTAGCAGAGCAATTGTAAAGCGCAGCAATTAGTGGCTAATTGCTGCTGCAGAAATATGCAAGGCAGAGCGCCTTTTATTCCTCCCTCCATGTGGGATGGCTGATCCCAGGCTTGGTGGGAGCAGGGAGCACTTGTGTCTTGTCCTAGCACTTGTGTCTTGTCCTTGATGGCAGGATAGGACAAGGGGGAAATGCTTTAAGATGAAGGCTGGTGGATTTAGATTTGAAATTATTGAGAAATTCTTCCCCGTCGGGGTGGTGAGACCCTGGCACAGGTTTTCCAGAGGAGCTGTGGGTGCTCTGGGTGCAGCATGGCAGTGTGGTGTTCTGGTGATGTTCTCAGCCTCTTGGGAGAGGTACATTGTGCCAGCAGTGAGGAAACTCAGCTTCACAGGGGGTTTGGAGCCACCAAGGGGCCTCAGTGCCATTTTCAGAGCCCCTTTAGCCAGGCATGGAGGGAGTGTGAGGAATCCCTCTGGGAATTGGCCCGATGCTCTGCCACCCTTGAGCAGCCCCTTGCTCACACCAGTCACTGCCACTGCCCCATCCTCACCGGGACAGCCTCAAGGTGCCTGCAATTACTTGTGAACAGCCTGTAGAAGAGACATATTTACTTAATAAATAAATACAAATAACATATGGCAGGTACTAGCACGAAATACACACTACTGATGTTGTTGTGAGGGAGGCCAAGGTCTGAGGCTGGAGCTTTGCCTGGTTCAGTTAACGTGCCCAGCTGGCTCTTACCAGGCTGGCCCTGGCTATGGGCACTGATGGTGCAATCTGGGATTGCTCCAGGGCGTGTCAGAAGCTACACACCTGGATGGATTAATGTATTAACACACAGGATCCAGGGAGGCTGTGCCTTGGAGTGCCTGGGGACACAAACTGCGAGCTTCTCTGGGAACCGGCGTGACCCTCGGGGACATTCCTGCACACAGCAGGTCCTGGGAGCTGCAGTGTGGTCATGGCACACATGGGCACACAGCTGAGGGTCATGGCACACATGGGCACATGGCTGAGGGTCATGGCACACATGGGCACACAGCTGAGGGTCACAGCACACAGCTGAGGGTCATGGCACACATGGGCACACGGCTGAGGGTCACAGCACACATGGGCACATGGCTGAGGGTCCTGGCACACAGCTGAGCGTCATGGCACACATGGACACATGGCACACACACAGGCACATGGCTGAGGGTCATGGCACACAGCTGAGTGTCATGGCACACATGGACACACAGCTGAGGGTCACAGCACACAGCTGAGGGCAGGGGGAGATGGCACCCCATGGACCCTGGGAGGGTGTCAGGGCTCTTCCCCTCGTCTCTGCAAAGCTTCGTGCAGAGCAAAGGGGCTCTGCGTTGGCTGGATTTGGCAAAGCCTTGACCTAAAGCTCGGAGCTCTGATGAGCTCTAGGGAGGCAGCAGCAGTTGGGTTTGGGATTTGGGGTCGTCTCTGAGCTTTGGGGCCGGGCCTCAGTCTGCTGGGACGGGCAGTGGCAGGAAGAGGATCGCCTTCTGGCCGTAGTGAGTCCGCGGGCCCAGCTTGCCTTTCCCGTTCTTCTTCAGCCCCACAAACCAGTTCTTGTCCGCGTGCATTTTGGAGACGTAGGTGTTGTAATGGTTCTCCTCGAGCCTCTCCAGGAACAGACACTCCTCACCCAGTAACTGCTGAAAGAGAGCCCAGGGAGGGACAGTGAGCCGGTGCAGTGGGGATGGGGATGTTCCTGATGTGACAATGCCAGCTCCCCTCTGAGATTCCATCCAGACCCACCTCAGAGATTTCCACACCCCAGTAAAGCTCATATTTAAACTGTGGGGTAGGTGGCCTTGATTTACTCCTCTGAGCCACTCCTGTAGTAAGGTGTTTGTGACCTGGGAATTTTAATTGGCAGTGCCCAATTAGCCCCGTGCTCCATCAGCTGCTCCTGGCCCTGAGCTTTGTGGTGGCAGCTGCAGGCACAGAACCAGAATGGTTTGGGTTGGAAGGGACCTTCAAGACCACAGAGCTCCAGCCCCTTGCCTTGGGCAGGGATACCTACACCAGGTGGCAGCTGCTGCTGCAGGTAGGAAATGCAATATTTATCAAGTGTCAGATAGGAAATACAATATTTGTCAGAGGCAGGGCAATAAACTGCATTATTTGGTAATTCATTTATTTCCCCCCAAAACAGAGCCAGATGCAGAGTGGCCGTGCAGCTGCCAGAATCACAAACTGATTATTGCCTGTGGTTTGCACTGCTCAGCTGTGAGATCTCTGCAGCCCCCCCAGCCCTGTCCATGTCTGATCCCAGGGGATCCCCACTTACTGAGCCATAGAGGAGCCCGTTGGTGTCCATGGCCAGGTACTGCCCCGACTGGGTGCTCTTGATGTGCACAACCCCCACACTTTCTGCACTCAGCTGCAGCTGAACTGGGAGGGAAAACAAAACAACAACGGTGAAAGGAAATTAGCAAAAACAAGGGGGAAAAGCGCTGCCAGGAAGGTCAAAGGGGTATTTTGTTGAAATCTGGCTTATAAAGAGTTTATAGGAAACAGTACAGTGTGTAATAAAAGTGTCTCCTTGTACCCTCCTCTTCAAAGAAATCCCACAGCCATCCTCTAGGAACCAAAGACCAATTTTTCCCCTTCTTTTACATCAAAGGAAGGGCAGCTTTTTGGTTATGGTGCTGGAATGGGACACAGGAGATTGGGGTTTTAATTCTGGCTCTAATTTACAAATTTCTCATGTGGTTTGACAAGACACTTTAGGAGTGGCATATGAAGAAGTATTTTGAGAGCTAAGGCAGGGATGGGCAGACTGCAGATGCCTGCACTGCAAACCCCTGCTCCAAAGCATCCCACCCAGCTGTCTGCAGCAGCTGGATTTATCCAGTGCATTGTAGATGGAGAATGGGGAAATAGAAAAGGCTGTGGCTGCAGTCACAGAGACTTGCAAATTCCAGCTCTTCCCAGTGATCCTTCCCATCTCCTAAGATTTATAACAGCAATATTTAGGTTGGTTGGAATGAAGTATGAAGGGACGGCTCGGCTCCAGCTCCTTCCTTCCTGTTTATATTTAATTTATTTATCCTTATTTAGATGAGGTAAAAGGCAACGTTACCTCTTGGCCTGGTGGAACACCCATTCCAGTGAAACCTTTGCTGTAATGGTTCACATTCTTCATTTTTTGCCATTTTCTGCTCAGCAAATGATAGTTAATGAGGAAATTGTGTGGGTGCAGGTTTGCAGGAGTACTTGGCCCCTGTGCATTGCCTGGTTTAGGCTGGGAATGTGCACTGGGAAAAGCCCAGCCCAGCTGCATTCCCTGGGGTGCTGCAGACCTGGGACCTGGCTGAGGAGCAGTCCAGGGAGAAGAGAGGGAAATGGGATGAAAATGATGATACTGCTCTAAAAACTGTCCCTGAGAGAGGGGAGTGAGGGACCCTCCTGCTGCCAGTGGGGATGCTGAGCTTTTGGGCCACAGAGGGAGGGAGAACAATGACTCCAGAGGAAGGAGCTTGTGCACTAAATTCTTACAGGTTCCCTTACAGGTCTGGACAGAGATTTCCTCCCATGAAGTAATGGGATGAAAGCAAGAAAAGGAGACTTTTTGTAGAGATGACCATGAGCTTCATCCTGGAGAATCTGCAGTGTCCAGCTAAGTTTTCTTTCCATCCCTTGATGCAAGCTTGGAATGCCCACGCAAAGGATGTGGGAAGTGGATCCTGACATGGGGCTGGACAACAAAGCCTTAGAGAGAGCAACTCCTTCTGCTCTTCTTAGAGATCCTCCCTGGTTCTGAGGCCATTTAAGGGCAGAATAAGAATTCTCCATATTTGTCTGGAGCAAAATGCACGTGGGCACAGGTTGTTTGCAGAGCAGCAGTGCTGGAACGCTGCTGTCCCCACTGGCTGGCAGGTGGCTGTCCCAGCTGGGTGACAATGTCCCACAGTGCAGGGATGGTCTGGGCTGCTCCTCTTGCTCGCCAGGCAGTGATGCTGAGCAGCTCCATCATTTTCCAGGAGCGTGGGCAGCCACGGGTGCTCAGAGCAGGCTACGTCTCATCAAGGCTGCTCTGCTGGCACACAGCCCTTCCAGGAGTTTCCTCTGTAAATATTAGTGTGTTCCTACATCCCAGTTTATGAGATGGTTTACAGGAGGTTCCTTTCTGGCAGAGGTTTGCAAACACGTGGCCCCAGGCCAGCAGGCAGGGAGGTGGGAGCGTGCTGGGATGCAGGACCTGCCTGCACTCACTGCCCTGTGCATGGGCCAGCCCTGGGGACCACTGCAAGGGGATGGATTTGCTTTTCCAGAGGGAAAGAGCAGTGTGACAACATCCAGCAGCTTGAGGCAGGGCACAGGAGTGGAGGCTCACGTCCTTGGTGGCTCCCCATGGCCCAGGAGATGCCATCTTGATCCTGACCTCTCCTGATTCCAGCAAAACCTCTGGAAAATGCTGCAGAGACACTGCTTGAGCCCATACCACCTCTCCTGGTGTGTCTGAGCCCAGTTCTGTCTCTTGCAGGTCCTTTGGGTCACCATCCAGCCTTTCCCAGAGGTTTGAGGGTTCCATGCCAGGTTTATTCCTGGCTGGAGCTGCACACTGTGTTTATTCAGCCTCGGGGAGCTCACCTTCATCCATCCATCCCCCAGCATTGCCTCGTGCTGGGGAGGCAATGTTTGTAATTAAAACTTGGCTTTAAACTGCCTGTCATTAAAACAACAATAGCGAGAGGAAAGGTTGAGTTTGGGGGCAGAGGCCACGTGTGTTTGTGGTTTAAAGAAAATAAAAGTGCTTTTCTTAGCTCTTTGTAAGGCTGGCTTGGCTCCTCACAGCCCTTCCTTCCAACGAGATAGGAGCCTGGCAGGTGCAGGTCCCGTTCCAGTAAATGTTCAGGATATTTTGCACCCAGAGGTTGCTGCCAAGAGCTGAGGGGAAGAGCCCAGCCCTGCTGCCCACGGAGCCCTGCAGGAGATTCACTGTGTGGCCTGTCCAGCTCTCCAGGGCAGCGGGTTAAAAAATCCTCCGAAGAGTTTTTGGTAACGCAAGAGCACAAAAAGCACAAAATTCCCAAGGATTCCTTGGCAGGACAAGTGGTGGCGTCTGCGGGAGCAGCTCCTCCCAGCAGAGGTCCCAAGTGTCCCATGGACTGGAGCCACCAGGGCCACTGACTGCAGCCATGGGGACAGCTGAGGGGACACCCTGGCATGGGTGACATGTTAATCACTGTGGCACACGGATGACAACACAAAGCACAGATTCCATGTGAGGGGACACCCTGGCATGGGTGACATGTTAATCACTGTGGCACACGGATGACAACACAAAGCACAGATTCCATGTGATGGGACAGCCTAGCATGGAGGTCCTGTTAAATTGTTGTGGCACATGGATGATAACGCAAAGACAGCACAGATTCCATGTGAAGGGACACCCTGGCATGGGTGAGCTGTTAAATCGCTGTGGCACACGGATAACACAAAGCACAGATTCCATGTGAGGGGACACCCTGGCATGGGTGACATGTTAATCACTGTGGCACACGGATGACAACACAAAGCACAGATTCCATGTGATGCTCTGTGTGTGTGGCTGCCCCGAGCCCTCTCTGCCAGGGCCAGCTGTGTCCCCAGCCCTGCCGTGTCCCCTCTATCTGCCTGCCTGCCATGGGGTGACACCAGTGCCAGATTTAATCCTGCAGATATCTATTTACAGACTCCAATCTACACATCGACAGCACACACATCACACCCCCCTGCTCCATCTGCGAGCTCCATCAGTGTCTCCCCCCTGGGAGGCGTGTTCCACACAAACCTCGGCCCGAATCCCGTTTTCCCCAGCTCCCCCCATCCCAGCCGATGAAATCCCCGAGCGAGGAGCCGCGGGCAGCCCCAGGGTTGCTCACTGTGCTGGTCGTTGCGGTCCGTGGTGCCATCCACGGTGCCATCCGGGAGGATGCGCAGGAAATGCCCCCCGTTGCTGCAGTACAGCAGTTTGGGTTTCTTGTAGTTGCCCGCGGGCAGGTTGAACTTTTCGGTCAGGGCACTGAAGGTGGTGATCTCCCCCTCGGCCATCCCGCAGCCTCTGGCACGGCCGGGCTGCAAGAGAGGCGACAGCAGGGGTGACACGGAATCCTGGGGACAGGCTGAGCTTTAAAGGCAGACAGGGGAGGGAGGGAGGGAGGGGGCCCGGGGGTCGCGGTGGGGACCGGGGGCAGGTGATTCACGGCGCTGTGACACAGCCCAAGGTGATGCTCCCCCAGCGTGGGAGGCGGCGGGGGGCTGTGTCCTGCCTGGGTGGGGCTGCGCAGGAGCCACTCTGTGCTTTTAATTTTATCGTAGTGAATTCTGTTTTTGTTCTCCTTTCTATTGACGTGCGTGCTAAAATTACACCCTCCGAAAGGCAGCTTGAAAAACAGCCGGTGTCTGATTGGAACCCACAGGAGGCGGGAAGGGAGCCCAGGTAGAACTCTCCCTGTGCTATTATAACTCTCAAACACAATTATGACCAGGAATTGCGACACCCACTGCAGGTCAGGTAGTAAATATTGCTCATCTCTTGGCACTCTGCAGCTCACCTGGCCCAGGAACACACAAGGAAAAGGTCAGGACACACGTTAGGTGTGGTGGGAGATGAGCAGGGGGCAGGAGCTGTCAGTGCCTGGGCTGAGTGGATTTACCCAGACACTGATCAATAGCATGAATCATGACAGCATGATTCCCATGGAAAACGGGAATTTTGAGTCTAGGATATGCCATGAATCAACCAGCATCATCTCAGTGCCTAGAGGAGCTCCAATAGAGCTGGAGAGGGGCTTTGGTCAAGGATCTGGGGCGCCAGGACACAGGGAATGGCTTCACTGCCAGAGGGCAGGGATGGATGGGATTTTGGGAAGAAATCCTTCCCTGGGAGGGTGGGCAGGCCCTGGCACAGGGTGCCCAGAGCAGCTGTGGCTGCCTCATGATCCCTGGCAATGCCCAAGGCCAGGCTGGACACTGGGGCTTGGATCAAGCTGCTCTAATAACAGATCATACTGAAACCTCATTTAGCTGGAGACTGTGGGCACAATCCATGTTTGAGCAAATGCTGTGCCAAAACCTGACGGCATCACCAGGCCAATCAAAGAAAGATGCTGTGGATGTTGGAGGCTGAGAAGTGAGAAGTGCTGTCACAGAAGTGCCATCACAGACATGGCAACAGGAGATGCCACAGGTGGGGCCAGAGTCCCAGGGATATTCCAGGTACTGTCATGTTTTTAGCCTAAAAACTACATTTAACATCTCTCACTAATTCATTCTCCCTTTCATACACAAAAGGTGCATGTAGAATTCTGTAGTGCTTGGAGAGAAGTGGATTTATGAACAGAAAAAGACACGGCACAGAATAAATCTAGATACAGGAAATTGCTTTAAATGTCATGTATTCCCACAGCTATATTATGGAAAATATTTTATAGTCGCTGTTTATATGTGTTTATAGATTGTAAAAATGTCTCTTTAGCACTGAGTTGTGCTACTGGTACTTTGGGATGGAGCCAGTACCACACAGTGTGGGTTTGCTGTGGGCTTGGAGTGCCCTGGGCAGATGCTGAGGGTGGCAACTCTGCAACACACACACTCACACACGTGTACATACACAGAGAATCTCAAAACATTTGGCTCTAAACTCTTTACAAACAGCAAAAGCAGCTGCAAGAAGGGGAAACTACACCTGGAAACGGATCCCAGTTGCCTGCAGAGAATAAAAACCTCTGAAAGTTGGACTGCTAAAAGCTGAAGCCCTGGAGATAAAGGCTGTGGCTGATGGTGAGAGCAGCCCCAGCCATTGCACCAGCTCTGCTTTGGACACAGATTTCAGCCCAGGCACTCAGATGCCCCATCAGACACAGACTGGGATTTTGGGAAGTGTTTCTGGAGTGACAACCTGGGCCAGCCCCCATCTATTGCCCTGATATTGGAGATGCAGCCTCAGGAGCTCTCTGGCTCCTGGTGGTTTCCAAAGCAGGTGGTGCCAAATACAGACACAAAATCTATTTTTTAACACCATTGTCAGGTGAAATTATTTCTTAGAGTGTCTGGCCCCTACGTTTCTTTTTCTCTCCTCATATTTTTCATGCAGTGGTTCAGTTTCCTTGCCAACTGCCAGTCTTTCTCTGAAGGAAAGCCCCCAAGTCACCCAAGGTGGCACACAGGGCTCTGGTCCTCCACTGAGCTTTAATCAAGACCAGCACCATTGGGTAATTTTCTGGAACCAAAGCTTTTGTTGAACCTTTATCTGAGGGTAAAAGGCACCCAGCAGTCTCCTGGGTTGATGATGGTTGGCATTGAGAAGCAAACATCCCATATCCAAGAGCTCTGAGCAGGATCTCAGCAAATTCTACAGCCAAGAGTGAGGAGCAGGCTGGATTCTACCCACAGTCACCTCAGGGGCTGAGGGCATCTCCAGACAGCTTGACCAGAGCAGCTCAACTGGAAACAGCTTCATCATCACTTATTTCCTCTGGGGTTATTTTTGCTATTTTTAGGAAGGCTCCAGTGCCTGCCAGCTGCCCTGACTGCCCCAGCAAAGCTCAATGAACACTTTTCCACTCCTCTTGTCTCCCCTGCTAAATACTATGGCTGTTCTCAGACTTTATGGCCATGGAGTTGTTCCTCTACAAACACCACCACTCATGGCCCTCCCATTACACTTTTTGGCAGGAACATGTTAGGTTTTTATGGGAATTAAAAAGCACGAGAGAGAGAGAGAGAACCTGAACCAAAGACAACATAAAGGGCCTTATTTCTTTGGGTAGAAGCCCAACAATGCTATTAAATAGCTCAAAGCAGAACAGAAAGCCCTCTCAAATATGCAAAGCTGAGAGAGACACCACACTCCAGTGGTTATTTGGTGCCCCATGGAGAAAGGAAAATGTTCCAAGAGGAGGTTGCTGTGAGAGGGGAACGGCTGCTGCTGAGCTGACCCCGCCGGTTGCACCAGGACAGTGATTTGGAGCTGAGCTGGGTCTGTTTGTCCAAGAGCAGCTGTGTTTGTGGCTCCTCTTTCCTCCAGCTCTGTGCAACACCCTCGCTGTGCTGCCTGAGAGAGAGAAAACCCCCAGTGAGGATGAATTCCTGGGAGCTGCACCCAGGGCAGCTGCTCCAGCACAGCCCCAGCTCCATCTGCAGCCTGGGCAGCTGAGGGCACCCAGCTCCTTCTCCTGGGTGGAGATGTCAGCACCCCAAAGGATCAGAAATCATTTCTGAGGGTAAAAAAAAGACTCAAGAAGCGAGTTAAATGCCTGAGATCATCTGATCCAGGTCCTGCTGCGCCGCGGTGGCTGCGCTGTGCTGCTCCCTACAGCTCCGAGGGAGAGGAGCCCAGCTGGAATAACTGTGAAATTCTGAGAAGTTCAGGGTCGGTTCCAAGCTTTATCACTGGCCAAACCAGTGGCTTTGATGTGAAATCCCAAATTCTGGGAGCATCTGACTGTGAGCATCGAGGGCTGGTTGTGCTGCCAATGTCAGGGGTGTGAGCTCTGAAATAACAGCACACGCTGGGAGGAGAGGGGACCTTTTCTCTCTGCTTTAAAGCCGATGCAAACTTCACTACACAGCACTCGTTTGTGTGACAAAGGTGATGTTGATGGAAATGTGGGAGATTCCTAATGGTCTAAAAGGTTTTTTGTATGGCAGAATTGCCAGGAACTTTTGTGGCTTTTTTTTTTTTTTTTTTTTTAATAGCTCCTGTGGCACAAATTTAGTGGCCAGCAAAGACTCAACCCAGAGGGAGCCAGCTAAGGTGAGCCTTTTTTCCTTAGGTATGGAATACCTGGCTACTACATGGAGGAAAGCAGAAGTATCTCACCTTCTGGGTTAAAACCAGATTGGATCGACTCAAACACGTCAAAATTGTCCTTGGCTTTGGACACAATCTTTATGTAGGGTTGGAAGGAATTGCTCTGCATGGCCTCTGGGTGGTCACTGTGATGAGAAGTGCAGTTAATCACAATTGTCATTTAGATGAGCAGCTAAAGATCACACACAGAACTCCAGAGAGATGAGAAGCTGCTAAACCCAGGAGTGTCCTGAGGTTTTGTCCAGCTCCGGTTAATGAGATCAGCGTCTCCCGAACCTGGCTCTGGGGAGTTCAGTGGAAACACTCCAGTTGGTTTCACTTTGGAAAGTGTTATTTTCTCCATTAAAGCAGAAATGCTGTTTGTTCCAGGATGTGTGACTCAGCTGGGATCAGACAGCATCACCTCCTGATGGGCTCCCTTCCCATCCCCACTGCTGCCACCTGAGCAGAACAGTCACTTCCCAGGCACTCCAGACACTCCATATGGGAATGGAAAACACTTACAACAGGCAGAATATTTTTAAGGAATTCAGGCTCTGGATTGCCTTTCCCGGGGGTTCCTATGGGCTTTGGGGTGATCTGAGATCTACCTGGGCGTGTGCAACAAACACCTCTCAGATAAACAGGGATTTTATCCATCTTAGGTTTTACAGAACCGTTTCATGGGTTGGATTTCCTCATCCAGGAAAGGATTAGAGAGCAGGCAGAGGTTTGCTCATGCTCTGGTTGCTGCAGGAGCAGCTCAGGGAGTCTGGGGTTATCAGCACAGGCAGCCTGCAAGGGCTGCCTCCCCTCCCGAGGGCTGGCAGTGCAAGGCACAGCTCCAGTTCCTTGGACTGTACATCCTCTTAGAAGGAGTTAATAAATGATTGGGCAAAGCTGTGATAAATATGCAATAGATCACTCTGTGAGCATCACTGGAATGCATTGGCTCGTTTCTAGTCTTGTTTATGGCCAGGTGATTTTATCTCTAGTGATGTGAAAACTGCTTAATGAAATATTTATCAGCCAGATTTTAGCCTTTGCAAGTGGAATATGTCGAGTGAAGTGCGACCAAAAGCATAAAAATCAATTTAACTAATGCCTGCTGTCATCATCCCCTGCTCTCCAGCAGAAAACAGCCCTTCCCCTCAGCCACACTGCATTTGTGGCAGGTAAAACAGAGGGGCTGGAAAGGTGGAACTTCAGCACTTTCCCTGGTGGGTGTCACCGATGGCTGATGACCAACACAGCAGCACCACGGGAGGGACAGGGTTAACCCAGCCCAGCCCTGTGCCCTCAGGGGTGCCCAGGGGGAAGCCCCAAACTCAGGTGTGGCTTCTCCAGGGCTCTGAGCCGGGACACCCCAGCTGGGACAGCCAGGGCAACATCCCACCGAACCGTGGGGAGACAGGAAAACCAAGAGAATCCTTCACTTTCTAATTACCTTCCCGGCCCTCCCGCCTCCCACCCACGGCCCTCTGCCATCCGGTGATTAACTTAATTGCAGCTCCAGCTCCAGGAGCCGGCCCAGCCCCAGCGCAGGAGCTTTGCCAGGAAGATCGGACCGAGAGCAGGGACAGGAGCATGAGCAGGGACACGCACAAATCCCACAGACCCCAACAGCCTCATGTCCCGGGTCTGAGCCCTCCCTGCCAGAGCCAGCTCCATGTGTGGGACCTGCTGGATGGGCAGAACAACCTGGACAGGGAATCTCCAAAGCCTCATCCCTCCAGCCGAGGATGTGCTGCTCCCAGGGGACAGCTCTGGGCTTCTCCTCCCCTGCAGGTTCAGCAGGGTCCTGCCTGCCCTTTCCAGGTGCCCTTTCCAGGTGTCCTTTCCCTCTCCCAGGGGTGTCCCTGCTCCTGGGCTTTGCTGTCTCCCAGCACCTCACTGCAGCACACTGAGCTGGCTGGGAGCAGCCACTGACAGGTGCCATGAGTGTCACCAGCCTCATCCCTGTCACCCAAGGAGGGTGGCTCTGTGCTGCCGAGGCTGCTGAGGACTCAGGGGCGATGCACCAGGCACAGGAACCTTGTTTTGGGTTTGCCACCCTGGTTATGGGCAGGGCTGTGGGCACCTTGGCTTCCCAGGGAAAGGCGTCTGGAGGGAGTGGGAACCACGGGAGATGCAGCTGGAAAGGTGTTGGCTGAGGTGTTTTGGGATGATATGAAAACCCCTGGGGGCAGGGGGCACTCCGTGTGCCCCTGGCTCCTGCCCAGCAGCCCCCAGACTGGGGGGGCCCTGCAGTGGGCTCCCATCCCTGCCCAGGATGTGCTGCTGGTTCCTGAGGCAGGAGGTAAAGCTGGTGGCACTTCAGCCAGCTCTGCAGTGTCCCCACCCCTGCCAGCCACCCCCGGTGTGTGTGCAGGACACTGGGCACAGAGCCAGGCCACAGAGCCCTGGCTGTGGCTGTCTGGGCTGACGCTGCAGGTGTGGCTGCCCTGCACACCCACGGACAGACGGACAGATGGACAGATGGACAATGCCCAGTGACAAACTGCAGCCCCAGAAGTTCAGTCTGTGCCGCTAATCCAGGCAGTGCACCATGTCCTGTGTGAGCCCTCCAGTGCCACCCCTGCTCAGGGCCCTGTCCAGGTCTGTCACCCTGTCCTGGTCACCCTGGGCCAGCCCTCACTGTCCCCTCGGTGCTCAGATCCAGCACCTCCCAGGCTGCTGCTGGGGCTGGAACTGGGAGCAGGGAGCAGGAATGCTCACAGTGTCAGGCAGCACTTCCTGCAGCTGGCCCTCTGAAGGGTGGCCAAGCCCAGCCGAGGGTTGGCTCCAGCTTCAAAACTGGGATTGGAGTTTGGGCTCAGCCTTTACGCCGTGTCCTTCCCCAGGGAAGCAGAGGATGCTGGAATCCAGGGTTTCATCTCTGGGCCAAGTGAAACCCCACATCCATCCTGGTGGTTAACCATCAGCAGACATATCATCGCTCAGAAATCCAACTTCCTCCAGCACAGCCTGTCTGGGCTGTTCCAAGGAAAATCACTTGGTTTCTGGGTTCACCCCGAGCTCAGCAGTGATTTACTGGGAAAATGTGCAGGGAGTTAATGGTGTTCATCCTGCAATGTTTGTGTAAGGGCTGTACAGCTGCTCCTTTTAACATCTAAGTAAGACTGGCTGGAAGAATCCTGTTCTCGATTCTGTTGCCCAATGTTTTATTTTAACTTCAGTCTCTAGTACCCCTGCATGCTGACTCCTGGTTTTTTTCCTCCAAGCTGCCTGAGTAAGGAGCTTAAGCTGTTGCTCAATAACAGCGAGATAAAAGCTGGAGTTAATAATGGCTATTACCAGGAAAATCCTCCAATAAATAATAATTTTCTTATCTGCATGACTTTGGGACTGGAGAAAACACCTTTCAGTGAAAAGCTGCAGCATGTAGGAGTGGGCAAGGAGTGTTTCAGATGAAAGATCAGAGTAAAGCAAGCTCAGGGCTGAATCTTGTTAAATGCAGAAAAAACCCTGGAATTAGTGTGGCTGAGTAGTCACTGGAGTAAACCAAGGAGAGCAGCTGTGCACCCCCAGCTCCTGTGGTCTGCAGGCCAGACAGGTCCCTGCTTTGGTCTGTGTCCTTCAGGCACAAACTGGGGAATTCTCAGCTGTGGCAGTGGGTGGCTCTGGAGGCCATGGACACCGAGCTCTCTGTGTCACCCCCAGCTCTGGCCTGGGAAGGAGCCTGAGTCACTCACTGGGACCTGCCAGACCCCGTGGAAGGTACAGCCCAAATTCTGGTGCTGCCGTCCCAGACAGGGACACAAGGAGACACCTGTGTCCCTGCAGAGCTGGCCACCTGTTTGTCCTTGCTGTGACCTGCTGTGACCACAGGCTGTGACAGCAGCAGGAGCAGCCAGCGCTGCCACCCTGCTCCAAGGAAAACAGAGCCCTGCCTCGCTTTTCCATGACAGAACCCTCAGAGGGAAGGGGATGTTTTTTGGATGCTCTTCTGCCCCTTCTCCTCTCTGTAAACAACAAAGCACCACAAAGGGCACGGTGCAGGGCAGAAGGCTGCAATTTTAACAAGCTGCTGAGCCTCAGCCCCCGAGGCCTCACCCACGCTGGCTATTTCCAGCTCCCCAGTGGGCAGTTGAGAGACACCGCGGCGTTTGTTGTGCCCCCTGTGCCCACAGCTGCTTTAGGGGAAAGCTGTGGGGCCAGGCTGGCCCACAGGGATCAGCCAAGGATCACAGAATCACAGCATGGTTTGGGCTGGAAGGGACCTTACAACTCATCCAGTGCCAGCCCTGCCAGGGCAGGGACACCTTGCACTGTCCCAGGCTGCTCCAAGCTCTGTCCAGCCTGGCCTTGGGCACTGCCAGAGATCCAGGGGCAGCCACAGCTGCTCTGCTGTGATGCTTATAAGAATCAAGACAGAAAGATGCCCTGGATTATCTAAATAGAAAAAAACCTCCACATTAAACCAAAAATTTTGGGACCCCCAGGCAGAGTGTGAGGATCAGCAGTTGCTGTGCCCCTGCCTGGCCAGGGATGCCACAACCAGGACCCCAAAAAAAGGGTTTTTACCTTTTCCTTCCTCATCTCCTGCACATTCAGCCCTGCACTGGGATCCCCAGGGAGGCAGTGAGCATCCCCTGTGCTTTGTGGAGGTTCACATCCACACCAGGGTAGCTGTGAGCTCCAAGATGCCCATTTGGAGCCAGGGACTCTTCCCAGCAAGTGGAAGCTTTTGTGAGCACACTGCAGCAATGGGAATACTAAGGAAGGGGAAGGGAGAGTGATTTACTTGGTGTTAAATACTTGTATTTTATGTCCAAGGTTTGACCTTCAATAGAGAATCAAGTATCAAGGGAGATGGAAATTCCAGTGGAAAAAGTACACATTTGGGGAGTTTTGTTTACAACACCCACGTGTCCTGTGGGGCTGTGCAGCTGTCAGAACAGTAACCATGGATCTCTCTGGGAAAAGCAAGGAACCTCCCTGGGGAAAACATAACTGGAGTGGGGGAAAGCAGGGCAGCCTTGGGGACACAGGAATGGCCCTGTGCCAGCTCTGGGGGTTTGGAAATGCATGGAGGGGACAGGGTGGGCCATGTCCCGTTTGGATGGCACAGGGATGCAGGATGTCCCTGATGTCCCAGTGTGTGCCAGGCAGAGATGGGCTGGCTGGCACTGAGCTCCCTGATCAGCACCATTTCCAGGGGGTTTAGGGCGTGCAGAGAGCGTCTGGGATGAGCAAACAGCTCGGATCTGGAGTTCATCTTGGGATGCACAGAGGGGGATTTGTCACGGTAAAGATCTCCCCCTCCTGTCTGCCTCGGGGCGAGGACGAGAGCAGAGAAAGGAAACCAATCCTCGGGATTCTGCTCTTGTTCCATGGCCTGAGCACGGGGCAGAAAATCTCAGAGTGCAGCTGGGGGAGCTGTGCCCCAGGGTGGGTGTGAGGGCTGGGGGAGCTGCCAGCCTGAGCCCCTGGGCTGGGAATGCCCCGTGGGACCAGCACCCATCAGGGACTGTGGGACCAGCACCCATCAGGGACTGTGGGACCAGCACCCAGCAGGGACTGTGGGACCAGCACCCAGCAGGGACTGTGGGACCAGCACCCATCAGGAACTGTGGGACCAGCACCCATCAGGGACTGTGGGACCAGCACCCAGCAGGGACTGTGGGACCAGGACCCATCACGGACTGTGGGACCAGCACCCAGCAGGGACTGTGGGACCAGCACCCAGCAGGATGGATAACTGAGCCCCTCAGAGGGGGCACTGCCAGGCTGGCTGCACCTTGGTGGGCTCTAACAGACCTGTGGATGTGGCACTTGGGGACATGGGTTAGTGGTGGCCTTGGCAGTGCTGGGGGAATGGTTGGACTGAGTGATCAGAGAGGGGTTTTCTGAGCTAAAAACAGCTCTTGGGTTCTGTGGTTCTGCAGAAATGGAGTCCCTGCACAGGTGAGAGCTGGCAAGGCTGCTCTGCAGTGGGGACAGGCAGATTTACCAACCCTGGAGCTGTGGAAAGGAGAGATCCCAGATCAAGGCTGACAGCCAGATCTAAATTAAGAGCCAGGAGCAAGGACAGACTCTGTGAGCACCAGTGGGCCGTGAGTCATGGATGAACTCTGTGTCCAGACTGCTGTGGGCAGAGGGCAAATCCTTGGGAGGATGGCTCAGGGCAGACAACACCACTCCCCAAAGGAGTCTGAAGGGGACAAAAGGGTTTTAGATGCCATGCCATGAGTCAGTGGTACCTGGGCACAGCCTGGTTCCCACAGCCTGTGAAACCCCTTTGTGCCCTGTCCACAGCCTTTGATGCTGTGGGCTTGGGGATCTGCCTGGGGGATCCCAGCTTGGTCCTTTCCCCTGCAGCCCTCTCAGTCTGGTGCTTTCCCTGGGCAAGGGAGAGAGTTTGGGGGTAGGGAAAGCACAAACAGAAGGGGAAAGGGGTTCTGAGCTCACTTCTGGGTTAAGACCCAGCAGAATGGGGTTTGTCACTTAATTAAAACAGAGGTCAGGCTTTAGGCTGGACCATGGTGCATGTTAATGATGCTGTGCTGGGGTTAATAGAACTTGATTCAGCACTGGCTGTGTATTAACTCTTCTGGAAGGGAATTCCTAAACATTAACCCTGGCACTGTGAGAGTCTGCCTCAGCCTTTCTCTGCCACCTTCAGCAGATGGAAATGAAGCCCTTTTGCTATTCAAGGTTTTAGAGAGAAAAGCAGGACCTGTGGCAGGCAGTTTTGTCCCTGCAGGTGCCAGGTGCAGACTGTCTGTGCCTCCTCAGGGCAAGAGGCCAGAGCAGCCTCCAATCCAGGCATGAAGCACAAATCCCCAGCCTTGGGTGGGCAGTGCCACCTGCCCTGTTAAACTCTGACAGATTTGGGGGAATATAAAACCTGCAAGTCACTGATTGCTGCTCTGCATGGCCCTGGCCTCTGCTTTGGTTCTCCAACAGCTTCAAACCAACAGATCCTGATGTTGGAAACAAGGGAAGAAATAGGAACTGACCACTGAGTCAGGCACCTTTCAAACACAGGGGAGAGGGAGGATTCCTGCACCCACAGCAGAGACAGTGACAAAGCCATTGTGCCTCTCGCTGAACTGGTTTTCAACAAATCCTTCTGCAAAGAGATTTTCATTGTGGGGTTTCTCTTTGAAAGACAGACCCAGCCAGACCCAACCTCCACGATAATCCCCCTGACAGACAATGTACACAGGATTCCTAAAAATGCCCCAGCTGTGAGTCAGTGCCCACTGTGCCCAGGAGGGAGAAGTGCTGGTACCCAGGGGCAGCCTGGGAGGACAGAGCAGCCTTTATCTCTCTGGAATTTACATTTTTTTTCTCATGGAATATTTACTAAAAGGGTTTGTAAGATCCAGTGCAAGTGCTAATGTGTTTTGAGGGCAATAAAGAAGGGGCAAAAAAAAAAAAAAAAGGAAAAAAAAGAAAAAATAGAAAAAATGAAGATGGAATAGGCAAGGAAGGCTGAAAGAGAAATGGAGGCTAAAGGTGAGAAGGAGGCTGGAAAAGAACTGGAGTCACAAAGTTGAGAATGAAAAAAAGTAAAGGCTGAGGAGTGCAAGAGGAAAAAAAAGCATTCATCAGAAATAAAAAAAAAAAGGACAGAAAAAATGGAGGCTGCAGAAGGATAGAGGGCCAAGAAAGGGTGAGAGAGAGAAAGAAATGCAGAGGCTGAAAAGAGCAGGAGGCCAAAATAAAGTGGGAGGCCAAAGGAAAAGCAGAGACAAAAAAAAATTGGAGAGTGAAAAGGGGTGGGAGGCTGAAGAGGCACATGAGACCCACGGGAAGGGCTGCCCAAAGAGGGGTCTAAAGTTTAATGGGTTCCTCAGGCAGGACAGGGCTCACAGTGGTGATAAGGCAGCACAATGTGCAATTGTTCTCCCTGCACACCGGGTCAGGCCAGCTTCCTCCGTGCCTGCATCTGCAGGAACACACACTTTGGATTTGGGCTGGACAGAGCTGGGCTCTGCTGAGAGCTCCAGCCAGACCCAGAGCACTCCAAGCCCTTTGGATAAACTTTCCTTCCCAGCTCCACCCCAGCCCAGGGGATGAACTTTTCCTCCCCAGCTCCCTACATGACTTTGGCCTTCCTCCCACTGCTCAGACCTTGATCTTCCTCCCAGCTGAGGCAGCTCCTCATGCAGCTCCTCTGGCTCCTTGCCCTTATTCTGAAGCCCCACGGTGCCCAGGACCCCCAGCACAATGGGGACAGGGACCTGCTGCTGTCAGGGGGGACAGGGACCTGTTACTGCCCTGTCAGAGCTTTCACCTTTGCTAAATGGCCCAAAAGAGCCGAGAGGCTGCAGGTGCTGGCAAGGGAAGGGGCTGGTGGGGACCTGTGGCCCCAGGGCCATGCAGAGTCTCAGCCTGACACCTGCATCTCCAGCTGGAGACATTCGAGTGTGCAGAAATTTGTCTTTGTGTTTGGCATCTTTGGTTTGGCTGAGAGAGCAGCTCACAGCTCAGAGCGTGCTGGTGATGAGGAGTTTTGGCTGTCAGGTCCATCAGGATCATCCCTGTGGTGTTATTTCAGTCATAAATCATGGAATCATCACAGAATGGTTTGGGTTGGAAGGGACCTTAAAGCCCATCCAGTGCCACCCCTGCCATGGGCAGGGACACCTTGCACTGTCCCAGGCTGCTCCAAGCCCTGCCCAGCCTGGGCTTGGGCACTGCCAGGGATCCAGGGGCATCCCTAATCACACTTAACTGCCCAGAGAAGCTGTGGCTTCCCCAAACCATTCCATGGTTCTGTGACTTATTTACCTTGCATCAAAAATGAACCATTTATAGTGCTGTGTCACTGCAACAATTTTCCTTTCTGTTTGTTGTTCTGTCTGGGGTTTTTTTTTAGTTTGTTTGGTTTGGGGGTTTTTTTTAATGGTCCAAATATTGTGTTTTGCCATTTTAAATGTTTGAGGTTTAGCATATTTCAATTCAAAATCTGATCTGGGCTTCTGCTTCTACTCAGAGCTTCAGGTGAATTTGCAGTAATTTGGAGATTGTCATTTGGAATGATGCTGAGCCACTGAGATGCTCCTCCCTCCCAGGATTTGGGGGGCACCTGCAGAGTTTTTTTGGGGGGTTTATCCCAGCTGGGGGGAGCAGCACCCTGCCACCCTAAAGCTGTCCCTGGGGAAGGCACCTGCTGCCTCTCCACATCCCAGCCCGACCTTCAGATCCCCCCTCTGCCCCCTCGCTCTGAGCACCCCGAGGGATCTGTGGAGGTGGCAGAACATCCCCTGGGCAGCATCTGCGAACGCCCCGAGGGAATCTCAGAGCGTCCAGAACATTCCCTGAGCATCCTCGGAGCATCCCCAGGGGACCCCAGAGCCTCCCGGGGGAATCCGTGCCCTGGGGTACACATGAGCATCCCCTGGCTCTCCGTGGGTCCTCAGGGCACCCCGTGGGGCTCAGCCCCGCTCCTGCCCGGCCCCGGGTGCGGGTCTCGCCGCCCCCCTCCCCGCACCTACCGGCGGCTGCGCGGCGCTCCCGGCGGCGGCTCCCGAGTGCGCGGGGAGAACCGCGATGGAGCGGAGCGAGCGGGGATGGGGAGGATGAGGAGGAGCTGCCTNCGGGGGGAGGGAAGGGGGAGGCTGATGGCATTCCAGCCCCGCAGCGGGGCCGGGCACCTGCCCGCACTGAGAGCAGCGCAGCGGGCGGGGGCTGTGCCTGAGCCCCCCGGGCAGCAGGAGCGGATAAAACACCCCCCCATCGCCCTTCCTGCGCCTCGCCTTTCCCTTCCCCGCGGCCCAGGACATTCCTGCGGCTCTGGGTGTCTCAGTGCCTGCGGGAAGGAGATGAACTCCCTCATCCCGGTCACCCCCGAGCGCCCCGGGCAGCGGGGACGGGGTCCCTGCCCTCCCCATGGGGGTCCCTGCCAGAAGGGGCCGGGGCAGCCTCAGGGCTCTGCCGGGCACGGCCGCGTTCCCGCTGGCACCGGGAGAGCCTGGCCTTAAAAGCCGAAGCGCTGGGGGAGCGCTGTCAGGCGGATGAAACGCAGCTCCGTGTGCCCAGCCATGGTGGCAGTGCCACCTCTGCCCTGGGGGCTGCGCGGGGACATCGGCCCCGCTGGGGGACAGGGGGGGCTCCTGGGGTGCCAGGGGTGGGCTGGGGGCTCCTGGGGTGCCAGGGGTGGGCTCCTGGGGTGCCAGGGGTGGGCTCGGGGCTCACGGGGTGCCGGGGTGGCTGCAGGTCGGAGTGTGGATGTGTACGCAGCGAGGTCGCTGCCGCAGCACTAATGAAGCACTAATGAAGCTCTAATGAAGCACTGAGGAAGGCCGAGCGATGATTTCAGCGCTTGGCCGGGCTCCACGAGCCCTTTGATGTGGTGATGTTTAGGCTGCGTTATCTGAAGCTCGCTCGGAACAGGCTTTTAGTGGCGGCTCACGTGGAGCCAGCGTGTTTGGACAGGCATTCCGGGCTGGAAATGCCCCGAGCTCAGACATTTGGATAAAACATTCCCGAGTTCACCCTGGTTACCAGCGCCTGCTGGGGACAGCTCCTAACGCACCCCACAGCGCAGGTGGATTCCGAGCTTCCCGGATATATCAATATACATTTTTCCCCCACTTTATTTTTAAAAATTCCGCCCGAGATTTCCTCTTGCTTTCTCAGAAAATAAAAAATAGGTATAACCAAACATTTCTGAATCTAACAGAAGAACAGGCCTGGCTTTGCCTCAGGCTCTCCTGGCTTTGTGAGGAAGATTAGGAAACACCGGTCCATTTTCTCACTCAAGGGAACACCCCCCTTGTTTTGGGGCTGCGGGGGGCTCCCGTCCCTGCAGCCCAGCCCTCCCCACCTGCCCGGCTGCCCTCGCCCCCTGGCTGTGGCTGGCACTCAGCAGCCCCGGTGCGGGGCTTTGCAGACGGTGTCCTGCCAATTTTGTGTCCTTTCTGCCTGTCCCGAGGGCCGATGGCCCCGGGATGGAGCCAAGAGCCGGAGAGACGCAGACACAGAGCAAACACGGCCGGGCACCAGGGAGAGGAGGCTGGGCCAAAACCCAGAAACCGACAGTGCTGCAGTGACCCTTGGGAGAGCCAGAGGGATGGGGACAGTGCAGGGATGGGGACAGTGCAGGGATGGGGACAGTGCAGGGATGGGGGACACT